>OY848922.1:8198771-8573771 GCA_963693285.1 Xestospongia muta
CCACTACAACTTGTTAATACACTACAATATGATATCATATATGGTCAGGCTACTAGGTAGGTCTTCAATTACATTACTTGACATGATGATAATGCATTTTTGGTTACTATAGTGATGATAACTAGACCACTATCACCTCAGTTACTATCAGCTGGTGAGACTTGTATGTATACGTGGGACGATCCTATTCAAAAACAGGAATTATTGTGGAGTTTTGTCGGTGAGACAAAATTCAAGAAAGTCCTTGTTAAGGTATCATCCCAAAAATTATCATCGGCCATGTTATATGTCATTTATAGGATGGACGTGATAAAATAACATTACCAACGGCTGTGTCCTCATCTGTTGATCCTAGTAGTCCTAAAGAGTCTTCTGTTGTTGAAGGTAGTCTAAAATCTAGTTCTTTGAAAAAACAAGTTCTCGGTGTTGCTATGGCTGGTAGTAAGTTAAAGTCTGGTCTTAAGAAAGCTGGTGCTACTTTAACTGGTAGTCAGCGTGGGAAACCACAGGATAATATTGGTAAGTGAGAGAGACCAAGTATACATTAGAACACACATCTATAATAATAGAGTTGATATATGTACTTTATAGTAAAAAATAAAAGTAGTTAGCCACAGTCCCCATTTTCTACATGTTTTGGAAGAAAATGTTGTTATTATAACTGTTCCAAATTTATCAGAAGCACTCTTAAAAAGTACTAGATATTGAACTCATGTATTGTTCAGTTTGCATGCAAGATTAACTAACTTTAAGCTGGTTGAATTCATGGAGTCATATAGTCCATGGCATCCATATAAAAGTGCAACAGTAGAGATGTGATCATAACAGTAATGACGTTTATATCATAAGAAACATTACTGTGGTTAGTATTACCATGAAAAGATTACCAGAGCAATATGTGCTTGTTATTTTAGCAAACATTACCACAATAATGTTACCAAGCAACAGTTGCAATAGCTATTATAGATATATATATTTCACCATGGTTACCATTACCATGGTAACAATCATTATAGTAACATTACCTTAACAATCACTTATATCTATTACAGGTTATTGGGTGTCATTTACTGACAACTTACAACGTGTTCTTCTGTTTACTGATGATAAAACTGTTGTTGATAGAGCATCATCAATTAATGGATCTGATACTTCATCAGTGGAAGTTACCCTCACACTTAAAGCTGTTGGTTATCGTTAGTTAATGACAGAAGAGAGGAAAAGAGATTGCATATATTGGACTACCACAGTAAGTAGTATAGAATATTGGTAACTCTCTCTCTCTCATCTCTCTCTCTCTCTCTCTCTCTCTCTCTCTCTCTCTCTCTCTCTCTCTCCTCTCTCTCTCTCTCTCTCTCTCTCTCTCTCTCTCTCTCTCTCTCTCTCTCTCTCTCTCTCTCTCTCTCTCTCTCTCTCTCTCTCTCTCTCTCTCTCTCTCTCTCTCTCTCTCTCTCTCTCTCTCTCTCTCTCTCTCTCTCTCTCTCTCTCCCTCTCTCTCCTAGATCTGATATCATCTGGGAAGTAGAGAAGAAAGCTAATTATTGGAGACCAGTTGAACAATTATTAGGTGAGAGATTAGAGAGGTTCTATCAAGAGATGGAATCGTTTCAAGAGAAAAAGAAAGGAACTCATATGATAACTGACACTTTGTCAGTGACATTTAGAGAAGATTCTAAAGTAAGTCAACCTACACAAAGAGTGAGATGGACAGACTAGTTAATAGATAAATGGATTATTAAACATTTACTTGAATAGATAAATAAACAGATTAATGGACATATAAAATTAATATTTTATCAATTTCGTTAGGTTTATCTTGAAGACAAAGAAGGTTCTACTTGTCAGTTAAGGAGAAGTCATTTCAATGGATTTGATGTTCATCTCAAGCGATCACAGCAACTTACATCAGTAGAGTTAAAAATTAATAAAGTTCAGGTAACAAATATAATATTGTCATTATATACACATTAATGATAGTAATATATTATAATAGATTGATAATCAAGTGCCATTGGCTGCTAATCCTATCATCTTTTACTGTTATCCACCACCTCCAACAATTGCATCAAAAATGGGTATATTATATTAATAATATAATAGTAGTTATTTTTTATTATTTGTTTAGCTCCTAAACCATTTATGGAAATGTCTTTAGTGATCAGAAACAATGCAACACCTGGTATACAGGAGATTCAGTAAGTATTTAGCATATATCAGTAACTGTCCTTAGTATAAAGATGTCCTAAGTATTAAGGATGTATAATACACTAAAGTATTAGTATGGGACTAGAACAAGTGTCCTCAATATAGAGGTTGTATAATACACTAAAGTATTAGTATGGGACTAGAACAAGTGTCCTTAATATAGAGGTTGTATAATACACTAAAGTATTAGTATGGGACTAGAACAAGTGTCCTTAATATAGAGGTTGTATAATACACTAAAGTATTAGTATGGGACTAGAAGAAGTGTCCTATATATAGATGGTGCTATTAGTTTGGAGTCTCCTTCATAAAATGTTCCATAGTTTGCTAGCATCTTAATAATATACACGTACATACATGAACTTAACTATATTATTTCAACTATTATCATATTTTCTTTAATACTAGATTCTTACAAGTTCTTATACAAGAGATGGGGTTCACTTTAGATTTAGATTTTGTAGTAGAAGTAGCCACTCTGTTTGAGTCACTTAGTCAAAAAACATCAGATGTAAGTGGGTGTGGTCATATGTGATAATATAAACATTATATTATATAGGAAGAATTAATGAAAAATGAAAAGACTCAATTGAATAGTTCTCTCAAGGAATTGAAAGTGGCTCAAGTAAGTTAACATACTTTATTAAGTGGGTGTTATATCTTGATGCTACTTGTTTCAGTTAATTGTCTTAAATTAAAGGAATATCCTCTTTTTAATAATCAATCACTATCTGTTACTCTACTTAGTATTAATAACCCTGTAAAAAAAGAGAACACCCCTTTAATCAGGACAATTAATAATACTTAGTAATGAAGCAAACCCATGTACATGTACATACGTTCCATAATGTTATTACCTTATATAGGTGAGTGCCTCTACATCAAAGACCTACTTCAAAACGATTCATCTCTCTCCACTTCATGTAAGCAAGGACATCCCTTTAATTATAAAAAATGCAATTAATATACATTAAATGAGGATGCCCCTTTAATTAATACACTCAATATAGTTGATTGTGTCCTTATAGGTTCATGTTAGTTTCTCACTGGATTTGTCTGAAGAGAAGAAACAAGAAATCAGTTTCTTTGCTGATCAAAATGTCCTATTAAAATTAGTTCTTGATTTATTGTATGTATTTGTTGGGTTTATAGGACGAGCTAAAGATGCTGAACTAAAGTGAGTCTAAAAGTGGAACCTCTTTATAGTAGACACTATGGGACACTGTCCTTAGTATAAAGGTGTCCTTAGTATAGAGGTGTCTTTAATATAGAGGTGTCTTTAATATCTTTAATATAGAGGTGTCTTTAATATCTTTAATATAGAGGGTCCTTAATATAGAGGTTATATAATGTACATGTACTAATAGAATATACTTAACTCCATAAAAAACTCAAGTGATTTCGTGATGTAGACCGATTGTCCATGGTCTGAATTAAAAAATGGCCCAAAATCATTAGAAGCGAAATCACTTAAAATTTTTATGAAGTTAGGTATATAGGTCCTTGTTAAGTAAAGTAATTGATTGTTATCAGAAATGTTGTTAAGATTTGTAAAAAATTAAAAAGATTCATTAGTTTACATATACAAGTACTACAATATTAATATGGACTATGTACACAATATTAATATGGGACTATGTCCACAATATTAATATGGGACTATGTCCACAATATTAATATGGGACTATGTCCACAATATTAGTATGGGACTATGTCCACAATACTAATATGGGACTATGTCCACAATATTAGTATGGGACTATGTCCACAATACTAATATGGGACTATGTCCACAATATTAGTATGGGACTATGTCCACAATATGATACTACAATATTAATATGGGACTATGTCCACAATATGATAAGTACTGTATTGAGGTATTGTTATAATGTGATAATATTAGGTTAGGATATTTTGAGTTACAAGAACGTGCTCTAACTATGGATGGTTTAAAACATCGTATTATTAAACATTATGAACAGCAGGTAATGGATGGATGAATGGTTAAATGGATGGATGAATGGTTAAATGGATGGATGAATGGATGAATGGATGGATAGATGAAAGGTTAAACTATTTAATGGACAGCCAGGATTGATAAATGGATTGGAAGACAGAAACAAACACAATGGACAGATGGATAAACACAATGGACAGATGGATAAACAAAATGGACGGACAGATGATTGGAGATTGAAATACATTTTACAAATGGACAGAACTGGAAGATGTAGATTAATGAAGCAACAAATGACCTTTGACCTTTTTCTTTATTATTTTCTCTTCAGTTCTTGTATCAGATCTATAGTGTAGTTCTTGGTCTAGAGGTTCTAGGTAATCCTGTTGGATTCTTACGAGGTCTTACTGAAGGGACTATTGGTTTATTTTATCAACCAATACAAGTTTGTAAAACCAGTTTGCATTCTTCTTTTAATTAAGTTATTATAGGGAGCTGTTGTTGGTCCTGATGAATTTTTAGATGGTTTAGCACTTGGTACACAACAATTTATCGGAGGCACATTTGGTAAGTTCTTGTTAAAACACACATTGTACAACGTCTTTTGTCATTGTCTGTTCAAAGCTTTCATAATTGCATCCCAATTATACTAGGACCTTGTTTATTTAATTTAATTAATTATTACTATTAATTAATAGGGGGTATTGCTGGTGTTGGAGCTCGTGTTACTGGTGTACTGGGAGATGCTGTGGCAAAGTTGACATTTGACAAAGAATTTCAAGAAGATCGTCCTCAACAGAAGAGTTTTGGTCAAGGACTTGAGACATTAGGCAAAGTTAGTTAATGTTACTTGTGTGTGTGGTATTTGATACTCACTGGGAACAACTTAATTATAGTCAATAATTATAGGGGCATTTTATTATTCTATTTCATAGTTCAAATTCCTACTACTTGACATGGATTTTGTTTGTTTGTCTCACTACCTCGCCATATCAGAAATAGCACTAGAATAGGAGTTGAATCAACGATATTTAACATTATAGACTAATCCTTTATCCTCTATGGTAACTACCAGAACCTACCTAGCAATTAAGAACTTTATTAAGAATAAAGTTGTAGGGAGAGGCTCCATATACTGATTAGACATATATACTAGTACTACATTATATTACTGTATACACATATATACTAGTACTACATTATATTACTATATACACATATATACTAGTACTACATTATATTACTGTATACACATATATTTTACTACATTATATTATATAGGGTGTATTTGAAGGTGTGACAGGTGTGGTATCTCAACCAGTTAGAGGTATATTATGTTCTCAGTATATGTCATATACAAATGTTATTAGGTGCTAAGAAGGAAGGCATTGTAGGATTCTTTAAAGGAACTGGTAAAGGTGTATTGGGACTTGTATTTCGTCCAACAGGTGGCATCATTGACTTTACTAGTGCTACATTGTTTGCTCTACAGAGGTAAGTAGATATGTCACTATAATAGACACTGTATTATTAGGAGGATCAGTTAATGTGGATTATACTAGTATTAGTAATAATGGAGCTTTTTAAGGAGGATGTCCCTTTAATTGACACTATTAGTTTTCTCCTGGTTTCCATTTAAGAGTGATTTCACTATATATAATATGTATCATATCACAATGTGTATTACCTATTATAGGAAAACACAAGTTGGTGACTTTGAGTTGGCACAGTTACGTACTCCACGTTTTATTGGTCAAGATAAGGTATTAACCTTTATACCTACAATATTAATGATACTAAGAATATCGGAACCTCTGGTTTGAGACCTTGACATGTCCTTAGAGTATCCTTTATAAGAGGTTCTACTACAATTATAAAAGTTATTCTTTTCATTTATATAGGTAGTACGTCCATTCTCTATACAAAAATCTGCTGGATATGCACTCTTCTTGGTAAGTGATGTAGTACAGTATATATTAATGTATTATTGTCCTTTCTTTATAATGTAGTCATTTGATAATGGTAAATTGTATGGTGTTGAGCAGTTTGTTGGGTATTTAGAATTAACTCAGGAGCCTCTTAAAGTTGTATTGATTACTGACCAGTAAGTCAATAAATGAAAAGACAGATCAATAGATGGATGGATGAATATATCTATGCATGGATGGACAGGTAGATGGATGGATACATTCATACATGGATGGACAGATATATCAATGCATGGATGAACAGATAGACGGATGAATGGATGCATGGATACATGGATGGACAGATAGATGGATGTACAAATGACTGGGTAGATGGATGGACAAACAGATGAATAAATGGATCAATACATTATTATCTTTATAGACGTGTGATGGTGTTAAAACGAAATACATTCTTTAAAAAGTGGGACAATGAGTGGCAAGTGATAGTCAAAGATATCATCAAATCTCCTTACAAACAAGGCAATACTGTTATGTTTCCAGTGTTAGAGCAACAAAGTGTAGCATTTGGGTTTGGTGGTAAAAAGAGTGTTGAGAATCTTCTCAAGTTATCTGTTGATAATGCTGAGTTAGCTGATCAGGTGGTTTCACTTTCTAGACAAGTCTTCCTCATGAAGAAAACTCAATAACTAGTTGATATACACACTGAGTACTTAGGACTACTTACATAACATTTCAATAAACAATACACAATGATTAATTTAAATTTGATGTTTCTTTGTCAAATTTAGTCAAATTTATACATTAAACTACCTGAATTGGTCTATATATCAATGGTGTCCTATGCGATAAAGAGTTTTGCTGAGACCAGAATTAATAATCCAATAAGTTTATAAAACAAAACTAAGAAATAATTCCAGATACCCACCCACAGTAACACATCTAGTATGCTTTGCTTTAAAAAGAAAAATACTAAAGTAAAGAAAAACATAATGTCATTTGTTCTAATTTAAAATTGAGACAAAAATGGAGCATTTTAACAATGATTATAATAATACTTAAAACCATTTATACATTTTTGGATAAACTGATCCAATTGTAGGTAGTAGTCTTGTTGGTCTTAGTTGACTGTGCATTTCAATCAATGTCTTCTCTTGTGATTTAAAGGTATGTTCTAAGACTGGTGACCAACCAATTCCAATGTGTTCAAGTGAAGAATGTGAAAAGACAATTTGCCAAAATTTTTGTGCTATTTCTGTATATTTTGGTTGAGGTTCATTAGAATAACACACATCTTTCATATGGAGCTTAAGAATTTTAATAGTTTTGTGTAACTTTAACAATTCAGTAATGAGAGGGAGTCCTTGTTCATGATAGAATTTGTTATTTTTTAAACACTTTTGTAAGAGTGATTGTTGAACCCTAAAGGATGTAATTGTGAAGTACACTTCAAATTCTGTGAGGTTGTCCTTTTGAGAAATGACGCTAAAAAAATCTTTTTTTCTTTCTTCATCTGATTCAAGTACTGTTTGTCTATACTGAGATAGTGGAATTGGTACACTCAATCTCTGTAGACTGTTATTACAAGAGAGACCAGTTGTTAGGAATGACACATAAGAACTGGGAATAATATCCTTAGCAGGGTCAATTGCAAGATATTCTATTGTTTGGTTTAGTGTCAACATCTTTTGCAAACTAGGACCCATACTGTCAAAAATATTTCTTCGCCAACCTATTTTCAGTCTGAGACACTTAACTGTAGTATTATTCTGTAGGACTGTAAAAAGTTCAATAACATTTTCAGCTGTGTCAAGTAATAGTTCAAGTTTTTGTAGATTAGAATGAAAATATAAACACTGAGGTAACTGATGCAGTTGACTTTGTGTACTGAGACAACAGAGAAAAGCTAAATTCAAAGGGTCTGGCTTATACATAAATGGAGTTCTAGGATAATGTATAGTAAGATGAGTTAGGTTTTCAAAATATTGAGGAAGTGCCATTAGTTTATTAGCATCCCCAACCTCCAGAGCAGTTAGTGGCACATTGACCTCTACTATATTTAGTGATGAAAGAAGTTGATTATCTACATTCAGCTTAAGACATTGTAATGTGTGGTTGTCTTTTAGTAAGTGTTCAATGTTTGTAACATGAAACAGATTTTTTTGTTGAGATGAAATCCTCCATGTAAGTGAAAAGGTTTCAATCGATTTATTTCTGGCTATACCCTCAATCACACTGTTGATTATATCATTAACATCAATGGAGAGAGATGATTCTTTGTCTATAATTGTTATAGCAAGTTCAGATAGGATAGTATTGGTGCTTATACATTCTTCCAACTCAGACACAATCATCTTGTCTATTGGTAGGAACTTTTTAGACTGATCACCTCCTGGATATTCATATAGAAAGACTCTAATTGAAAAGTGTAGTATTTTTAGATGTTGTAGTTTTATTAACTGTAGCAACACAGTAGTAAGATCAGATAGATCCTCTGAAGATCCATGCACTATAATGTAACATTCCTGAAGATTCTGATAAAACGATAACTGAAATAATTTTGTCACTGACTCCATATTAATGTCATCAAAATCCCTTAAGTTCACCTCTATCTCTAGTCTTATACACTCATCAACTAGTTGTGTATTGCTGAGAAGTTGCACTGCCTGTCTATTTAGTTCTCCCAGGTCTAAATAATTCCATGATATATTAGTGTTACCAAGAAAGTAACAGAGAGCCAATATGTCAAAATGTGTTAACCTCCTGTAAAGACACAGTGATTGATTCTTTAAGTTTTGTGATAAAAGCTGACATAGTTTACTGTTTTGTGATTCATGCAATAGATGAAGAAGATGAATGTCAAATTTTGTATAAGAACGCAGACAGTCATCATAATGTGTCCTAGTAAATTCTGAATTGTGTCTGAAATGAGGGTAGTGGGTTCCAAACAATGGTCTCCTTTTACATTGTAAGTCAAGTTCTTTATTAAAATATTGTTGATAGCTCTCATGTTTAAGATGAGTTAGACCTGCCACAAACCTCAGACACATTCTAAAGTGGTCATTATCAAAGTGTTCTGCAAACACTTCCTCTGATTTCTCATATTTAGCTATCCACCATGCTGCTAGAAATTCCTGAATACTCAAGTGAAGGAACTGATAACTTCTTTCTCCACAGAGAGTAAATGTTGTCATTAGTCCAAGAAAATATTCCTTTAAAGATTGATCAAGAGACTGCTGGAGTTGAGGTAAAGAAAACATCATCTTTGGAAAGTTTTCTTCTTTCAAACTGATATATGAGAAATGACACATCTCTTGAAAAGCAATAGCTATACTTGGTGGTAAATGATGAAGACTACCAATTTCATCAGGTTCAATGTCATAAGTAGTTGTCAATTCAACATGTCTTCTAATAGCATGTAAAAGAAAACTCTCATACAATTCAGTAAGTGTTGTAGGTAATTGTCCATCTTTCTGATAAACTAAAATTACTATAGAACAGACTAATGGTATATAACACAATGACTGGAGATCACCTCGTACTTGAAGATCTTTTATGAGTTCCTCTGCTAGATATGGTTCCTTTTCAAGTGTTCCTTTGATTACAGTCTTAACATCCTTTTCCGAAAATCCCAAGATTTCAGTGTGTCTGTCAATT
Organism: Xestospongia muta; assembly: GCA_963693285.1. Taxonomy (NCBI): domain Eukaryota; kingdom Metazoa; phylum Porifera; class Demospongiae; order Haplosclerida; family Petrosiidae; genus Xestospongia; species Xestospongia muta. The sequence continues at coordinate 8,208,522 of OY848922.1, forward strand.
GAGTCTAGTTTAATCAGTGAAGGAGAGGCATAACTACGTGAAGTAACAATTACTGAACATTTTGATAACATCTCTCTACGAATTATTCTAGCTGCTAGTGAGGATCGTCTAAGATCAGTGCTTAATTCATCCCAACCATCAAAGACTATCAGTAATCCTTGACCATGTTCATCTTGTAACCATTTAGTCACTATAGTAATTTCATTACAATCATAAGTGTACTTAAGAAGTTCTTGCAACTCATTAGCCCGAGCCACTTTGTCATTTCTAAGAGGGCAGTAAAGTGCCAAGTCATAACATCCATATATGAGTTCTCCATTAGCCCACATATTTAAGAGTTTACGGCAAAGTGTTGTCTTACCAATACCAGGAGGACCATCGACTACGACTCTAAGAGATTGTCCTCTATAGTGTGGTTCAAGGATATCCTGAATATCTATCATTATTGCACGTTTTGTTATTTGAGGTATTCTATCAACTTCTCCTCTTAACATACACCATGCTTTCTGTAAAGCTGTTTGAGAAGTGGGATATCTATCTAGTTTGCGTAGTAATGCTAATCTTCCAAAGTAGTCTTCTCCAACATGAGGTGGCCAGTCTGTAGGGACAATAGGTTGATATTTATATTGGTCTATTACAATGTCACAATATTGCTGAATGTCAGGATCGAAGAAACTGGTGGGTGGAGTTTGAGCATCTAAATAAGGATATGTGTCATTATTGTTCATTCAATGTTACTAAATTGACTTACTTAATTGTTGTAATATAAAGGTAACAATCTCTTTCAGTCTCTGGTTTTGTTGTTTTCTTAATACAAGACAAGTGTCCATTAGATACTGGTGTGGATCTTTGTGTGCTTGTAGCTGTCTCTGTAACACATTAATCAGCTTACTAGATTTCACCAAGTCACTCTCTCTTTTTGTTGTCAATATATCATTACGAGTCTCATATGGTATCAGTTGTTTGTAAAACAGAGCATCTGTTATACTAGTAAGGGTAGGAATAATGATAGCATTAAGATCAGCAGAGTGGGTGCGAAATAGTTCACTTGGACTGGGCTTGTCTATAATGTGACTAGAACTTTCACCTAGATAAGAGTATACAATATTCTTCTTTTAAAGTAACTAAATTGACTCACCTAATTGTTGTAATATAAAGACAGCAATCTCCTTTAGTCTCTGATCTTGTTGGTTTTTTAATACATTACAAATATCCACTAGATATTGATTGGGATCTTTGTGTGCTTGTAGCTGTCTCTGTAACACATTAATCAGCTTACTAGATTTCACCAAGTCACTCTCTCTTTTTGTTGTCAATATATCATTACGAGTCTCATATGGTATCAGTTGTTTGTAAAACAGAGCATCTGTTATACTAGTAAGGGTAGGAATAATGATAGCATTAAGATCAGCAGAGTGGTTACAAAATAGTTCACTTGGACTGGGCTTGTCTATATGTGACTAGAACTTTCACCTAGATAAGAGTATACCAATATTCTTCTTTTAAAGTAACTAAATTGACTCACCTAATTGTTGTAATATAAAGACAGCAATCTCCTTTAGTCTCTGATCTTGTTGGTTTTTTAATACATTACAAATATCCACTAGATATTGATTGGGATCTTTGTGTGCTTGTAGTTGTCTCTGTAACACATTAATCAGCTTACTAGATTTCATTAAGTCACTCTCTCCTTTTGTTGTCAATATATCATTATACGTTTCATGTGGTATTAGTCCTTTGGAACACAGATCTGCTGTTGTACTAGTAAGAGTAGGAACAACAATACAACTAAGATCTCCAGAATGGGTACGAAATAGTTCAATTGGACTGGACTGCTCTCTAATGTGATTTTCACCTAAATAGGAGCATACATACATCACTTAGAAAAGCATTTGTCATTTTAACTTAGCTCTTTGTTACTATAGTTTCATTAATCCAATGAAAGTCCAATTTTAAGTTATCACAATTATTGGACAATAAACTACAAAGAATATGTTTTGTCTTCTAGCTATAGTTGGCTTTATACATATTGAGTTAGACTAGTTTTGGCTTTGTGGTAACTTATAAATCATATTGTTGAAACAATGGTAACAAAGACTATTGTTCGTTTAAAGTAACTAAATTCACTTACCTAATTGTTGTAATATAAAAGTAGCAATCTCCTTTAGTCTCTGATCTTGTTGGTTTTTTAATACATTGCAAATATCCACTAGATATTGATTGGGATCTTTGTGTGCTTGTAGCTGTCTCTGTAACACATTAATCAACTTGCTTGATTTCACTAAGTCACTTTCTCCTTTTGTTGTCAATATATCATTATAAGTCTCATATGGTATTAGTCCTTTAGCATTCAATGCATTTGCAGTACCAGTAAGGGTAGGAATAATAAGACCACTAAGATCAGCAGAATAAGTACGAAATAGTTCTCTCGGACTGGGTTTATCTATACAGTAGATGACAATGAAGGATAATTATAATAAAGATATATTTTAAAATACCTTCAATCTTAATATCAAGCTGTCTTCTCATTACAACAGCTATATCCTTATCTGCACATTTCTCAACAGCTGAGATAAGTTCTTCCCAAGAGGGGGCAGTACTGTTTGTAATCCACCATTGTAAACCTTCCTCTAAAGCAAAGTGGTAGTCTTGATCACTACTGGCCATTGTCTTGAGTCTTCTCCTCTCTTCTAATGAGACACCTAGAAGACTAGTAAGCTCGGTCCATTTATCTTTAACAACAAAACCACACTTAACAAGAAGTCGTAGAGCATTACTTGATGTCAGCTCTATATTGAAGTAAATAATATGTAGGCCATTAGCTATGTATAAAGTATCACCTGTTTTAGGTCCAGGGTTGAGTTCGACATCACCTGATAAAATGAGGAGAAGTAGAAATAGCACGACTAAGGAGAAGGTCATGTTACCACCACCCTCATTTACTGATCCTTCACCTGACCATAGTAACTCCTTAAATAATGAGGAGTCAGAGTGGCTTTTAGTAGCATGTGGTATCTGACGACAATACCATAACCCAATACTAGCTCTCCATTGACTGATATTGATCATGTCTACAATCAAGAGAGATCATCATAGTGGTATGACAATATGTTTATTATTACCTTGTTATCTCAGATAGTATCAATACTTTGTATAATACTCAGGAGTAGACTAGTATAAGTAATGAGTTAATAGCCAAACTGTTAATACAATAAAGCTGATTCAGGTAAGTTGTGGTTTTGTTATTACCATATTTGGGATTGCCATTGTAGTAATGAAGACATAGTCATGCTGTCATGTGATCAGTCAAGAATACAATATTGATAGTGTAATAGAGTTCATGTAAAAGATCTAAATGTTATTAGTAGAAGGTACATAAGGACTTCCACATTATTGCTATATAACAAGAATTTACACATACTGTATGTGGTAAAGAAAACAAAATAACAAATTATATTGCATGCAAACTTTTATGTAGTGTTATAGTGAAAGTTAGTATAAACAACAAAAAATAAATTACCGCATGGCATCTATCTTGAAATTAGAAAGATAGAAACAATGGATTTAACTAACTGACTGTAGGGAAATCTTTAGGTTTGACATAAGTTAACCATGTATTAAAAGAACTGGTATTCATATCTATTCCATTCTATTATTGGTAGAGGCCTTGGTGGTTGTAATTGTTTGTGTAAGTCAATTAATGTTTTCTGTTGTGACTTAAGAGTATCTTTTAGAGCTGGTGTCTCTGTAATCCTAATGTACTGAAGTGATGGATGTGAGAAAACGGTTTTCCAAAAATGTTGTATTAATTCTCTCCAGTTAGGTTGAAGGTTATTAGTATCACGTAAATAGTAAGTACCATACATTTGCATAATATGAAGAAGTCTCATGGTTTTGTGTATGTCTAACAAGCTGGTAATAAGATGTAGCCCATGTTCATAAAACAGTCGTGTCATAATCTTCTCTGTGTCCTCTATAGACTCTTCTTCTAAAGATTCTTCTACTGTGAAATATAGTTTAAGTTCTGTTAGGTTCTTTTTGTTTGAGATAACATTAAAAAAGGCTGTAATCTGTTCATTGTCAGTTTCTGATAGAGGAAAAAGTACACTCAATCCTTGTAAACTTGAGTTGTACGAAAGACCATCTGTTAGAGATGACAGATAAATGATGGAAATGGCACTAGTCAGAAAATCATGAACAATGGATGCACCAGTAAATTCAAGATATTCGATTGTTTGATTCAATTTTAATAAGTCTTGTAAACTAGGATCAATACTCCCCAAAATATATTTTGCACTGGTTATGCGACTAGTGATGTTTACATTCAATCTCAAAGTCTTCAGTGTAGTATTACTTTGTAGGACAGTCAATAGTTCAATAGCAGTCTCAGCTGTGTTTAGAGATAGTTCAAGATGTTGTAGATTAGGATAAGAATGAGATAGCAGTAATGAATTAAAACCAGATAGTGGTACACTTAGTATAAGACAGCGAAGTTCTTTAAAATGTCGAGGAAGTTTCATTAAGTCATTAGAGCCTTTAATCTCTAGAGTAGTGAGTGGTGTGTTCACTTCTTCTATATCCAGTGATATACAGGAGTCACCACAATCTGCCAGTGTAAGAGATTGTAGTGTAAGATTTTGTTTTAGTAAATCTGGAATTGTGTAAATATTGACTGGGGGTTGCTCATCAGATTGCCTAATAAATGTAAGTGAAAATGTTTGAATTGATTTATTTTGGGTTACTCCTTTAATCACAGTGTTGGCTACAAAACTAAGTTCACGTGACAAAAATGTGTTGTTACTGAAAGTTAATGCTAATTCACAAAGAGTACTGACAGTTACGCCATCCTGTAACTCAAGTATACTCTTCTTATCTATGTGTCGATGTTCTTCCTTTAAGTCATATGCAATGGGAAACTGAAGTTTTCTTAAATGTTGTAGTTTTAACAATTGCACTAATGCTGTAATAAAATCAGTTAGATCATGTGTCCATGATGAGTCCAATATATAACATTCTTGAAGGTTTTCATTGAATAACTGGTATAATTTCATTTCTTCCTTTACAAAATATCCAGTTATCTCTAGATTTTTGCAATTGGCATATGATTGTTCTTTAGTAAGAAGTTGCAATTTCTGTTCACTTAGACTGCCTAGGTCCAAACAATTCCATACTGTGTTAGAATGATTGAGGAAATAGCCTAGACACAATATGTCAAAAAGTGAGAAGTCATTTCTATGGAGACAAAGTGACTGGTTCTTCATACCTTGTGACAACACCTCACATAATTTGGTATTTTGTGATTCATACAAAAGATGGAGGAGAAGTACATCTAATTGGTCAGAAGAAAGTACATGTTTATCAATATGTTCAGGCCTCTTAACAAAACGAGAACATTCAAATCCAAAAAATGGTCTCCTTTTACATTGTAGGTCAAGTTCTTTGTTAAAATATTGTTGATAGCTCTCGTGTTCAAGGTGAGTTAGACCTGCCACAAACCTCAGACACATTCTAAAGTGATCGTTATCAAAGTGTTCTGCAAATACATCCTCTGTCTTTTCATATTTAGCTATCCACCATGCTGCTAGAAATTCTTGGATAGTCAAGTGAAGGAATTGGAAACTCTTTTTACTACCAAAAGTAACTGATGTTATTAGTCCAAGATATTCATCCTTTATTGACTGACGAAGGTATTTTTGGAAATCAGAGAATGAAAAAGTCATTTTTGGATTGTCTTCTGCTTTTAATTTGAGATAAGCAAACTCACACATTTCTATCATAGATGAAGTAATATCAGCTGGTAAATCATCAAAGCTCTCAATTTGATCAGGCTCAATGTCATATGTAGTCTTATTTTGAATATGTCTTCCAATAGTTTGTAGAATAAAAGTTTTATATAATTCAGTAAGTGTTGTTGGTAGTTTTCCATATTCCTGATAAACTAAGATGGTCATAGAACAAACTAGTGGTATATAACACAATGAGCAGACATCTTCATGTATTTCAAGATCTTTAACGAGTTCCTTTGCTTCATCCTTTTCAAGTGTTCCCTTAACTACAGTCTTGATTTCCATCTCTGAAAATCCTACAACCTCCACATGTCTATTGATAGAGTCTACATTCAGTGAAAAAGAAGCATAACTACGAGAGGTAACAATTACAGAACATTGATGCAATGTCTTTCTCTTGATAATTTTCATTGCTAGTGACGATTTTCTCATCTCCACGCTTAATTCATCCCAACCATCAAAGATAATTAATACACCTTGTCCATGTGTTTCATTAAGCCACTCATTCACTGCCCTAACTTCATTACAATGATAAGTGCACATTAAAAGCTCCAATATGGTTCTTGCTTCAGCCACTTCATCATCTCTGAAAGGACAGTAAAGTACCAACACATATGGTCCATGTACAAGTTCTCCATTAGCCCACATATTTAATAACTTACGACAGAGTGTTGTTTTCCCAATACCTGGAGGACCATCAACTACTACTCTAAGAGGTTGATGACCATCAGTAGGTTTCAGGACATCCTGGATATCTATCTGTTTATCTTGAGTTACTTGTGGTATTTTGTCAACATTTCCTCTTAGCATGCACCAAGCCTTTTGATCTTTTTCTTTCAAATTAGAGTGTCTGTCTTGTGCTTCTAATAATACCAATTTTCCAAAAAAGTTTTCTCCAACTCTTGGTGGCCAGTCTGTAGGGACAATAGGTTGTTCTTTGTATTGGTCCATTAGAATATTGCAATATTTTTGAACAGCAGGGTCTAATACACAGGTAACTGAAGACATATTATCAGGAGTCTCACCTTTAAAAATATACAAATGAAATTATATATATATTAAATTAAACATGTTAACACTATGCTTACAGTTAGTGTATCTTTAAGAATTCTTGGTAAGTATATTGTCTTAAATTGCCCATAACAATTTTAGCCAAGAAATAACATAGGATTTAATTTCAGTTATTCTGTCTACTTGAAAGTTCTTATAAAAGATGACATTAATTCTACAAAATCAAAACCTATAAAGACATTCTAAATATAAGGTATTTGCATGTGTAAACCTGCAACTTTCAATGGTGAGTTAATAAAGTATCAATACTGTGAGAGTAAATACATACTCATAGATAACTACAGTCTTTTATTTTATTATTTTCAAATATTTATGTAGGAATGTCCAAGAATATCTATTTCCAAAATGTTTAATAGCCAAAATATCAATGGACTAGGATTATGGATTAGGCTTTAGATTACTTGACATTAAAGAATTGAAAATTTTGGGATACATTCATTCATTTATGCAACCTCATTGAAGGTATAATGGCATCTTTATTTAGAGTAAGTAAATAACAAAATTGACTTACCTAATTGTTGTAATATAAAATTAGCAATGTCCTTTAATTTTTGATGTTGTTGGGTTCTTAATACAAGACAAATGTTCATTAGATACTGGTGTGGATCTTTGTGTGCTTGTAGCTGTTCTTGTAACACATTTATCAACTTGCTAGACTTCATCAAGTGACTTTCTCCTTTTGTTGTCAATATATCATTATTAGTCTCATATGATATTAGTCCTCTGACATGCAATACATTTGTTACACTAGTAAGGACAGGAGTAATGATACCAATAAGATCAGCAGAATGAACATGAAATAGTTCACTTGGACTGGAGTTGGTGTTGTCTATATACATGCAGTAAATAACATTACCAATTATTACATCATCAACATTATACCTTCATCCTTCATATTTAGTTCTCTTTTCAATAAAATAGCAACATCCTTCTCTCCACAGTTCTCAACAGCTGAGACAAGGTCCTTCCAAGAATGTTCATCAACAGATGTAATCCACCATTGTAAACCTTCCTCTAAGGCAAAATTAACATCTTTTTCAATGTCAGCCATCTTCTTAAGCCTATTCCTTTTCTCCAATGAGACACCAAGGTGAGTAATAAGTTCAATCCACTTTATTTTAACAACAAAACCACTTTTAACAAGAAGTTCCAAAGCATTACTAGAGGTCAACTCTATCAAATTAAAAGAAATATGATGCCTTCACTAAAAGATTTATGATTACCTATTGTTGTTACTGGTTGAAGTTCAATATCACATGATGATTGAATAAGTATGACTTCACCTTAAAACAAGGGATAAATTTTGGGTAAGACTTACTACATTTTTAATGAGCATAAACATAATTAAATGCAATGTCATTCATGCACACATCTAGATTTTGAATATATATTTATATCAATACATTTCTAGACAAAAGGTTTTATTTGTTACATATTAGAAGAAATGTCAATAAAAGCAATATCACATAAAATCATTTTTAGAAAGCTTTCAGTTGCCTCACTATGGTCATCCAAGCTTATTGATTTTAAACTACAAATATACTGATCATAACTGTATAGTCTGAAATATCAGCAATGTGTGATAAAGTTTGTAAACCACAATAAAAAATAAGAATTATTATGTATAAGACCACCTGATAAGAAAATGACCAATATAATAGCAGCAGTCTAACAAATTCACTTTACATACATCTAGTTAATAAATTCATAACATTCTCAATACAATTCCCAAAATTATTAACGACCATTTGGTTTGACTTTGTAGATTGATTTAAACCATTACTTTGTTATACTACTATATAGCTACAGAGTTAGTTTTGATATTACTAGATACTTCTCATTTCACAGTTGTTATAATTGATAAAGTGATTAGCATTTCTAAGTATTCTTTTGGACAACCCTCCATATAAATTCATGTGTATAATTTCCAATAAGAAAACACTGCCTGCACAAAGTCAAAATTAACAGAGTATAGTACTACTCTAAATTATGATTACAATTATATTGCTTACTATAACTATAATTGTAACTGATATCAGCATACATATACTTTACCTTTAAAAAAGGTTTACGATTACCTACTGTACATATGAAATACAGAAATTCCAGATTATTGACACGACTAGGCTATATGGTACATCTATGAGAAATTTAGGTTTGTTATGAAACTGTATCTCATAAAAATTAATAAATTGAAAGTTGTTCAGGCTTCACAATTAAACAGAGATTTTGGTCCAAGGGAAATAACTCTGTACCACTAATCATGGAACTATATAAACTTTAAATATTTCTCTCAGCAGTGTTATCATCTGCAAAACAAATTTGGTTGATAAGACAATAAACCTTTTCAATGAGAGGATTTATCTTTAGATTTCTGATGTTTTAAGTGTCATGGTTTTATAGAACACACATTTACTTCAAGTCATTGTGATTATAAAAATAAAAGCTGTCTCACAGAAGCACATTCGAGGCTGTCATAAAATTGATATCACTATAATCATCTTATTGTACAAATGAATACATGCACTTTCCAATTGAAAGTAAAAATAGCTACAATGAATGAACATTTTGTAACATTAATTCAGTCTTCCCATGAACTAACCTTTACTGAGGTAGTCCCGTATCTCATCAGCTTTCTGTACATTGTTAACTAATGGTCCCTCGATGGCAGTGATCAATGTATCCCAGGTAACAGGAGATGACTTAGTAATTATCCAACTGTTGATTACTTCATTGAGTTTGAGGACATTTGACTTTGCTTCACCTTGACGTTTTAAGCCCTCTAAAATATTGTCATGAACTCTGAGGGCTAAGCCTATTTCATGCCACTTATGATCAATGGAATTATTACTAGTTAATAGTTCGAGCACATCATGTTTAATCGGAACATTTTTTGAGTTATCAGAAATATCTAAGAAATAAGGTTAAAAGAATATACATAATACATAATTAAATCTTAGCCAGAAAAATCATGTTGATAATGTCAGATTTTATAACGATTATTTCCTTCAAAGATCAACAGGCTCAATAAATCATCTAATATAGGCATGTACTAACATGTAATGTTTCATTTTCAAGGCATAACAACTATTCATTGAGCAAAAATACAACCAAAATCAGTACTCTGCAATCTATTATATTAAATGAGTACAAAGATCATGATATCTTACCAGTTTTAGGACCAGGGTTGAGTTCAACATCTCCTGATATAATGAGGAGAAGTAAGAGAAAGAGTCCTAGTGAGAACGTTAGATCTCTAATTCTCCTGATCAGTATGACTCCATCTATAATACTACCACTGTTGTCAATAGGTACAGTTTCTTTAGAGTAAATACTATGTGATATCTGATGACAGGCCCAAAGTCCAATACAAGCTCTCCATTGACCAATATCAATCATGACTATAATATAATATGAGAAGAATGTGTCATGGTAAAGTTAAATGTACTTAAAATTATTGAGCTAATTTCATATATATTTTTACAGTTATTGTGCTGTATTGTGATATGGTTATAATGTTCTATGATTGAAAAAGTCTCACATAGCCATCCCCTCCTCCCATCTTCCACCTCCCACCTCCATAGGAAGGACGGGTCTGGTAGACTGTAGGTATATAATTCAATCAGAAAACTATTAGAAATTGGTAGGTAATAAGTGGGTCTAAGAAGATGAGGTCAAACACTTGCTCGAAATTTTCTGATTCAGTATGACAAGTAAGTTGTACCAAGATAGCTGTGAAACAAAATATGTGAATTCATTTTTGACAGAGCGTTAATAAGTTGTTTGCCTTTGTTCATTACTTTGTGGAAATCAAATTTCAAGTTTTTTGGTCATATTCCTACATATACTGAGAGATTTATTTCATTGAAAAAGTAAGGCTCAGATCAGACAATAAATGGCTTCTTAAATACTTTATCTTAATGAACATTATACCTACAGTCTACCAGACCTTTCCTTCCCATGTGAGGAAGGACCTGGCTATGCGAGACTAGTTAGAATGTACCAAAGAAATGTGCTGACACAATCTCACAAACAGTAAAATGCATACAAAATAAGGCCAAATATTTGGAAGGTCAATTTTCAATTCTGTAATTCAATTCATAATTCAAAAGAATATGAATAAACTAAAGTGACCAAATGATATGAATATACTTAATAAACATCAAACAGCAATACACCTCTAAATAAAACCTCTACAACTAAATATGAATTATTGTCTTAAATACATAGGGTTAGCATACTATAGTTCTCTACACACTATAATATAGTTAACATAGCAGAAGATATATTTAACCAATATGTATATTTCTATGATAGGAATTAGGATGGAAATCATGCATATCTTAATGCAAAAATAGGTTGATTAATATTAAGGTTAATTTCCTTTACAAACTATTAATGGCTATATACATAGCTATAACATAGCTATGATAAATCAGAAGTACAACTGACTACTTACTTCAGTGTGTCCAGCTAGGTCCCGCCTTCTCGTCGCAATATGGTATCACAGTTAACGCAGTCGCGTTGGTAATATATACTTAAAAAGATCACCAAACAGAGTTCAAAACAATCGTTTACAACCAATGTTAAAAACGAGTTTAAAGATGTCTTTTCAGAAGACAAAAAGTTTTGCGAAAGGGGCGAGGCAGTCTTACATAATATTATGATGATTGAGGTATTCCCTGTCAAATTTAATAATTTAATTACACTATTTTAGTAGTGATCTATTACAAGTTAATAATTAAAAGTTGAGGTACTGGAAAAAGACCTCAATCATACTAGTCACTAGCTATAGATCCTTAGCTCTTTGTGACAATTGTCATATCCTTTGCCTTTTAAAAAGAGTACTAGTTTACAGATATATATATATATATATATATATATATACATATATATATATATATAACATATATATGTATAATAAAACAGTCACAAGGTCTCTCGCTTCAGTAAACATTATATAACTACAAAATATTCATACTGTAAACATTATTGTATAAACTCATTGTAGAGACATACTAGTGTAATACTAGCTAACAAACAGTAGTTACAAAGAGCAATAATAAGGTAAACAAGAATATAATGTCACTTGTTCTATTTTAAATTATGAACAATGACTATATAATAATACTTAAAACCATATATTCTTTTTTGGATAAACTGATCCAATTGTAGGTAGTGGTCTTGTTGGTCTTACTTGATTGTGCATTTCAATCAATGTCTTCTCTTGTGATTTAAAGGTATGTTCTAAGACTGGTGACAAAATAATTCCAATGTGTTCAAGTGAAGAATGTGAAAAGACAATTTGCCAAAATGTTTGTGCTATTTCTGTATATTTTGGTTGAGGTTCATTAGAAATATACACATCTTGCATATGGAGCTCAAGAATTTTCATAGTTTTGTGTAATTTTAACATTTCAGTAATGAGAGGGAGCCCTTGTTCATGATAGATTTTGTCATTTTCAAAGTGCATTCTTATGGGTAAATTTTTAGAATAAGCACTTGTATTTATGAAGTACACTTCAAATTTTGTGAGGTTGCCCTTTTGAGAAATGATGTTAAAAAAAGCTCTTGTCGTTTCTTTATCTGATTCATGTACTTTTCGTTTTTGCTCAAACAGTGGAATTGGTACACTCAATCTCTGTAGACTGTTATTACAAGAGAGACCAGTTGTTAGGAATGACACATAAGAACTGGAAATAATATTCTTAGCAGGGTCAATTGCAAGATATTCTATTGTTTGGTTTAGTGTCAACATCTTTTGCAAACTAGGACCCATACTGTCAAAAATATTTCTTCGCCAACCTATTTTCAGTCTGAGAGATTTAACTGTAGTATTATTCTGCAGGACAGTAAAAAGTTCAATAACATTTTCAGCAGTGTCAAGAGATAGTTCAATTTTTTGTAGATTAGAATGAGAATATAAACATTGAGGTAACTGATGCAGTTGACTTTTTGCACTGAGAAGACTTAAATTGAAAGGGTCTGCCTTATATACATATGACGTTCTAGGATAATGTATAGTAAGATGAGTTAGGTTTTCAAAATATTGAGGAAGTGACATTAGTTTATCAGCATCCCCAACCTCCAGAGCAGTTAGTGGTGTGTTGACCTCTACTATATTTAGTGATGAAAGAAGTTGATCATCTACATTCAGCTTAAGACATTGTAATGTGTGATTATCTTTTAGTAAGTCTTCAATGTTTGTGACATGAAACAGATTTTTTTGTTGAGATGAAACCCTCCATGTAAGTGAAAAGGTTTCAATCAATTTATTCTTGGTTACACCCTCAATCACACTGTTGATTATATCATTAACATCAATGGAGAGAGATGATTCTTTGTCTATAATTGTTATAGCTAGTTCAGATAGAGTAGTATTGGTACTTATACATTCTTCCAACTTAGACACATCATCTTGTCTATTGGTAGGAACTTTTTAGACTGATCACCTCCTGGATATTCGTATAGAAAGACTCTAATTGAAAAGTGTAGTATTTTTAGATGTTGTAGTTTTATTAACTGTAGCAACACAGTAGTAAGATCAGATAGATCCTCTGAAGATGCATCCACTATAATGTAACATTCCTGAAGATTCTGATAAAACGATAACTGAAATAATTTTGTCACTGACTTCATATTGATGTCATCAAAATCCCGTAAGTTCACCTCTATCTCTAGTCTAATACACTCATCAACTAGTTGTGTATTGCTGAGAAGTTGCACTGCCTGTCCATTTAGTTCTCCCAGGTCTAAATAATTCCATGATATGTCAGTGTTACCAAGAAAGTAACAGAGAGCCAATATGTCAAAATGTGTTAACCTCCTGTAAAGACACAGTGATTGATTCTTCAAGTTTTGTGATAAAAGGTGACATAGTTTACTGTTTTGAGATTCATGCAATAGATGAAGTAGATGAATGTCAAATTTTGTATAAGAACACAGACAGTCATCATAATGTGTCCTAGTAAATTCTGAATCGTGTCTGAAATGAGGGTAGTGAATTCCAAACAATGGTCTCCTTTTACATTGTAAGTCAAGTTCTTTATTAAAATATTGTTGATAGCTCTCATGTTCAAGATGAGTTAGACCTGCCACAAACCTCAGACACATTCTAAAGTGGTCATTTTCAAAGTGTTCTGCAAACACTTCCTCTGATTTCTCATATTTAGCTATCCACCATGCTGCTAGAAATTCCTGGATACTCAAGTGAAGGAACTGATAACTTCTTTCTCCACAGAGAGTAAATGTTGTCATTAATCCAAGAAAACATTCCTTTAAAGATTGATCAAGAGAATGCTGGAGTTGAGGTAAAGAAAACATCATCTTTGGAAAGTTTTCTTCTTTCAAACTGATATATGAGAAATGACACATCTCTTGAAAAGCAATAGCTATACTTGGTGGTAAATGATGAAGACTACCAATTTCATCAGGTTCAATGTCATAAGTAGTTGTCAATTCAACATGTCTTCTAATAGCATGTAAAAGAAAACTCTCATACAATTCAGTAAGTGTTGTAGGTAATTGTCCATCTTTCTGATAAACTAAAATTACTATAGAACAGACTAATGGTATATAACACAATGACTGGAGATCACCTCGTACTTGAAGATCTTTTATGAGTTTCTCTGCTAGATATGGTTCCATTTCAAGTGTTCCTTTGATTACAACCTTAACATCCTTTTCTGAAAATCCCAAGATTTCTGTGTGTCTGTTAATTGAGTCTAGTTTAATTAGTGAAGGAGAGGCATAGCTACGTGAAGTAACAATTACTGAACATTTTGATAACATCTCTCTACGAATTATTCTAGCTGCTAGTGAGGATCGTCTAAGATCAGTGCTTAATTCATCCCAACCATCAAAAACTATCAGTAATCCTTGACCATGTTCATCTTGTAACCATTTAGTCACCATAGTAATTTCATTACAATCATAAGTGTACTTAAGAAGTTCTTGCAACTCATTAGCTCGAGCCACCTTGTCATTTCTGAGAGGGCAGTAAAGTGCCAAGTCATAACATCCAAATATGAGTTCTCCATTAGCCCACATATTTAAGAGTTTACGGCAAAGTGTTGTCTTACCAATACCAGGAGGACCATCGACTACGACTCTAAGAGATTGTCCTCTATAGTGTGGTTCAAGGATATCCTGAATATCTATCATTATTGCACGTTTTGTTATTTGAGGTATTCTATCAACTTCTCCTCTTAACATACACCATGCTTTCTGTAAAGCTGTTTGAGAAGTGGGATATCTATCTAGTTTGCGTAGTAATACTAATCTTCCAAAGAAATCTTCTCCAACATGAGGTGGCCAGTCTGTAGGGACAATAGGTTGATGTTTATATTGGTCTATTACAATGTCACAATATTGCTGAATGTCAGGATCGAAGAAACTGGTGGGTGGAGTTTGAGCATCTAAATAAGGATATGTGTCATTATTGTTCATTCAATGTTACTAAATTGACTTACTTAATTGTTGTAATATAAAGGTAACAATCTCTTTCAGTTTCTGGTTTTGTTGTTTTCTTAATACAAGACAAGTGTCCACTAGATACTGGTGTGGATTTTTGTGTACTTGTAGCTGTCTCTGTAACACATTCATCAGCTTATTAGATTTCACTAAGTCACTCTCTCCCTTTGTTGTCAATATATCATTACGAGTCTCATATGGTATTAGTCCTTTGTAACACAGATCAGCTGTTGTACTATTAAGGTTAGGAATAATGATAGCATTAAGATCAGCAGAGTGGTTACAAAATAGTTCACTTGGACTGGGCTTGTCTATATGTGACTAGAACTTTCACCTAGATAAGAGTATACAATATTCTTCTTTTAAAGTAACTAAATTAACTCACCTAATTGTTGTAATATAAAGACAGCGATCTCCTTTAGTCTCTGATGTTGTTGGTTTCTTAATACATTACAAATATCCACTAGATATTCATTAGGATTTTTGTGTGCTTGTAGCTGTCTCTGTAACACATTAATCAACTTGCTTGACTTCACTAAGTCACTTTCTCCTTTTGTTGTCAATATATCATTATAAGTCTCATATGGTATTAGTCCTTTAGCATTCAATGCAGTTACAGTACCAGTAAGGGTAGGAATAATGACACCACTAAGATCAGCAGAATAAGTACGAAATAGTTCTCTCGGACTGGATTTATCTATGCAGTAGATGACAATGATGGATAATTATAATAAAGTTATATTTTAAAATACCTTCAATCTTAATATCAAGCTGTCTCTTCATTACAACAGCTATATCCTTATCTGCACATTTCTCAACAGCTGAGATAAGTTCTTCCCAAGAGGGGGCAGTACTGTTTGTAATCCACCATTGTAAACCTTCCTCTAAAGCAAAGTGGTAGTCTTGATCAGTACTGGCCATTGTCTTGAGTCTTCTCCTCTCTTCTAATGAGACACCTAGAAGACTAGTAAGCTCGGTCCATTTATCTTTAACAACAAAACCACACTTAACAAGAAGTCGTAGAGCATTACTTGATGTCAGCTCTATATTGAAGTAAATAATATGTAGGACATTAGCTATGTATAAAGTATCACCTGTTTTAGGTCCAGGGTTGAGTTCGACATCACCTGATAAAATGAGGAGAAGTAGAAATAGCACGACTAAGGAGAAGGTCATGTTACCACCACCCTCATTTACTGATCCTTCACCTGACCACAGTAACTCCTTATATAATGAGGATTCAGAGTGGCTTTTAGTAGCATGTGGATTCTGATGACAATACCATAACCCAATACTAGCTCTCCATTGACTGATGTTGATCATGTCTACAATCAAGAGATATCATGATAGTGATATGACAATATGTTTATTATTACCTTGTTATCTCAGATAGTATCAATACTTTGTATAATACTCAGGAGTAGACTAGTATAAGTAATGAGTTAATAGCCAAACTGTTAATACAATAAAGCTGATTCAGGTAAGTTGTGGTTTTGTTATTACCATATTTGGGATTGCCATTGTAGTAATGAAGACATAGTCATGCTGTCATGTGATCAGTCAAGAATACAATATTGATAGTGTAATAGAGTTCATGTAAAAGATCTAAATGTTATTAGTAGAAGGTACATAAGGACTTCCACATTATTGCTATATAACAAGAATTTACACATACTGTATGTGGTAAAGAAAACGAAATAACAAAATATATTGCATGCAAACTTTTATGTAGTGTTATAGTGAAAGTTAGTATAAACAACAAAAAATAAATTACCGCATGGCATCTATCTTGAAATTAGAAAGATAGAAACAATGGATTTAACTAACTGACTGTAGGGAAATCTTTAGGTTTGACATAAGTTAACCACGTATTAAAAGAACTAGTATTCATATCTATTCCATTCTATTATTGGTAGAGGCCTTGGTGGTTGTAATTGTTTGTGTAAGTCAATTAATGTTTTCTGTTGTGACTTAAGAGTATCTTTTAGAGCTGGTGTCTCTGTAATCCTAATGTACTGAAGTGATGGATGTGAGAAAACGGTTTTCCAAAAATGTTGTGTTAATTCTCTCCAGTTAGGTTTAAGGTTATTAGTATCATGTAAATAGTAAGTATCATACATTTGCATAATATGAAGAAGTCTCATGGTTTTGTGTATGTCTAACAAGCTGGTAATAAGACGTAGCCCCTGTTCATAAAACAGTCGTGTCATAATCTTGTCTGTGTCCTCTATAGACTCTTCTTCTAAAGATTCTTCTACTGTGAAATATAGTTTAAGTTCTGTTAGGTTCTTTTTGTTTGAGATAACATTAAAAAAGGCTGTAATCTGTTCATTGTCAGTTTCTGATAGAGGAAAAAGTACACTCAATCCTTGTAAACTTGAGTTGTACGAAAGACCATCTGTTAGAGATGACAGATAAATGATGGAAATGGGACTAGTCAGTAAATCATGAACAACGGATTTAAATTCAAGATATTCGATTGTTTGATTCGATTTTAATAAGTCTTGTAAACTAGGATCAATACTCCCCAAAATGTCTTTTGCACTGGTTATGCGACTAGAGATGTATACATTCAATCTCAAAGTCTTCAGTGTAGTATTACTTTGTAGGACAGTCAATAGTTCAATAGCAGTCTCAGCTGTGTTTAGAGATAGTTCAAGGTGTTGTAGATGAGGATAAGAATGAGATAGCAGTAATGAATTGAAACCAGTTAGTGGTACATTTAGTATAAGACAGCGAAGTTCTTTAAAATGTCTAGGAAGTTTCATTAAGTCATTAGAGCCTTCAATCTCTAGAGTGGTAAGTGGTGTGTTCACTTCTTCTATATCCAGTGATATACGGGAGTAACCACAATCTGTCAGTGTAAGAGATTGTACTGTAAGATTTTGTTTTAGTAAATCTGGAATTGTGAAAATATGGACTGGGGGTTGCTCATCAGATAGCCTATTAAATGTAAGTGAAAATGTTTGAATCGATTTATTTTGGGTTACTCCTTTAATCACAGTGTTGGCTACACAACTAAGTTCACGTGAAAAATAAGTATTGTTAGTGAAAGTTAATGCTAGTTCACAAAGAGTACTGACAGTTACGTATTGCTGTAAGTCAAGCATACTCTTCTCATTTATGTGTCGATGTTCTTCCTTTAAGTCATATGCAATGGGAAACTGAAGTATTCTTAAATGTTGTAGTTTTAACAATTGCACTAATGCTGTAATAAAATCAGTTAGATCACGTGTCCATGATGAGTCCAATATATAACATTCTTGAAGGTTTTCATTGAATACCTGGTATAATTTCATTCCTTCCTTTACAAAATATCCAGTTATCTCTAGATTTTTGCAATTGGCATATGATTGTTCTTTAGTAAGAAGTTGCAATTTCTGTCCACTTAGACTGCTTAAGTCCAAACAATTCCATACTGTGTTAGAATGATTGAGGAAATAGCCTAGACACAATATGTCAAAAAGTGAGAAGTCATTTCTATGGAGACAAAGTGACTGGTTCTTCATACCTTGTGACAACACCTCACATAATTTGGTATTTTGTGATTCATACAAAAGATGGAGGAGAAGTACATCTAATTGGTCAGAAGGAAGTAGATGTTTATCAATATGTTCAGGCCTCTTAACAAAACAAGAACATTCAAATCCAAAAAATGGTATCCTTTTACATTGTAGGTCAAGTTCTTTGTTAAAATATTGTTGATAGCTCTCGTGTTTAAGGTGAGTTAGACCTGCCACAAACCTCAGACACGTTCTAAAGTGATCATTATCAAAATGTTTTGGAAACACTTCCTCTGATTTCTCATATTTAGCTATCCACCATGCTGCTAGAAATTCCTGGATAGTCAAGTGAAGGAATTGGAAACTCTTTTTACTACCAAAAGTAATTGATGTCATTAGTCCAAGGTATTCATCCTTTATTGACTGACTAAGATATTGTTTAAGATAAGAGAATGAAAATGTCATTTTTGGACTGTCTTCTGCTTTTAAGTTGAGATAAGCAAACCTACACATTTCTATCATAGATGAAGCAATATCAGGTGGTAAATCATCAAAGTTGTTAATTTGATCAGGTTCAATGTCATGTGCACTCTTATTTTGAATATGTCTTCCAATTGTTTGTAGAATGAAAGTCTTATATAATTCAGTAAGTGTTGTTGGTAGTTTTCCATATTCCTGATAAACTAAGATGGTCATAGAACAAACTAGTGGTATATAACACAATGAATAGACATCTTCACGTATTTTAAGATCTTTAATAAGTTCCTTTGCTTGATCCTTTTCAAGTGTTCCGTGAACTACAGACTTAATTTCAATCTCTGAAAATCCTACAACCTCCACATGTCTATTGATAGAGTCTACATTCAGTGAATAAGAAGCATAACTACGAGAGGTAACAATTACAGAACATTGATGCAATTTCTTTTTTTTAATTATTTTCATTGCTAGTGAGGATTCTCTCATCTCAGCACTTAATTCATCCCAACCATCAAAGATGATTAATACACCTTGCCCATGTGTTTCATTAAGCCACTCATTCACTGCCCTAACTTCATTACAATCATAATTGCACATTAAAAGCTCCAGTATGGTTTTTGCTTCAGCCACTTCACCATCTCTGAAAGGACAGTAAAGTACCAACACATATGATCCATGTACAAGTTCTCCATTAGCCCACATATTTAACAACTTACGACAGAGTGTTGTTTTCCCAATACCTGGAGGACCATCAACTACTACTCTAAGAGGCTGATCACCATCAGTAGGTTTCAGGACATCCTGGATATCTATCTGTTTATCTTGAGTTACTTGTGGTATTTTGTCAACATTTCCTCTTAGCATGCACCAAGCCTTTTGATCTTTTTCTTTCAAATTAGAGTGTCTGACTTGTGCTTCAAGTAATACCAATTTTCCAAAAAAGTCTTCTCCAACTCGTGGTGGCCAGTCTGTAGGGACAATAGGTTGGTCTTTGTATTGGTCTATTAGAATATTGCAATAACTTTGAACAGCAGGGTCTAGTGCACAGGTAATAACTGAAGACATATTATCAGGACTCTCACCTTTAAAAATATACAAATAAAAATATATATGTTAAATTAAGCATGTTAACACCATGCTTACAGTTAGTATATTATTAAGAATCTTTTGTAAGTATATTATCTTAAATTGCCCATAACAATTTTAGCCATGAAATAACATACAAGATTTCAGTTATTCTGTCTACTTAAAAGTTCTTATAAAAGATGACATTAATTCTATACAATTGAAACTTTTGAAGACATTCTAAATATAAAATATTTATGTGTGTACACCTGCAACTTTCAATGGCGAGTTTACACAATATCAATACTGTGAGAGCAAATACAGAAACATAGATAACTATAGTTGTTTATTTAAATTTATCATTTTCCAATGTTTATGTAGGAATATCCAAGAATATCTAATCCTAAAATGTCTAATAGCCAAATATCAATGTGCTAGGATTATGGACTAGGCTTTAGATTACTAGACATTATGGGATTACACATTCTGGGATACAATCATTTATACAATCTCATTGAAGGTATAACTGCATCTTTCTCTATAGTAAGTAAAATAACTAAATTGATTCACCTAATTGTTGTAATATAAAGTTAGTAATCTCCTTTAGTCTTTGATGTTGAGTTCTTAATACAAGACAAATGTCCACTAGATACTGGTGTGGATCTTTGTGTGCTTGTAGCTGTCCTTGTAACACATTAATTAACTTGCTAGATTTCATCAAGCAACTTTCTTCTTTTGTTTTTAATATATCATTACCATTGTCAAATGATAATAATCTTTTGGCACACAATGCATTAGTTACATTAATAATGATAGGAGTAATGATGCCAATAAGATCAGCAGAATGAGCATGAAATACTTCACTTGGACTGGAGTTGGTGTTGTCTATATACATGAAGTATTAAAATAACATTACTCATTATTACATCATCAACATTATACCTTCATCCTTCATATTTAGTTCTCTTTTCAATAAAGTAGCAATGTCCTTATCTCCACAGTTCTCAACAGCTGAGACAAGGTCCTTCCAAGAATGTTCAACAATAAATGTAATCCACCATTGTAAACCTTCCTCTAAGGCAAAATTAACATCTTTTTCAATGTCAGCCATGATCTTAAGCCTATTCCTTTTCTCCTGTGAGACACCAAGGTGACTAATAAGTTCAGTCCACTTATCTTTGACAACAAAACCACTTTTAACAAGAAGTCGCAGAGCATTACTTGAGGTTAACTCTATCAAATTAAAGGAAATATGATGTTTTCATTAAAAGATTTATGATTACCTATTGTTGGTACTGGTTGAAGCTGAATATCATCTGATGATTGAGGAAGTATGCTTTCACCTTAAAATAAAAGATACATAAATTTAATGTAATGCAGTATAAAGGAAGAAATAGTCCCTTTCAATAAAATATTTATAATTACCTACTGTATATATAGGCAAGAGAAGCATAAATATGAGTAATGTTCATATTGATTGAGCAAATGTATAAGCAAAATAAGAAATTCCAGATTATTGATACAGTTAGACTATATGGTACATCTATTGAAGATTTATAGAAAGAGGTTTGTTTGTGTTTTATATGAGAAGAAATTTTAATGAAACCATAAAAGAGGCTGTCACTACTATCATCTGAATAATTTTTATGTACCAACATTATGATCATAATTACACAATCTTATTAAAAACGAAATGTCAGCTGCAGTTGTAAAGAACAAAATGATTTGTAATATGAAGTTACTCTCCCTCTGCACTTACCATTAGTCAAATATTCGTGTATTTCATTAGCTTTCTGTACATTGTTAACTAAAGGTCCCTCAATGGCAGTAATCAATGTATCCCAGGTAACAGGAGATGACTTAGTAGTTATCCAACTGTCAATTACTTCATTGAGTTTGAGGACATTTGACTTTGCTTCACCTAGACGTTTTAATCCCTCTAAAATATTGTTATGAACTCTAAGGGCTAAGCCTATTTCATGCCACATATGATCAATACTAGCTAACAGTTTAAGTACTTCATGTTTATCTGGAGCCTTCTTTAAATTATCAGAAATATCTGAAAAATAAAACCAAACTTATGAATGTTAAATACATAATTATCAATTTTATAAATACAGATAAACAGAAAGCTAAAGCTACAGTTTCTTATTAAAGTTCAGAATCGATCCTTATATTAGTGGCTTATATTATTCCTATGTTTAAATACCACTCTCAAATAGTAACGTCACCCTCTTGGACCTAAATAAATAGACACTGCAGGTCTTAATGAAGGGAATATAGAAATTACTATTCTAGGCACAAATTACAATGATTATGCAAAATTTCTTGAGAAAAGGTATTGCATGTGTTGTGGTTCAAAACAATGATAAGGCTCCCTAGCATGCTTCATGTTCAAGGTAGAAAAAGGAACAATTATGCATGAGACAAGAATGCTGCTGTTATGATCTGTTGATGTTATTATCATGCAAGCACAAAGGTTTGATATCTTACCAGTTTTAGGACCAGGGTTGAGTTCAACATCTCCTGATATGATGATGAGAAGTAAAAAAAAGAGTGCTAGTGAAAAGGTTAAATCTCTAATTCTCCTGACCACTGTGAATCCATTTATGCTACTACCACTGCTGTCAGTAGATGAAATATCTTTATTGGGACCACTACTGTATGATATCTGATGACACGCCCACAGTCCTATGGTAGCTCTCCATTGAGAGACATCAATCATACTATATCATTAGAGATATCATCACAATAATAGTAATTTAAATGATATATTCACTAACTTGTTACTGTATTCTTTGTCTCTATCTGTATATCAACACTTTGTTATATAATACTCAGTTCACAGGATATAAACTAGAACACTCATCAACCACATATACAATAAGGTGTGGCTTAACTCATAGTGGATCCACCTACTGACATGCATTATTTTAACCCCAAATCCATCACCTGTCCAGGGCTGTTTGCATAATTCAAAATTTTATACTTTAAACTACAGTAGCACTCTGTTATAAGTCGCTAATGATCTATTTTAATATTAATTTATTATTTCAGTAGAAACTAAAGATCTCTTATCGAAGTGCTTACAGTAGTAGTATGCAAGTGACAATAATGGACATCTTGAGACTTAAGAGTTAACTTTGTAATAACATGACATTGTTTAACTCAGTCCCTATAGCTAATGGAGACAGATGTCATAGAACCAGTTAAGCAATGTCACTAGTAACCACTCTACCATGTAGAATCTCACACTATATATGAAGTCTTTTGATACTCATTGAAGAAGATAATGAAGACAATAGTGAGTCATGTACTGTATTATGATATATCCACTTAAGATATGTATTGGGACTTTAAACAAAATGTACTATATGTGTCAATTGATGAATTTAAGCTATATTATGTGATGTTAGAACGAAGTGTCAATGAAGGAAGTCAATACAAACACTGTATCATCAGTGTTAACACATTTACAAGAAATAATTCTAATAGAACAAACACATGCGTCATATTGAGATGGCAGTATCTATAGAATATGACTCGTGTCACAGAAACTGTGTCAATTAAATGAAGTGGATATACCAGTTGAAGTAGACACTCTGTTAATGTGGTAAATACAACATAATCTTCACTGTTGTAGACATTAGCAGACCAAGACAGCTAAGAAATATAGCAAGCATTATAAAAGTAAGCAATGACACTTCATTTCTAGGATTTGTGAATATCATATTCATAGCTGCCAGTCCAAAGGTGATTGTTCATTAAATACTAGTCCTGTAATTATTATAGGTCAGTTTGAGCTATCTAGTTGTAGTCTCATAAGTACATATAGTTTAGAGAGTATTATTACAAAATGATTTATTTTTTAATAAAGGGCATAAATGAATATGTAATTATAATGATATAAACCATTGTTCAACTGAAGTAGTTTACAGTCCTTGATCCACTTTGTTACCATAGTTCACAGTATTTCCTAAAGCATCTACCACATTTGAAATCTAAGAAAATATTTTGCATTTTATAAACATATATTTATAGAACAAACACTATGTTTATATAAGACATCCAAGTTATACTAGATTATTACTAATACAACTGAGTATAGTGTTAATTATGAAATGAATTAATTTACATAATAGTCAGCATACTTAATTTATTGGGCCTCTTTATATCACAAGGGCCATTATTAGCCAAACAATACCTGCGACACTGTATAAAATGAATATATGTCATATATCCTAAATTAAAGTATTGACTTACTGCAGTGTTTGCATCAACACTCCACACCACAAATGTGAGATATATAGCAAGGACAATATAAAGAAGCTGTAGTGAATACTTCATATTTGTTATAGAACACACACTGTAAAATTTAATATTATTTCAACACCAAATTTGTACATTGCAAGAGTGGATTACTATGGAATGTACAATTTCTGTGAATTACTCACTGTATAATTTGTTGATACGTGAACATACAACATACCAGTAAATTATATAGTGAGTAATTCACAAGAATTCTATATTCCATAACAATCCATCCATGTCAGGTACAAATTAGTGTTAAATGACGTACTAATTTTTACAATCAGTGTTAGAGATCAATTCAGTGTAATGAAGGAATCACATAGACAATGATTTAATTTGAGCAACAAATTACTTTTGTAATAATTAATGCATACAAGGTTAAATATCCTCCACTATGTAAAATAATGTTGACCTCATTACCCTCTGACATATATAGTTTCTTACTGTGTAGTTAGATAATGATTTGGCATTGCTAGGAGGGTTCTTTATAGTTGATGTGGTATATCCTTCATCATGTATGATAACATTGTTCACATTCCTCTCAATTCTCAGTATAATTATAGTTTCATTACTGTATAATTAAAGTATAAACAGTGTTAATCAAGGAGAGCAGCATTTATTTGAATACATACAAGGTTACAAGGTCATATTGATAAATCATGACTAATTCACACAACACAGTCAGTGATAGATAGTTAATTTGTATCTATATGCCTATATAATAAATATATGTATATATTATATAAATAATGTCTTTATAATGAGGATTATATGTATCTAACATTAATACATTAAATCACTATTGTATTTATAAACAAATGTAGCATAGCCATAGGAAAATAAAGTATATACAATTGTTAAGTATGACTATTATAAATTTTAAAATTAATGTAATCGTGTGTTGGTTTTATTAATACATATATGTACATTACTATATGATCTTTTAAGATTAGGATATGAGATTGTTTAAGTATAAAAAGGGCATTTTGACATAGTAAAATGAAGACTACAAATGAAAAGTATGCAAACACATCTTTAAAATGGGATCTAATAAAAGAAACAATAAGTAATTTACCAATGACTACTTTAGCATATTCACTATAATATCACTAGTAATATCACTCATTGAAGAAAATAATGAAGACAATAGTGAGTCATGTACTGTATTATGATATATCCACTTAAGATATGCATTAGGACTTTAAACAAAATGTACTATATGTGTCAATTGATGAATTTAAGCTATATTATGTAATGTTAGAACAAAGTGTCAATGAAGGAAGTCAATGTAAACACTGTATCATCAGTGTTAACACATTTACAAGAAATAATTCTAATAGAATAAACACATGCGTCATATTAAGATGGCAGTATCTATAGAATATGACTGGTGTCACAGAAACTGTGTCAATTAAATGATGTAGATATACCAATTGATATCTATAAGTAAATACACTCTGTTAATATGGGAAATACAACATAATCTTCATTGTTATATAAGTATTGGCCAGACCATAACAACTAAGAAATATAGCAAACATTATAAAAGTAAGCAATTATATTTATTTCTAGGATTTGTGAATATCATATCATAGCTAATAGTCCAAAGGTGATTGTTCATTAAATACTAGTCCTGTAATTATTATAGGTCAGTTTGAGCTATATATATATATATATATCTAGTCTTATAAGTACATATAGTTTAATGAGCATTATTACAAAAATGATTTATTTTTCAATAAAGGGCATAAATGAATATCTAATTATAATGATATAAACCATTGTTCAATTGAAGTGGTTTACAGTCCTTGATCCATTTTTTAATCAGTTCTCACAATATTCCTTGAAGCATCTGCCACATTCGAATTCTAAGAAAAAATTTTGTACTTTACAATCATTGATCAAGTCAATATATTATGATAATATAAACTTATATTTATAGAACAAACACTATGTATACATAAGACATTCAAGTTATACTAGATTATTACTAATACAACTGAATATAGTGGTAATTATAAATGATATAATTTACATAATAGTCAGCATACCTGAGTGGTTGGGGCTGTTTTTGGGACAAGGGCCATTATTAGCCAAACAATACCTGCGACACTGTACAAAATGAATATATGTCATATATCCTAAATTAAAGTATTGACTTACTTCAGTGTTTGCATCAACAGTCCAAACCACAAAGGTGAGATATATAGCGAGCACAATGTAAAGAAGCTGTATTGAGTACTTCATACTTGTTATAGAACACAAATGTTAGAGATCAATTCAGTATAATGGAGTAATCACGTAGATAATGATTAGGATTGACTCACAAGTTACTTTTATGATTGATGTGTACAAGGTGATATATCCCTTATTGTATAAAACAATGTTGACCTCATTGACCTCTGACATATATAGTTTATTTACTGTGTAGTTAGATAGTATGTTGACATTGCTATATAGGAGGGTTCATTTTTAGTTGATGTGTTAAGTCCTTCATCATGTATGATAACATTGTTCATATTGCTTTCAATTCTCAGTATAAGTATAGTTTCATTACTGTATTATTAAAGCATAAACAGTGTCAGTTAAGGAGAGCAACATTTATTTGAATATATACAAGATTATGAGGTCATATCAATAAATTCATGACCAATACACACAACACAGTTAGTTATATATAGTTAATTTATGTTTATATAATGTATATATGAATATATTATGTAAATAATGTCTTTATAATGAGGATAATATGTATCTAGCATAAATAAATTAAATCTCTATTGTATCTATTAACTAATTTAGTATGCCAAAGAAAATTAAAGTATTTATAATTGTTGAGTGTAACTATTATATGAGAGAACAAATTTTAAAGTTAATATAATCATGCATTAATTTTATTAGGATGATCAGTACTAAAGTTTTCTAAGAATATTGTATAATGTATGTATTTACAATAGATTAGTTACTCACTAATATTCATGTATATGTAGTATTATTAATTTAATTCCTTATTGATTAACTAAAATGTACACATTCTTAATAAATAGATATACGACTATATTGAAGTATGGATCAGGAACTATAAAATATGTTTCTAAGTAAGGCACATCAATGTAACTATATGATCCCTTTAAGATTAGTACATGAGATTGTGTAAGAATAAGAAGTGCATTTTGACAGTAAGTGTATACTACAAATTTAAAAATACGGAAGCATATCTTTAAAATGGAATGCAGTTAAAGAAATAGCAGCAAATCATTTACCAATGACTAGTTTAGTATATTAACTATAAGCATTAAACACTGGCTAATTTCAAGAAGATTCTGTTGATTTTCCTTTGCATCAAGCTTGATTCTTTGTCTTGTTCATATTTTTAAATTGAGAAGACTGGTGTTAATTGATGAAATTAAAGCTATGTTACTGAATGTTATGTTAGAATGAAGTGTCAATGAAGGAAGACAATGTATTCACTGTATCATCAATGTTTACACATCAAATATGAACAGTGAGAAAGAAAATCATAGTGAAGTAAACACAGGTGTCATATTAGGATGACAGTATCCATTAAATATATACATTTGTCTAATATCACAGACAATTAAATGAAGTGTATATATATAATAACCTTGTTCATAATTACACAATTTTATTAAAAAGGAAATGGCAGTTGCAGTTGTAAAGAACAAAATGATTTGTAATATGAAGTTACTCTCCCTCTGCACTTACCAGGGCTGCATAATTCAAAATTATATACTTTAAACTACAGTAGCACTCTGTTATAACTCACTAATGATTTATTTTAATATTAATTTATTATTTCAGTAGAAACTAAAGATCTCTTATAGAAGAAGTGCTTACAGTAGTAGTATACAAGTGACAATAATGGACATCTTGAGACTTAAGAGTTAACTTTGTAATAACATGACACTATTTAACTCAGTCCCTATAGCTATTGGAGACAGATGTCATAGTAGCAGTCAAGCAATGTCACTAGTAACCACTCTACCATATAGAATCTCAGACTATATATGAAGTGTCTTGATACTCATTGAAGAAGATAGTGAAGACAATAGTGAGTCATGTACTGTATCATGATATATCCACTTAAGATATGTATTGGAACTTTAAACAAAATGTAGTACGTGTCAATTGATGAATTAAAGCTATATTGTGTAATGTAATGTTAGAATGAAGTGTTAATGAAGAAAGTCAATGTAAACACTGTACCATGGTGTTAACACATTTTTTCAAGAAATAATTATAATAGAATAAACACATGCATCATATTAAGATGGCAATATCTATTAAAATATGACTTATGTCACAGAAACCATGTCGTTTAAATGAAATAGATATACCACAATTAGTTGTAATCAATATCTATAAAGATACGTTCTGTTAATATGGGAAATACAACATAATCTTTACTGTTATATAAGCATTGGCAGACCAAGACAACTAAGAAATATAGCAAGCATTATAAAAGTAAGCAATGATACTTCATTTCTAGGATTTGTGAATATCATATTCATAGCTAACAGTCCAAAGGTGATTGTTCATTAAATACTGGTCCTGTAGTTATTATAGGTCAGTTTGAGCGATATATATATATATATATATATATATAGTTTTATAAGTACATATAGTTTAATGAGCATTATTACAAAAATGATTTATTTTTCAATAAAGGGCATAAATGAATATCTAATTATAATTATATAAACCATTGTTCAACTGAAGTGGTTTACAGTCCTTGATCCATTTTTTATCAGATCTCACAATATTCCCTGAAGCATCTGCCACATTGGAATTCTAAGAAAATATTTTGTACTTTATAATGATTGATCAAGCCAATACATTATGATAATGTAAACTTATATTTATAGGACAAACACTTTGTATATATAAGACATCCAAGTTATACTAGATTATTACTAATACAACTGAATATAGTGGTAATTATAAATGATTTAATTTGCAAAATAGTCAGCATACCTGCGTAGTTGGGGCTGCTTTTGGGACAAGGGCCATTTTTAGCCCAGCAATACCTGCGACACTGTATAAAATGAATATATGTCATATATCCTAAATTAAATTATTGACTTACTGCAGTGTTTGCATCAACAGTGCACACCACAAATGTGAGATATATAACAAGCACAATATAAAGAATCTGTATTGAGTACTTCATACTTGAGAACACAAGTGTTAGAGATCAATTCAGTATAATGGAGTAATCACGTAGATAATGATTAGGATTGACTCACAAGTTACTTTTATGATTGATGTGTACAAGGTGACATATCCCTTATTATATAAAACAATGTTGACTTCATTGCTCTCTGACATATATAGTTTCTTTACTGTGTAGTTAGATAGTATGTTGACATTGCTATATAGGAGGGTTCATTTTTAGTTGATGTGATATATATATCCCTCATCATATATGATAACATTGTTCACATTGCTCTCAATTCTCGGTATAATTATAGTTTCATTACTGTATAATTAAAGTATAAACAGTGTCAGTCAAGGAGAGCAACATTTATTTGAATATATACAATGTTATGAGGTCATATCAATAAATTCATGACCAATACACACAACACAGTTAGTTATATATAGTTAATTTATATATATACATATATTATGTATATATTATATAAAAATGTCTTCATAATGAGGATTGCAAGCATCTAGTATTAATAAAATAAATCATTTTGTTTTTCTATTAACTAATTTAGTATAGCTAAAGAAAATTAAAGTATATATAATTGTTGAGTGTAACTATTATAAAAGAGAACAAATTTTAAAGTTAATATAATCATGCATTAATTTTATTAGTATGATCAGTACTAAAATGTAACTATATGATCTTTTATGAATATTGTATAATGTATGCATTTATAATAGATTAGTTACTCAGTAACATTCATGTACATATATATATGTAGTATTATTAACTTCATTTCTCATTGATTAACTAAAATGTACACATTTTTAATAAATAGATATACCACTATATTGAAGTATGGATCAGGAACTATAAAATATGTTTCTAAGTAAGGCACATCAATGTAACTATATGATCTTTTAAAGTGTCAATGAAGGAAGACAACATATTCACTGTATCATCAATGTTTACACATCAAATATGAACAGTGAGAAAGAAAATCATAGTGAAGTAAACACAGATGTCATATTAGGATGACAGTATCCATTAAATATACACATTTGCCTAATATCACAGACAATTAATGAAGTATATATGTACAATAAACCTTGTTTTCTTAAAAAGCCTCTGTATAAAGATCATTAGATACAAGTAACTACACTAGAAAAGCAGAATGTAACAATAGTACATTGATATTGTACCAGTTATATGTCAACGTTAGTTTATTTCTAGTTCTATAATTACATACAGTTTATTGCAAAAAATTATTTTTCAAAAAAGGGCTTAAATGAATATATACTTTAATATAAATCCATCATTGTTCCACTCAAGTGGTTTTTATTTGCTTGATCCAATTTGTTAGTCCCATAAATCTCGATCAATTGACCAAATAGGCCCCTTAGGTTTAGGCAATTTTGGCGGTGGTGGAGTACAATATTTCTCTTCACATCGATCACATGCTAAAATATACAAAAAATTGCATTAAAAAACTGCATGTTATAAATGATTGACCAAGTCAATACATTATGATAATATTAACTTATATTTATAGAACAAACACTATGTTTATATAAGACATTCAACTTAAAGTACATTATTACAATACAATATAGTGACAATTTAAAATGAAAAGAAATTATTTTATACAGAAGTCAGCTGACCATCGACATCAAAATTTGAAACTTTGCAAGGACCAGATCCTCTAAAACACTTTTGTCTGCACTACAATGATTGATAAAGTGAAGATAGATTGTTTTTATTATAAAGGATTAAATTATAGTATTGACTTACTGATCCCCAGTTTAGATCAACATAGCATGCCACAAAGCTGACGTATATAGCAAGCACAATGAAAAGAAGCTGCAATGAGTACTTTATTTTTGTTACAAGGCACATTGCTTAGAGATTGATTCAGTATATACACTAATCACAATAATTTAGATTTATCATTGGTTTCTCTTAATATAGTTGATGCATACAAGGTAGTATATCCTCCATTATGTATCATAACATTGACAAAAAGACTGATTAAATATGAGATAGAATATTCATAATATACTGACAACTGCATGTATGAAACTATGTGAATATTGTCGGTGACATATGGATCATTGAGATAAGTAGAATGTGTATTTATAAGAAATAAATCATTCATGTATTTGCTAGTTAATTTAATATTGAATGTCAAGAAAAGATCATTGAATATACAAAATTGAGTGTGACTAAAAGAAAGAATGACTTTAAAATTAATATAATCATGTGTTATTGTAAAAATGTAAAATACTAAAGATCCTTTTACATAACACAACTAATAGTGTATAATATACATAGATTAGTTACTCATTAATATTCAATTACACATATAATTATGTAACATTATTAATTTCTTATTGATAATCTAAAATGCACACATTTCAAATAAATAAATATTACTATTGAAATAATGGATCAGAAAAACACTAAATATATTGTTAATTGTGACATATGCACATACAATAATATGATCTTAGAATTGCCATATAGAGTATTTATTAGTACACAATACAATTGTATTATTTTTGTGTGATATTATAAGGAATTATATGTATAGATCTGTACATGTTCATCATGTTAATAAGAACTAAACCCAATTGATGAACTTATTGTGTGACTATAACTAGTTTATTAGTATCAACAATATAAATACTGCTATCACAATATAAGTATTGGCTTACTGCAGTCCTTGCAGAAACAATCCATGCCACAAAGTTGAGATATATAGCAAACACAATGTAAAGAAGCTGTATTAAATACTTCATTTTGTTACAGAAAACAAGTGTTATAGAACAGTTAGTAATAATGGAACAATCTTGTAGATAATGTTTTGGATTTATCGTCAGTTCCTTTATATAATTGATGCATACAAGGTGGTATATCCTCCATTATGTATTATGTATAATAATGTTGATCAGATTGCTGCATATTTCTTGTTTCATAAATGTATACAGTTTAAATCATATCATTGATATAAAATGACTTCTTTTTCAACAAAGGGCATAAATGAATATGTAATTATAACCAAAATGATTTTACAAAAGGGCTCAAAGCAATTTGTAATTATAACAATGTAAATACAATCATTGTTCCACTTGGATGCTTGATTCAACTTGTTACCTCATGGTAAGGTTATGGACAATGACTATCCCAGCATGTTTCACATTCTAAAATATAATAAATGGTTTATATTCAAATAACTATATTTAATACAGTGTTAATTCATTATGATATATAAACTTGTACATTTTTAAAAACAAACACTAAATAACCACAAACCAATTTATACAAAATTATTGAGATACAATTGAGTACAATAAATTATTTTTCAAAACAATTACACACCTGTGCTTCGATAGCGATCTCCTAGTCGACAAGGACCACGATGTGGATACTGACCACCATTTTCATAGCAATAGAATAGACACTATAAATAATGATAAAGACATAAAGAAAGACAGGTCACATAGAATAAATTAAGATTTCGCTTACATCAGCTTGTGCATCAACAGTCCACACCACAAAGGTGAGATATATAGCAAGCACAATGTAAAGAAGCTGTATTGAGTACTTCATTTTTGTTAAAGAACTCAAGAATTAGAGATCAATTCAGTATAATAGACCAATCTCGTAAAAATGATTTCGATTTATTGTCAGTTTCTTTTTATAATTGATGCATATAAGGTGCTATATCCTGTAATACGTATTATGTATAATAATATTGACCATGTTGCTCTCTGACATGTATAGTTTCATTACTGTATAGTTAGTCAGCTTAGAATGAAATACAGTGTCAGTTAAGGATATAGTGGTGATACAGTGTATACAATAACTTCCTTCATTCATACTTCATTCTAACATTACATTTAATGGATACTTAAACTATAACTGTTTCATTGTTATTAACAATGTGTAAACAATGTGTTTAATTACTATTAACAGTGTGTAAACAATGTGTAAACAATGTGTAAACACTGGTGATCAGTTATAGTTTAAGTATCCATTAAATGTAATGTTAGAATAGTGTCAATGAAGGAAGTCAACACTGTATCTTCAATGTTAATACATCAAATATGTACGGTAGGAAAGAAAAATCATAGTGAAGTAAACACACATATCATATTAGGATGGTAGTATCCATTAAATATATACATTTATCTAATATCACAGACAATTAAATGAAGTGTATATGTATAATACTTCTTGTTTTCTTAGAAAGCCTTATATTAGATACAAGTAACTACACTAGAAAAGCAAATTGTAACAGAACTACATTTATATACTTCAAGCAACCAACTACACCTAGATATGGGCAGTTGTGGTGTTTATACAAGACATCCAACATTAACTTATACTAGATTATTACAATACAATTGAGTATAGTCACAATCTAAAACAAACAAAAAAATTTACACAGAAGTAAACTGTCCTTTCATGTCATCATTTGAAACTTTGCAGAGACTAGATCTTCTAAAACACTATTGTCTACACTACAGTCATTGATAAAGCGAAGACAGGCCATTAGATCAAAGAGTATCATTACAAAAAAGGATTTATTTTTCAATAAAGTGCACAAATGAATATGTAATTATAACAATATAAACCATCGTTCAATTCAAGTGAATAACAGTGCTCGATTCACTTTGTTACGTATCATCGCCCAGAATATATCATGTGGCATCTGTCACATTCGAACTCTAAGAAACTGAGTATAGTGGTAATTATAAATGATTTAATTTACATAATAGTCAGCATACTTGAGTAGTTGGAGCTGTTTGGGTCGCAAGCACCATATTTAGCCTTACAAAGACTGTAAAACTGTATATAATGAATATATGTCATATATCCTAACTTAAATATTGACTTACATCAGCTTGTGCATCAATACTCCACACCACAAAAGTGAGTTATATAGCAAGCACAATGTAAAGAAGCTGTATTAAATACTTCATACTTGTTATAGAACACAAGTGGTAGAGATCAATTCAGTATAATGGAACAATCACGTAGATAATGATTAGGATTGACTCACAAGTTACTTTTATAATTGATATGTACAAGGTGATATATCCTTTATTGTATAAAACAATGTTGACCTCATTGACCTCTGACACATATAGTTTCTTTACTGTGTAGTTGAATTAGAATTGCTAGCAATACTCTTATAGTTGATGTGTTATATCTTTCATCATATATGATAACATTGTTCACATTGCTCTCAATTCTCAGTATAATTATAGTTTCATGACTGTATAATTAAAGCATAAACAGTGTCAGTCAAGGAGATCAGCATTTATTTAAATATATACAAGATTATAAGGTCATATCAATAAATTCATGACCAATATGTATCACCACCCAGAATATTTCCAGTGGCATCTGCCACATTCAAACTCTAAGAAAATATAAGAAAATATTTTGTACATTATTTATATTTGATGATTGATCAAGTCAATACATCATGATAATGTAAGCTTATATTTATGGAACAAACACTGTATATATAAGACATCCAAGTTATACTAGATTATTACTAATACAACTGAGTATTAGTGGTAATTATGAAATGAATTAATTTACAAATAGTCAGCATACCTGAGTAGCTGTTTGGGTGACAAGGGCCATTTTTAGCCACACAATACCTCCGAAACTGCATGCATAACAGGGAAGATATGTCATATATCCTAACTTAAATATTGCATGACTTACTGAAGTCTCTGCATCAACACTCCACACCATAAAGGTGAGATATATAGTAAGCACAATATAAAGAATCTGTATTGAATACTTCATACTTGAGAACACAAGTATTAGAGATCAATTCAGTATAATGGAACAATCACTTAGATAATGATTAGGATTGATTTGTAAATTTCTTTTATAATTGATATGTACAAGGTGATATATCTTTTATTATATAAAACAATGTTGACTTCATTGACCTCTGACACATATAATTTCTTTACTGTGTAGCCTCGTAGCTAAGCGTTAGAGTAGAACGCCTGGTGATTACTGCTTGCGCATGCGCGTAATTATTGAAGTAATTATGATGTCAATATATTATATTGACATCATAATTACTACATTTTCAATTAAATGACGAATCGATGGGCTGGGTTTATAATGATGACGTTTCATTCACTACACGAGTTTAAGCATGGTTAGTCGAGTTTGTCGGTTATGCAGTGATTTAGTGGAAGTCAAAAGAGCAACAAACTTGCTTAGTGCTGTTGGGATGCAAACAACTATGTTTCTCGAATAACTTCTTTGCTTGATGTCATCGTTTCGAGAGATTATGGTCTCTCTCTATATATATATATTTGTATTAAATGCAAACTTCGAATTGTGTTTCTAAAGAAATCTCTTGCAGACTTAGAGGCATTCAAACAGCTGGTTCCTAGCTTCTTTAGAGCTTACAGTAGACCAGCAGAAAAGTTTGTATCAGTACTACAAGTAGCCATCACAATTAACCCTTTGACGCACACGGATGCAAAATTGCATCCACCCAGGTAGTTTATTACAAAAAAAATTATTTTTCAAAAAAGGGCTTAAATGAATATATACTTTAATATAAATTCATCATTGTTCCATTTGAGTTGTTTTTTATTGCTAGATCCAATTTTGTTAGTCCCATGTATCCTCATCTATTGACCAAATAGGCCCCTTAGGTTTGAGCAATGGTGGCGGTGGTGGTGGAGTACAATATTTCTCTTCACATCGATCACATGCTAAAATATACAAAAAAATTGCATTCAAAAACTGCATGTTATAAATGATTGACCAAGTCAATACATTATGATAATATTAACTTATATTTATAGAACAAACACTATGTTTATATAAGACATCCAACTTAAAATACATTATTACAATACAATTAAGTATAGTGACAATTTAAAATGAAAAGAAATTATTTTATACAGAAGTCAGCTGACCATCGACATCAAAATTTGAAACTTTGCAAGGACCAGATCCTTTAAAACACTTTGTCTGCACTACAATGATTGATAAAGTGAAGACAGATAGTTTTTATTACAAAGAATTAAATTATACTTAGTTTCTTTGTATAATTGTTGCATACAAGGTGGTGTATCCTCCATTATGTATTATGTATAATATTGATCAGATTGGTCCATATTTCTTGTTTCAAAATGTATTCAGTTTAAATCATATCACTGATATAAAATGACTTCTTTTTCAACAAAGGGCATAAATGAATATGTAATTATAACCAAAATGATTTTACAAAAGGGTTTAAAACAATATGTAATGTAAATACAATCATTGTTCCACTTGGATGCTTGATTCAACTTGTTACCTCATGGTAAGGTTATGGACAATGTTTATCCCAGCAGGTTTCACATTCTAAAATATAATAAATGGTTTATATTCAAATGATTATATTTAATACAGTGTTAATTCATTATGATATATAAAAGTATATATTTTTAAAAACAAACACTAAATAACCACAAACCAATTTATACAAAATTATTGAGATACAATTGAGTACAATAAATTATTTTTCAAAACAATTACACACCTGGGCTTCGATAACGTTGCCTTAGTCGACAAGGACCACGATGTGGATACTGACCACTATTTTCATAGCAAAAGAATAGACACTATAAATAATAAAAGACATAAAGGAAGACAGGTCACATAGAATAATTTAAGATTTGGCTTACATCAGCTTGTGCATCAACAGTCCATACCACAAAGGTGAGATATATAGCAAGCACAATGTAAAGAAGCTGTATTGAGTACTTCATTTTTGTTAAAGAACTCAAGAATTAGAGATCAATTCAGTATAATAGACCAATCTCATAAAAATGATTTCGATTTATTGTCAGTTTCTTTTTATAATTGATGCATAGAAGGTGTTATATCCTGTAATACGTATTATGTATAATAATATTGACCACATTGGTCTCTGACATGTATAGTTTCATTACTGTATAGTTAGTCAGCTTAGAATAAAATACAGTGTCAGTTAAGGATATAGTGGTGATACAGTTTATACAATGACTTCCTTCATTGATACTTCATTCTAACATTACATTTAATGGATACTTTAACTATAACAGTTTAATTGTTATTAACAATGTTTAAACAATGTGTTTAATTACTATTAACAGTCTGTAAACAATGTGTAAACAATGTGTAAACAATGTGTAACACTGGTGATCAGTTATAGTTTAAATATCCATTACATGTAATGTTAGAATGAAGTGTCAATGAAGGAAGTCAATGTATTCACTGTATCTTCAATGTTAACACATCAAATATGTACAGTGAGAAAGAAAAATCATAGTGAAGTAAACACACATATCATATTAGGATGACAGTATCCATTAAATATATACATTTATCTAATATCACAGACAATTAAATGAAGTATATATGTATAATAATTCTTGTTTTCTTAGAAAGCGTCTGTATAAAGATCATTAGAAAAACATAACTACACTAGAAAAGCAGATGTAATAAAACTACATTTATATACTTCAAACACCCAACTAATCTAGAATTGGGCAGTGGTAGTGTTTATACAAGACATTCAATTTATACTATTTATAGATTATTACAATACAATTGAGTATAGTGACAATTTAAAAAGATAAGAAATTATTTTGCACAGAAGTCAACTGACCATTCATGTCATAATTTGAAACTTTACAAGGACCACCAGATATACTTTAAAACACTATTGTCTAAACTACAGTCATTGATAAAGTGAACACAGGTCATTTATAAAGAATTAAATTATAGTATTGACTTACCAAGTCCCAATCTTTCTAGTTTTATTACATACAGTTTATTGAAAGAAAAATTTATTATCAACAAAGGGCATAAATGAATTTAAGTAATTATAATATTGTAAATCCATCATGTTCCACTTGAGTGGTTTATATCTCTTGATCCAATTTGTTAATAAAACGATGTGATATGAGAACAATATTTTTTAAGGCATCTTGAACATGCTAAATAATATGAAAAAGTTTGCATTCAAATAACTGCATGTTATAAATATATTCAATGTTGACCAAGTCAATTCATTATAACAATGTAATCTTATATATATATATATAGAGAGAGAGAGAGAGAGAACTAACACTATATAATTATACATATTTTATAAAATAATACATTTTATAGTCTCACAAAGCTAATTTATATTGTAATAATCTAATATAGGCTGAATCTTTTAAAATTGTCAGAATACCTCTAGGGCTGCCTCTTGGGGTACAAGGACCGGATGGTAAATTACCTGAACACTTCCTTCGACACTATATAAAGGAATATAGGTCATTTGTACTAAAGGATTGAAATAAAATTGACTTACTAAGTCTGCATCAACAACCCACACAGCAAAGGTGAGGTATATAGCTAACACAATATAAAGAAGTTGCAATGTGTACTTCATTTTTGGTATAGAACTCAATGGTTAAAGACCAATATAATATAATGGAGCAATCACGTAATAATGAGTTGGAATTGCTAGCAACTATTTTTATAGTTGATGGAGTATATCCTTCATCATGTATGATAACATAGTTCTCAGTTCTCAGCTATATAGATAGCTTCATTACTATGTAGTTAAAGTACAAGGAAAACAAGTACTATGACAATATATAAGGTTACAATGAATTATCAATTAATGCATGGCCAATGTACAAAAGGTAGAGTACTATTAAAGAGTCAGCCTGAATCAGTATATTCCAATCATATAAACCTTATATGATATTTGGCAATTAACTACTTTTGTATATATTATGTGTGTAATGATATACTCTTAATATACATACTAGAACCTTAAAGAAAATGTTGTATATGTCAATTGAGGATATTAAAGCTATATATATATTGAATGTAATGTTAGAATGAAGTGTCAATGAAGGAAGGAAATGTATACACTGTAGAGTCAATGTTTACATAGCATATATGAACAGTGAGAAAGAAAAATCACAATGAAGTAAACACACACACATCATATTAAGATGGCAATATCCATTTAATATATACATTTGACTATGTCACTGAAAACGGTGTCAATTAAACAGTGTGTGTGTGCATAATATATCTTGTTTTATTAGAGGTTGCATATCTTCATCTAAGAAAAACATTAGACAAAATAATTGCACTATAAAAACAACAATACATTATTGTTTCATCTAATATATATATATATATATCATTAGATAAATGTAACTACACTAGAAAGACAGAATGTAACAATAGTACATTGATATACAACAACATACATCTAGATTTGGGCAGTGGTAATGTTTATACAAGACATTCAACTTATACTAAATTATTACAATACAATTGAGTATAGTCACAATTTAAAATGATAAGAAATTATTTTGCGCAGAAATCAACTGAACATTTATGTGATAACTTTGCAAGGACTAGATTCTCTAAACACTATTGTCTACACTACAATGATTGATAAAGTGAAGACAGATCATTTTTATTATAAAGAATTAAATAATAATATTGATTTACCAATCCCCAATCTATTTCTAGTTCTATTACATACAGTTTATTCAAAGAAAAATTTATTATCAACAAAGGGAAATAAATGAATTTAAGTAATTATAATATTGTATATCCATCATGTTTCACTCGAGTGGTTTATATCTCTTGATCCAACTTGTTAAGCAAATCTGACCCACGGACAATATTTATCATAGCATCTTGAACATGCTAAATAATATGAAAAAGTTTCCATTAAAATAACAGCATATTATAAATACATATCATGATTGACCAAGTCAATTCATTATGATAATGTAACCTTATATATATATATATATATATATATATAGAACAAACACTATATAAACATTTGATAAAATAATACATTTCACAATCGTAAATTGTATGGTAATAAACTAATATAAGCTGAATGTTTTCAAACTGTCAGCATACCTTCAGGGCTGCCTCTTGGAGTACAAGGACCATATCGTAAAGCAGCTGAACACTTCCTTCGACACTATATAAAGGAATATAGGTCATTTGTACTAAAGGGTTGAAATAAAATTGACTTACTAAATCTGCATCAACAATCCACACAGCAAAGGTGAGGTATATAGCTAACACAATATAAAGAAGTTGAAATGAATACTTCATTTTTGATATAGAACTCAATGGCTAAAAACCAATTCAATATAATGGAGCAATCATGTAGTAATGAGTTGGAATTGCTAGCAACTATTTTTATAGTTGATGGAGTATATCCTTCATCATGTATGATAACATAGTTCTCAGCTCTCAACTATATAGATAGTTTCATTACTATGTGGTTAAAATACAAGGAAAAAAAGTACTATGACAATATATAAGGTTACAATGAATTATCAATTAATGCATGGCCAATGTACAAAAGGTAGAGTACTATTAAAGAGTCAGCCTGATTCAACATATTCCAATCATATAAACCTTATATGATATTTGGCAATTAACGTCTTTTGTATCTATTATATGTGTAATGATATACTCTTAAAATACATACTAGAACCTTAATATTAAAGCTATATATATATTGAATGTAATGTTAGAATGAAGTGTCAATGAAGGAAGGAAATGTATACACTGTAGAGTCAATGTTTACATAGCATGTATGAACAGTGAGAAAGACAAATCACAATGAAGTAAACACACACACATCATATTAAAATGGCAGTATCCATTTAATATATACATTTGACTATGTCACTGAAAACGGTGTCAATTAAACAGTGTGTGTGTGCATAATATATCTTGTTTTATTAGAGGTTGCATATCTTCATGGAAGAAAAACATTAGACAAAATAATTGCACTATAAAAACAACAATACATCATTGTTTTATCTAATATATATATATATATATATATATATATTTATGTGGATGTTATTTTGTGCTAGTTCCATAAATATCTCAAGTCACATGTAGTTATTATAGAAATATAAAGATCTTAATCATTTTAAACTAAGATTTTGTATAAGATCATATACAGGTTAAGTATATATAAATATAATATAGTTACAGAGTTCTTATAGTTATAATTCTTGCTCCAAGAAAATGTGGGCCAAATTCATTCTTTTACTGCTCAGTGATTAAGGTACTTCTCCAAACAGTACTCACAAGCTATAATGTTTAACATGAAGGTAAAATAAGGAAGGAAGGCAAGAGCTGCATCTAGTACATGCTGTGAAATAAATTGCTTCTTTACTATTCAGTATTTGGCAAGACATAATATATAACTACTTTTTATTGTTTGTGGGTACTCCTGTGTACCATTAATGTGTATGAAATGATAATGTATTGTATTATTGTGGGCTCATGTTATCTTTAAACTAGTATTGTTTAGTTACAAGATTTGTATTATGGTTTTATATAGTAAAATTTTTTTTGACTTTTTTTAAAGTTTCAATAAAGGAAAATAACTATGTTATATATAGTCATAGCTGCTGTATATAATTGTAGTTATCACTATATTTGGATGAAATGCTGTGATAATTTATTATATTTTGATTAAAATGTTATATTTTCATGTTAAACTCTGTGGTAATATGCAGGCTTTGGTAAATATACAAATGTAAATGTCATTAATTAGTTAGCACATTTATGTAGTAATTTTTACACATGTATAATATTTAATGAATTGTTTTACAAACTATTTATAGTTAGCATCCAGAGCTGCCTGCAGGACCACAAGGACGACCTCCTGGTGTGTCACACTATATAAGGAAAACAGATTGTT
The DNA here is from genome assembly GCA_963693285.1 of Xestospongia muta. Taxonomy (NCBI): domain Eukaryota; kingdom Metazoa; phylum Porifera; class Demospongiae; order Haplosclerida; family Petrosiidae; genus Xestospongia; species Xestospongia muta. The sequence goes on from OY848922.1 coordinate 8,251,167, forward strand.
AATACTTAAGGTTAAATTATAGATTTGGCTTACTGCAGTTATTGCATCAACACTCCATGTGACAAAAGTGAGGTATATAGCTAACACTCCAAAGAAGGTACATTGAGTACTTCATTTTTTATTACAAAGCACGTACTTAAAGATCAATTCACACAATAATTATGCTAAACTTGTAGATAACAATTTGGATTTACTTTCGATTTCTTTTATAAATGATGCATACAAGGTTATATATCCTCCATTATGTATTATGTATAATAATATTGACCGTGTTGTTCTCAGATGTGTATAGTTTCATTACTGTGTAGTTAGTTTAGTAGGAAATACAGTGTCAGTTAAGGAAACCATGTGTTCTAACAAGGTTATAAGGAAGTATTAACAAATGTATTACCAATATACACAATATAATTAGTTATATTGTTAGTTTAGTAGGAAATACAGTGTCAGTTAAGGAAACCATGTGTTCTAACAAGGTTATAAGGAAGTATTAACAAATGTATTACCAATATACACAATATAATTAGTTATATTGTTAGTTTAGTAGGAAATACAGTGTCAGTTAAGGAAAGTAAGTGTAAAATTAACAACATACAAGGTGTTAAGGATGTGTCAACGAAGGAAGCCAATGCACACAGCAAAATATTAGTGTGTTATTGTATTCTTTATAAATATAATAACCAATAGGTTTATGAATATGTATAGCACTTAGTGAACTATGTCATTGTAGTAGAGACTAAGAGTCTTTTTATTATTAGTTCAAATAGTTTATGAAAGTGACTTTGTGCATTTCATATACATAGACAGTCAGCCCATTTGTGACATTAAGTACTAATTCTTTAGTTGTTAAAGGTCAGTTTGAGATGTATATTTATGTATAAATACATACAATTTAAAGAGTATATTTACAATAAAATGATTTATTTTTTAAGAAAAGGTATATGAATTATTTGTAATTACAATAATGTTAAGACAACCACTTGAATGGTTTATACATTGCTTGATCCAATATTGTTAGCACTTGTAATGAAGGTCAACAATATTTTCTGGTACAACTATTACATGCTAAAATATAAGAAACAATTTCCATTGAAATAAGTATATATAATGTCAGGTCAATTCATTACAACAATAATCATAAATAAAATAAATTATTTTACATATAATCAACATACCTTCAGGGTGACCATATCCTGGGGTACAAGGACCGTAAGCACCAGTTCCATAACACATTGTTTGACACTATATAATAAATGATGAAGGAGTCATATGTGTCATATGTAGATTTTAAACTAAAGTTACCTGGTTTGCATCAACACTCCATGACACAAAGGTGAGATATATAGCAAGTACAATGTAAACAAGCTGCAATGAGTATTTCATACTTGTTATAGAATACAAGGCTTAGAGATCAATTCAATATAATGAAATAATCACGTAGATAATGTTTTGGGTTTATCGTCAGTTTCTTTTTATACTTAATCCATATAAGGTGATATATCCTCCATTACGTATAATAATATTGACCATGTTGCTCTCTGACATGTATAGGTTCATTACTGTGTAGTTAGTTAGCTTAGAATGAAACACAATGTCAGTTAAAGAAAGCTGTTGTTAATTTTAAATTCAATGATATACAAGGTCAAAAAATATTAATGAAGGAAATCAATATATTCAACTTAAAATTCTATTAAAGATATTTCTTTAAGAACTGTATATTAAATAGATTGTGTATTTCATCTGCCCAAACGTGACTGTTTATTAAGTGCTGTTTATTAAGTGCTTTATTTCTGTTTATTAAGTGCTGTTTATTAAGTGCTTTATTTTTAAAGAGTATAATTTCAAAAATTGATGTGTTTTTCAGCAATGGAAATGAATTAATACATAATAATAATGTAACTATAACACTTATTTTCACTTGAGTGATTAATCCAACTTGTAACCACATTGTTAGACTAACAGTATTGATAGATACATATATCACAATCTATAATAAAAGATTTACATTCAAATAATATATTTAACACAGTATCAATACATTATGATAATATAAATTTATAGAACATATACTATGTATACAACACATTCAATTTATATAAGATTACTGAAATACAATTGAGATATAGTAGGAATTTAAAAGGAGATTTATTTCATAAAATAATCACAATACCTCTTCCAACAGCTCCAGATGAGCTACAAGGACCTGGTCATGACACTAGAATAAATGATTAAAATAATAAGATAGGTTATTTAAACAAAATTCAAGTTTTGGCTTACTACAGTGTTTGCATCAGCACTCCATGCCACAAAGGTGAGATATATATATAGCAAGCACAATATAAAGAAGCTGTATTAAGTACTTCTTACTTATAGAACAGAAGTGTTAGAGATCAATTCAGTATATTCAATAATCACGTAAACAATGATTTGAAATTATTGGTGGTTTCTTTTTATATTTGATGCATATAAGGTGATATATCCCCTATTATGTATAATAATATTGACCTCATTGCTCTTTGACACGTATTACTGAGTACCTAGTTAGTTTAGTAGGAAATACAGAGTCAGTTAAGGAAAGTAAGTGTTACATTGATAATATACAATGTTATAAGGATGTATCAATAAAGGAAGCCAATGTTCGCAGCAAAACACATTTATTTATTAGTGTTTCTATATCATTATCATGTGCACAGTAATCATTTACTATTATTATATAATCAAATAAAACTAGTTATTGGAATTGAGTCTCACACTTCTATTAATGTCTTCTTTTACTGTCAGTATCAACACTTTGAAACACATTATCACAACAAAAGTATGCAATGATTTAGTTAGTCATATTTTAGACTTATGATGTGGTGTGCGATTTATACTACTAAATTTGAAGAAAATATGGCTACAATATACATAAGCTTATCTGATATATGTATTATAGTTAACCATTTCATGTTAGTTGATCTGTTTGGCTAGGATATAACACAATGATAGTCACTACAACATCTTACAATACTAGTGGGATTGGTATACGAGATACAAGTGTACACTAATCTCCTGTACTCTTATATGAAGTACTAAGCATCATATGCTAATATTTTGCCTTTTTTGGATCTCCTCATCAAACCAGTTAAGTAACAAGGGTGTAGGCAATAGGGGGGCTTGGGGGGCTGAAGCCCCCCCCCCAGATTTTTATGACCCACATGTTTTATATTATAAATGTGCATGGGTATTATAATCCTGAACGACTTGTCTATGCCCCTGAGTAATTATCAATGTTAAAAGTATACTACTCCAATATTGTCAAAGCTACCATCTCTATCAAGAGAATTTATAAATTTCACTAAAGGATACCTTCCTAATAAATAATACATAATGGATATTGATAAACATCACATGATATTATTAATCATAATTTATATAAACTATATTATTAATATTTAATTTATATTATTAGTATTAATTAATTAATTAATATTCATTAACCTTTCCATTTAAGGGGTTGCTAATCATAATGATGTTTTATCAAGACAATTAAAAGTAAAAACAAACAGATTGAGTAATGAAATTAACAATTACAATGATATGAAAATGCAAAGTGATAATCTTTTGTTCTTGCAAGGGAAATGACAAAATTAGCATGTAAAAAAGAAAACCGTGTTTTAAAGTGGTGTCTTTTCTGGCTCATCACTATCCAAAATTTTCTCATCAATGTCTGCATCAAGTTTCACATGCTCCTCTTCTCCAGATAATGTATAATAAGGATCTTCATCAGCTCTTACACTATAAAATAACATACAGAGATAGTGAAATCATTAATAGACATGACACCATACTAATATTTTAGTTGTAACATGCAATATCTATGTTGAAGACACTTGTATAGTATCCAAGGTCCCTAAAATAGCTTAAAGATGATTGATTGATTCCAATCATTACAATGAGGGTATTATCATCTTAACAATGATTACGTAATCATTAAGGCTTTGTTAACACAATTGGCAAAATAATTATTAATATTACTAAAAGTCGTCAGTTTAAATCTCAGTTTCTTTTCTTTATACTATACATGTACATGTATATTAACATTAATATAACCACACCCACCTAATAGGGACTTCACGAGACTTCTTGTGTCTACAATACTTGATTATTATCACTATTCCAACTACTGCTATAACCAGTAGAATAAAAAGTACTAGTGTACCAAATACTATTCCAACTGTGTCACCAGTAGAGAGGCCAGTATTTTCATCATTATCACCACCACTAGTACTATACTGAGATGTAACTAGAAAATAAAGAAAGACCATAATGACTACTATACAAGAGAGTGTCTCTATAGTAGACCTATCTACATTGGACAATTACCTACATCACTGACACTATCGAACATTGTCTTTAGTATAGAGGTGTCTTCAATATAGAGGTTGTATAATACACTAAAGTATTAGTATGGGACTAGAACAAGTGTCCTCAATATAGAGGTTGTATAATACACTAAAGTATTAGTATGGGACTAGAACAAGTGTCCTCAATATAGGGGTTGTATAATATTAGTTTGGAACTAGAACAAACATCATAAATAGAGTGGATGTCCTTAAATACCTTATGGAAGGTTACATTGTATAATGATACGGTATTTATTTATATTATTTACAATGTTATTAATCTACACTATGTATAATTCAATAGATTATTTGATTAAGAGGGTCAACTCCTTTAATATAAAATAATTAAAACAGACTGTTAATTTATTAAGGATTGCTTTATTAATGAAACTCTATATATAAAGAGGACAACCTTTTAATTAGATACTTAATCAACAATTACTCATTGACATAGTACAGGTGTTATGTACCTCTCGAGAATGATGTTACTGTAACTGGCAAACTTCCATTGTTTCTTTGCAATAATGCAATAACATCACTTGCTGAGTAAGCACCAGATTTAATACTGTCACTTTTGATTTCAACAACAATACTAGAAACAAACTTGATAAACCAGTTTAAATAACATATCTACTTACTCAATATCACTACCATTGCCCAATACAGCATATGTCTCAACATTAGGTGAAGTTAGACGATTTCTCGCAGAAAGAATTGACCAGATAGCATTTAGGAATTCTGTTTCATTACTTTTAAACTGAGCAACTGTCATACTTTGAACTCTCATCTTAACAAGAATAGTATCTGTTGGCTAAGAGAAAGACATACATCATTATGATGTCATTGGAATTGTAGCATTACCAATGGGAGAGGATTAAGAGGGGGTGGACCTAAATAAAATTACATCATAATGACATCATATTATGATCAATCTCTCACTCTGTATCAGTGATGGACACTCCAATCTATCAACACATCTATCTCGAAATTGAACTAGACCAGTTGGACAAAAGCATCCTTCCACACATCTATGATTACAAAAGAAACCAGTCTGATTGTAGTTGTCACAAGTTCTAGGACATTCTGTACCACATTCAGAATAAATCTTTCCAGTAGGACATCTATTGTCAAAATAATCTAGTATTTAAAATAAAAAAACATTGTTTATAATAATGTTCAAAGTGATATGTTCAAATTGAGACTTTGAATTAAGAAAGTCTCTGTTCTTTGTGATATATTATTTAACTTTCAGTGTATTTGTTCAAGATATCTGTTTCAAACTAACTCATGTCTCTTAATAAATAAAGTTTTGAGATACGAAACAACTGATTCTTATGGAAAATTTTTTGCATTAAAAGTTGAGAAGTTTAGCTTAGAAAATACTTCTGCTGATCTACACATAGTTCTTCTTATATTATTACCTAATGACATAAAATTAACAAAAACATAAGGTATTTTAACTATCATTGACAAAATATGCCCACAATTTACATATTAATATAATGTCATTTTTAATAAATTGGTAAGTTCTAACCTACCAAATTAATTCACTACATTATATCCCAACTTCATAGCTCATACCAGTTAAGTAAAGTATTGTGTTACATCAGTCTAGCTTTGTTGGTCTCAACAGGTACAAGCTTTCACAAACTCAAAGACACTAGTCTACCTTTGTTAATAAACAATTGGTCTAACAGGTACAAGCTTTCACAAGGCGTGAAGATACCAGTCTGGCTTTCTTACACATATTACTGATACACAAGGTTTTTATCAACATTTCCTGGTCACATGCTATATGTTAAACTTAATATCTGACACTTGAATGAGTGGTACCTTCTTTAAATAATACACTAAAGTATTAGTATTGGATAAGACCAGTGTCTTCAACATAGAGAGCTTCTTACATTTAGTGTATTCTGTGTTAAAACAATTTGATGCTATCACTTACTCTCTCTATCAGAACATGACACATTAGAACATGGAGACTGTCTACAGTTTGATCTTATCTGTATTGTACATATATCTCTACATCCACCATTTCTTATAAAACAAGAAGGAAGGCAAACAGCATCATTTGTAGTACGGTTCACAACACAACGGTATTCACCAGGACATCTCATAGTAGCACATGGATCAACTATTGCTGTGGTCTCTACTGTATGAGAGAAACAATAATAAAAATTTATATTTATTTTTGAGCCATTAAGTCTTCCAATATTTGTGTATAGACATGTCCCCTCAATATATAAGATAATTAATGAAACTACACAATGTGACATAAGTCAATAATTTTATTATTACTAAACTCACTTGAACAGTATACTATACAATGTGTTGTAACACAGTTCCTAGGTACTAGAGTACAAATTTGATTTGGGCCACACCCACCATTTTCAATATTAAATATAGAGGTTGTATAATACACTAAAGTATTAGTATGGGACTAGAACAAGTGTCCTCAATATAGAGGTTGTATAATACACACTAAAGTATTAGTATGGGACTAGAACAAGTGTCCTCAATATAGAGGTTGTACAATACACTAAAGTATTAGTATGAGACTAGAACAAGTGTCCTCAATATAGAGGTTGTATAATACACTAAAGTATTAGTATGGGACTAGAACAAGTGTCCTCAATATAGAGGTTGTATAATACACTAAAGTATTAGTATGGGACTAGAACAAGTGTCCTAAATAGGGTGGTGTTATTAAATACCTTTATGGGAGGTTCCACTGTATAACGATATAACATTATAATTATATTACTAACAATGTTATTAATCTACAGTATATATAATTCAATAGATTATTTGATTAAGAGGCTCAACTCCTTTAATTAATTAAAACAGACTTAATTTATTAAGGATTGCTTTATTAATGAAACTATGAAGAGGACAACCCTTTAATTAAATACAGGTGTTATGTACCTCCTGAGATTGATGTTACTGTAACTGGCAAACTTCCTTTGTTTCTTTGCAATAATGCAATAACATCACTTGCTGAGTAAGCACCAGATTTAATACTGTCACTTTTGATTTCAACAACAATACTAGAAACAAACTTGATAAACCAGTTTAAATAACATATCTACTTACTCAATATCACTACCATTGCCCAATACAGCATATGTCTCAACACTAGGTGAAGTTAGACGATTTCTCGCAGAAAGAATTGACCATATGGCATTTAGGAATTCTGTTTCATTGCTTTTAAACTGAGCAACTGTCATACTTTGAACTCTCATCTTAACAAGAATAGTATCTGTTGGCTAAGAGAAAGACATACATCATTATTATGTCATTGGAATTGTAGCATTACCAATGGGAGAGGATTAAGAGGGGGTGGACCTAAATAAAATTACATCATAATGACATCATATTATGATCAGTCTCTCACTCTGTATCAGTGATGGACACTCCAATCTATCAACACATCTATCTCGAAATTGAACTAGACCAGTTGGACAAAAGCATCCTTCCACACATCTATGATTACAAAAGAAACCAGTCTGATTGTAGTTGTCACAAGTTCTAGGACATTCTGTACCACAGTCAGAATAAGTCTTTCCAGTAGGACATCTATTGTCAAAATAATCTAGTATTTAAAATAAAAATAAAAATTGTTTATAACAATGTTCAAAGTGATATGTTCAAATTGAGACTTTGAATTAATTGTGATATATTATTTAACTTTTAGTATATTTGTTTAAGAAATCTGTTTCAAACTAACTCATGTCTCTTAATAAATAAAGTTTTGAGATACGAAACAACTGATTCTTATGGAAAATTTTTTGCATTAAAAGTTGAGAAGTTTAGCTTAGAAAATACTTCTGCTGATGGACACATAGTTCTTATATTATTACCTAATGGCATAAAATTAACAAAAACATAAGGTATTTTAGCTATCACTGACAAAATATACCCACAATTTACATATTAATATAATGTCATTTTTAATAAATTGGTAAGTTCATACCTACCAAATTACTTCACTACATTATATCCCAACTTCATAGCTGAAGCCAGTTAAGTAAAGTATCATGTTGCTAACATCAAGAGAGTGGGAAGACACTACACACACATACACATTAGTAAATTCCAACATAACTACCTTTATTAGAAAAATTAACTATATCCATTGCTAGTACAACATAACACATACAATTAAGTACAAGCTTACACAAGCCCTGAGAATATCAGTCTATACCTTTGTTTAACAACAATTCCTCTCAACAGGTATAACTTTGCACAAACCCTAAAGACATCAGTCTAGCTTTGTTGGTCTCACAGGTACAAGCTTTCACAAACTCAAATACACTAGTCTACCTTTGTTAATAAACAATTGGTTAACAGGTACAAGCTTTCACAAGGCCTAAAGATACCAGTCTGGCTTTCTTACACATATTACTGATACACAAGGTTTTTATCAACATTTCTTGGTCACATGCTATATGTTAAACTTATAGTATGAAACTATTTTATATCTGACACTTGAACAGGTACCTTCTTTAAATAATACACTAAAGTATTAGTATTGGATAAGACCAGATGTCTTCAACATAGAGAGCTTCTTACATTTAGCCTGTGTTAAAACAATTTGATGCTATCACTTACTCTCTCTATCAGAACATGACACATTAGAACATGGAGACCGTCTACAGTTTGATCTTATCTGTATTGTACATATATCTCTACATCCGCCATTTCTTATAAAACAAGAAGGAAGGCATACAGCATCATTTGTAGTACGGTTCACAACACAACGGTATTCACCAGGACATCTCACAGTAGCACATGGATCAGGTATTGTTGTGGCATCTATTATATGAGAGAGAAACAATAATAAAAATTTATATTTATTTTTGAGCCATTAAGTCTTCCAATATTTGTGTATGGACATGTCCCCTCAATATATAAGATAATTAATGAAACTACACAATGTGTCATAAGTCAATTTTATTATTACTAAACTCACTTGAGCAGTATACTATACAATTTGTTGGTTCACAGTTCCTAGGTACTAGAGTACAAATTTGATTTGGGCCACACCCACCATTTTCGATATCACAAGGTGACTCACAATAAGGAAGTCCATAATCATCTACTTTACACACTGACCCACGACACAACACAGTATTGCATGGATCCACTATAAATATAGATATATAAATACCATATAAATTAGTAATATGCTAAACGTCTCATGAAATCAATGTTTTCATAATATACTGTTAAATGTGGTCATATTTTCTAAATTATAACTTAAATATTTCATAACATATATATATTGTTTGTTGTGGGTGGTTGTAAATGTTATAAAAGATACTGCATATAAATATTACCAGTAGTATATTGACATCATATATGGTAATTGTGAAGATATTGCATATAAATATTACCAGTAGTATATTGACAATCTCCAACAGTTGTGTTGTATTCACAAAATCCAGGTTCTATCGGTTCTGTATAATCTGGAGGGTGTGCTGGACAAGGTGGGGGAGGATACGACTTGTATACTAGGTAACCATGCTCTGTACTACATCTCCAGGATGTTCCACAATGATCTAGCCAACCATAACAATCTATACCATATAAGGAGATAATGATATTAATTAATAAAGTTTTATCATAATTATAAGGAGATAAGGTGTGGTTAATTAATAATGTTTACCATATAAGGAAATAAGTTTGTTAATTAATAATGTCCACTATATAAGGAGATAAGGTGGTTAATTAATAATGTTTACCATATAAGGAAATAAGGTTGTTAATTAATAATGTCCACTATAAAGGTAATAATGTTTACCATATAAGGAAATAAGGTTGTTCATTAATAATGTCCACTATAAAGGTAATAATGTTTACCATATAAGGAAATAAGGTTGTTAATTAACAATGTGTACCATATAAGGAGATAATGTTGTCACTTGTTATGTCAATTACCTGTTAGGAAGTGACCCATTAGTTAATAGCTGTCACTAATTGATAAGTTATACTACATTGTATACATGTACAAGGAAAAGAAACTACACAATAATAGAATATTACTACATTTTATGTTCATTGTTAGTATCAGTGTCAGTGATTACACAAACAACATAACAATGAAAAATATGAGCTAAATGATATGGCAGCTGCTGTTGTAAGGCCTAGTTTCAGCTTACTCATGCAGGATAATTATAATTTTTTCAATTATAATTATACATAATTAGGTTAGACTCATCAGAGTGTGTATCGTCTAACAAATGTTAATAATATATTGTTATAATATCAGTACTGATATTATATGTAATAATAACTATATTGAAATAGTTCCTTATAATTTAGTTAAATGTTATCATAACAACAATACATACAATATTCATAGATATAAATACTTTATTTATTATAATATTATAGTGAGCCTCTCTACTGTCTTAAGTATAGAGGTCTCCATAATATAAAGGTTATATAGTGTATGTCCTCAATATAGAGGGTATATAATACACTAAAGTATTAGTATGGGACTAGAACAAGTGTCCTCAATATAGAGGTTGTATAATACACTAAAGTATTAGTATGGGACTAGAACAAGTGTCCTCAATATAGAGGTTGTATAATACACTAAAGTATTAGTATGGGACTAGAACAAGTGTCCTCAATATAGAGGTTGTATAATACACTAAAGTATTAGTATTGGACTAGAATAGATGTCCTTACTATAGAGGTTGTATAATACACTAAAGTATTAGTATGGGACTAGAACAACTGTCCTCAATATAGAGGTTATATAATACACTAAAGTATTAGTATGGGACTAGAACAACTGTCCTCAATATAGAGGGTGTCCTTAACATGAGAACTTACCAATATGTATATGTAAAGATACTAATAACACACAGGTTTATTCTAGTCCCATATACTAATATTAACCTCTATGGTTCTTACACTATGCTCAATTATAAATTGCTTCAATGGATATTCACAACTTACGTGTAATAGCACAACTTCCATTTTGAAAAATGCATTTTCCAGGCGATAGAATATCAGTGGGCTCACCAGGTTCTGGAAAATCTATTTCAGGATGTGTCCCACATGATGGAGTTTCACTACTATTGGTAGCTATATATCGTTGAGCCAATGTACCACACTGATAACCAGTTTCACACTGTCCCATCCATTCAGCACAACCATCAAACCATTGACAAGTATTATTGATATAAAGACACTGTCTATCTGGTAAAGGAATGGTCCTAGTTGGTCTACAAGTCCCATTAATGGCAATATAGTCGTTGTATTCCTCTAATAAGGTGCATTGAGGGCTATAGCCATTACATCCTTTATTCCAAGCTTTGCAGGGATTAACAAATTCGCAATTATCGCTTGTAGTATTAGTGCATATTCCTGGTTGAGGTACTAGGTTCTGAGGTACACCAGAATGTGGACAGTCAATGCTGTGGTCTTGAAATTCATCAGTACATTCATATGTTCCTGTACATGACTTGTACAAGCTAGTGCAGTTGTCTTCAGCTAAAAAGGCAGAAAAGACGGAGAACAAAAACAATAGACCAAAAAGACACTTCATCTTTAGAAAAGTCAAAAACAATAACTGCGTATCCGCTTAAGTATAAACCGGTTTTAGTATACGGAGATATACAATATGTTTTACGGAGGTATTTGTATATTAACGGCAGACACCCGAACACACCCCCAGACGAATTCCTAAGATAGATACGGTCTCCACCCTCTTATCTAGAAACGGGAAGAATTAGCTTGCACATATATAGCTATTCTTTCCACAGAGTAACTAAGCATGAGGTTTGCTCAGATTCTATCTTCCCATCTCACTCCGGAATGGAGATCTCATTATATAGATTATGATGTACGTAAAAATAAATGAATTATACGTCCCTTTGAAGACAGTTGAATCTTTTATTGTTGAAGTTGCTTTGTATTTGAAGTTAATAATATAATGGCTGTATTTTTTGGTTTATTTTTTAGGCATTAAAGGTCTTGTTGTACCAAATGGTTTCTATTGACTGGACCAAGAAAGATGATGATGGTATGTGTTTAGATTCAAGAGTAGATGTTCTGCGAAGAGAGAAATGTCTGACCAAAGTTGCATTCAAAGTTGGGCAACTATGAAATCGTTAAACCTTTGGTCACATGACTTCCTTCTTTGTGGCTTTATTTTGTTAGCGAGTAACTGTAAAACTGGTTTATTCTTTTTCCTTCTAGTTATCAGCGTCTAAACTAGTCAGATCGTTTTACTACAAATAAAATAGAGAATGAATGTTGAAAACCTTTCTATGTCTTGTGTCAAATAACAATAAAATAAAGCATGACCACAATTGATTACATGATAGAAGTATTTTGATATATATATATCTTCCCTAAATCCAAGTAGAACCCTCAATGTTTCTTCTCCTTGTAAAGATTTAGCATCCAGACCATTAATATTAGTAGAGTGTCTGTATATAGACCTGTAAGTTAGTCTTGTCCCCAGACTTTTGACAGGAAGGAAATCTGACTTAACTTTTCTCTGGAATGTATTTTGTTAACGTTATCTTATGACAATAGTAAATATGCAGATAAATATTATTACTAGAACTATGAATATCATTACTAGAACTATGAATATTATTATAGAGTGGGACCTCTAGAGTTCAATGTATGCACATCTAAAGGTTCATGAACCGCTTACTATGCATCTAATTAATTATTCATGAGATGTGGTCACCTATCATGAGTGTAAATTGGTTTATTGTTTATTTTTACAGGTGGCTTATTGGGTAAATTTGGGGGTGTGTCACTATATAAACAGGGCGGGATTAAACCTTGTTATACTGTTGGTTGATATGGTAACTGCATAAATCTATAGGTTACATGTTTGTACACATAGTTGATTTCTCTGTCCAGAAGTCAAGAAGTCTAGGGATGAGACAATGTAATTACTTGAAAATATTACTTCTAGTTGAATCATTGATGGTTTTTGCTTAAAAAATAACCATAAAGTTGATATTGCTATGTTAATTTGACACTGTATGACCAAAGAACATTTTTAGTTATTAGCATACAAACAGTATTAGTATACAAACAATATTAGCATACTAACAGTAGCTACTAACAGTTGTTTCACAATCATCAGACCTAATAACTTGGTTTAATTATCTTGTGGTCTGTGTAGTCAATTATGACCGATTACAAGCTTTGTTCTTATTAAAGCTACAATTACTGTGATGTCTTTGAAATAAATGTCTTATTTATATAATATTTATATAGAAGATTCACATCTCCTCTAAATATCAAAGAAAAAATGTCAAAACTCTTCCCCTACTTATAATATTTAATCTATGCACTTAACCCTAGAATTTAAACTTGAATCACTAAACATTAAGTATATGATACGTAGTCATCAAAGGTCTCTTCTAACTTTAACAATTTGCACTCAGTAATATATACTTTAACAAAAAGTTAGCTACTACTAACTACATATCATAAAGTGTTACATATATATGTGTGGCAGTACCTGTCATAAAGAACATGTAATGAGGAGGGATATCCCGTAATTTGTGCTTTTAATTCAGTGTTATTTGAGAAGTTTCATTGTAATTCAAAATTTAAATATTTTTTTACTTTTTTTATTATAGAATTAGATGAGTGTATAAATCAAATTAATACTGACATTGAAGAAAAATTTTTTGCTGAAATAGAAAGACAGTTAGAAAATGTATGTTCATTTTATCGAGGTAAGTTTATAGTGTGTTAACTAAACTAGTTTTACATGTATATTTAAGTAAAAAGGTTTATAGTTATTGATGTAATTTATTTGTTAGCTCGTGAGGCTGAGCTTAGCCATCAACTCCATCACTTAATAGAAGAGGTTGATGTATTAACAGCTGTTTTAAGTAACCCACACACCAGGAAGATTAGAAGTACCAACCGGAAAAGACGAGATCTTATTAAGGCTTTTTGCGAATTCTATTTTCACTTGTCTTTGTTGCAGAATTTTCAAGTAAGTTTGTTAATTAAGAGTTATTAATTGTTTATTGATTTATAGCAACTCAATTATACTGGGTTTAGAAAGATTTTAAAGAAATATGACAAGGTAATGATGACTCTCTCACACACACACACACGCATACCATAAATTTATCCTTACTTTAGTTAGCTCAAACTGATAGAGGAAGCAAATTTTTCAAAAACTCTGTCAGTAAAGCTGACTTCTATACATCTAAAGAAATAAATCGTCTTCTGAAACTCACTGAGGTAAGTACATGTGTAGTGACTGTTGTGATAAAGACATTAGACATACACTATATGTTTTTACTATGAACTAACTAGGATATCATAATCTGTACTTAGTATATGGTGAAACCTCTTACATTGAGGACACTTGTTCTAGTCCCATACTAATACTTTAGTGTATTATACAACCTCTATATTGAGGACACTTGTTCTAGTCCCATACTAATACTTTAGTGTATTATACAACCTCTATATTAAGGACACTTGTTCTAGTCCATACTAATACTTTAGTGTATTATACAACCTCTATATTGAGGACACTTGTTCTAGTCCCATACTAATACTTTAGTGTATTATACAACCTCTATATTGAGGACACTTGTTCTAGTCCCATACTAATACTTTAGTGTATTATACAACCTCTATATTGAGGACACTTGTTCTAGTCCCATACTAATACTTTAGTGTATTATACAACCTCTATATTGAGGACACTTGTTCTAGTCCCATACTAATACTTTAGTGTATTATACAACCTCTATATTGAGGACACTTGTTCTAGTCCCATACTAATACTTTAGTGTATTATACAACCTCTATATTGAGGACACTTGTTCTAGTCCCATACTAATACTTTAGTGTATTATACAACCTCTATATTGAGGACACTTGTTCTAGTCCCATACTAATACTTTAGTGTATTATACAACCTCTATATTGAGGACACTTGTTCTAGTCCCATACTAATACTTTAGTATATTATACAACCTCTATATTGAGGACACTTGTTCTAGTCCCATACTAATAATTTATTATATTATACAACTTCTATATTGAGGACATTGTTCTAGTCCCATACTAATACTTTAGTGTATTATACAACCTCTATATTGAGGACACTTGTTCTAGTCCCATACTAATACTTTAGTGTATTATACAACCTCTATATTGAGGACACTTGTTCTAGTCCCATACTAATACTTTAGTGTATTATACAACCTCTATATTGAGGACACCTTTGTACTAAGGACAGTAGTGTCTTCTATAGAGATATATAACCAGTTCTCTTATTTAGGATACAATGATAGATCGTTTAGAGAATGGTAATCGTGGGCGTGCAATGGCTAAACTTCGGGTCCCACCACTAGGAGGAGACTCATCACAATGGGTATCACTATTTACTGGTTGGTCTATGGGTGTAATCTTTGTTTGCTGTATAATAGCAGCTGTTGGTTGTAAGTTGATATAGATATGTTCGTGTACATTATGTTAATATTATCTTATTATAGTAGGATTCAGGTTACATTGGAAGCCTTGGGATCCTTCTACTGGTATCTTACTTGGTTTAAGGGCAGGTTTTATCCTGACTATTTGGTTTTTTGCGTTTGCTATTAATACTGTCGGTTGGAGAAGAGCTGGTGTTAATAATGTTTTAATATTTGAAGTAGATCCTCGTAATAATCTGAACTATCAAAAATTATTTCAAGTTAGTTTACTAATAATATACTAATAATATACAGTTTAGTTTACTAATAATATACTAATAATATACAGTTTAGTTTACAATAATATACTAATAATATACAGTTTAGTTTACAATAATATACTAATAATATGCTAATAATATACAGTTTAGTTTACAATAATATACTAATAATATACTAATAATATACAGTTTAGTTTATAATAATATACTAATAATATACAGTTTAGTTTACAATAATATACTATTAATATACTAATAGTATACAACCATTCACTACTAATATACTATAATTCTGTACCACTAGATTGCCTCATTACTTGGTGTAATATGGTGTTTCGGACTATTACTGTTCATCTTTGCTGACTGGCTACATATACCAGAATATATTGGACCAATAGTTACCTGGACCATTACAATTGGGATCCTCATAATACCAATTCCTTTAATATATCACCGATCTCGAATTTGGCTGTTAAAAGAATTGGTATATTATATTTAAAGTTATAGGTAATTGACCTTCTGCTCTGTTTAGGTTAGAATAGCTTTGGCGCCATTTTTTCCCGTCACATTTGCAGACTTTTGGATAGCTGATCAGATGAATTCATTAGCTATTATTCTTCTTGATATGGAATATTTTATATGTTATTTGGTTTATGGACAGTTTGCTAATCCTGGTAATGGATTGATGGATGGATGGATGGAGAAATAAATGGACGAATGATATATCATCTAGATGGACAGATGGATTGATAAATGGATTCAATGTATATGGAAAAATAGATGGACACTTAAACAATGGATAGATAATAGATAAATGGACATATAGATTGATAAATGAATGGATGGATGTGTAATTATATTATTTATACACTCATTATCAATGCCCCTATTATTAATACTATTATTATTATCATTTGTTATAGATTCTTTGTTTCAATGTGGTACAGTCTATTATGGTATCAGACCTATTGTTGCTATGTTACCAGCATGGTGGCGATTTGCACAATGTCTTAGACGTTATCGTGATACCAGAGATGCTCACCCTCATCTAGTAAATGCTGGAAAATATTCAACATCATTTTTTGTAGTCACATTCTCAACAATTGCAACAATATTAAAGGGTTAGTCCCTATGATAATAGCATGATAATTAGTAATATTAATAGGATGTGTATGTGTTACATGTAATTACTGTTACAGATAAGGATGCTGATGTACAATCTACTATTTATTATGTGTTTTTTGTGATATGGATTTTATCTGCTTTGATCAGTTCTTGCTATACATTTGCATGGGACATCAAAATGGATTGGGGGTTCTTTGAAAAAGGACGTATTATTCGAGAAGAAACAATTTATTATTACAAGGTCTCTCTCTCTCTCTCTCTCTCTCTCTCTCTCTCATATCCATCTCCTCTGTTGTTATGGTTGCTTACTATAGGCTTACTATATAATGGCTATAATTGAGGACTTACTATTAAGGTGGGTGTGGACGTTAACGATATCAGTTGGTGAAGGAGGATCAAAATTACTCAATGATAATTTATTCAAGACTGTTTTGGCTGTACTCGAAGTATTTAGGTAATGTTTTTATTTGTAGCTATGAAAGAACATCTCTATAATGGACACCATGAGGTACT
Organism: Xestospongia muta; assembly: GCA_963693285.1. Lineage (NCBI taxonomy): Eukaryota > Metazoa > Porifera > Demospongiae > Haplosclerida > Petrosiidae > Xestospongia > Xestospongia muta. The sequence goes on from OY848922.1 coordinate 8,268,900, forward strand.
GTCCTTAGTATAGTAGCATCCTCAATATAGAAGTTGTATAATACACTAAAGTATTAGTATGGGACTAGAACAAGTGTCCTCAATATAGAGGTTGTATAATGCACTAAAGTATTAGTATGGGACTAGAACAAGTGTCCTCAATATAGAGGTTGTATAATACACTAAAGTATTAGTATGGGACTAGAACAAGTGTCCTCAATATAGAGGTTGTATAATACACTAAAGTATTAGTATGGGACTAGAACAAGTGTCCTCAATATAGAGGTTGTATAATACACTAAAGTATTAGTATGGGACTAGAACAAGTGTCCTCAATATAGAGAGTGCTCTATACAAGTTTATTTATTTTATAATAATAAATTCAAATTACTATTACATATACATACCTTTATTACTTTACAGACGTTTTATATGGAACTTCTTTCGAGTTGAAAATGAACATTTAAATAACTGTGGTCAATTTAGAGCTGTTAGAGACATCAGTGTCTATCCTTTGAACTTAAATGAAGTTGTAATCACAGACACAAACCAACCAGGAGGTGAAAGGGTTAATAAAACATTTCGAAGACGAGCATCAGAGCTGCTTAAATTTGAGGACAATCACGTTATACCGATTATGCCACGTTATACAGTCTGGCGTAATAGTCAAATCTTATTTCCTAGCATTGTCCCTGAACAAATTGATGTTAATGAGGACAATGATAAAAATGATTAATGTAATTTAATAACATGTACATTTTTAATTTTGTGAATTCCAAAATCAATGTTGTATTGTATTGTTTAAGTACATTCTTGTATCATAATAATATAATATTGCAACCCTATCATTGCTATATATATATATAAATGAGGACAACCCTGTCATTATTATGTATAAATGAGGACAACCCTATCATATATTGTGTAAATGCTGTGCATTGTGAATATTATATTTTTCTTGATTATAACAATCAGTTTATTTTATTTGTTTTGTAAAGTATATAACAGCATTGAAATAATTATTTCAGTACAAACACTATATAATGTTATAATACAAAAAACAAAAATTGAGAATTGGTCCACATCACAAAATCACTTAAATTTTTTATGGAGTTAGCTATATAGGTCCTTGTTAAGTGACATTAATATTACTGCTCTAGAATGTTGTATTTAGTTTAATTGATGATAATAATACCTCTTGTTTTATTGGTGAGTGTACATGTAAATTAATGAATCTTTTTAATAAATACTTTTTACAGACATTAACAACTTTCTGAGGACAATGAATTATTTTATTTAAAAAGGACCTATATAGTTAAAGTTATAAAACTTTTCAAGTGATTTTGCTACTAATGATTTTGGGCCATGTTTGAATTAAACATTGAAAACCAGTCCATGTTACAAAATCACTTAAGTCCTAGTTTCATTAAGGTCACTTTTTGCATATTCCTCACCCTAAATCTTATCCTTTGGTTAATAATGTTCAGTGAATCAGTCTAGATGACATTACTGAGAGAATATATTTACAATTATTTATTTATTTGATATCCAAATTTATTATTTTATTTTAAACATTAAAGTAACGTTCAATCTTCATCACTTTCATCAACATCATGTTTCTTTTGATGTCGTAAAAATGCCTCTTTCTTCTGCTTTATTTTAGCTTTACGTTGAGCCAGAGAAAGCTTACTTCGATTCCATCTACAAAACGAGATTCATAAAACCTTACTATCATTAAATTAAATTAACACACCGTTTCTTTACAATGTTAGCTCGTTCCTTCTTAACAAGACTTGGATTTTCTCTAATCATTTGATGAGCAGTTTTATACATGGTCTCAATCTATAACAATAGATAATAAGGAAAAGATAATAAACACTACAGTGTTGCTATAATCCACTACATTATTCGTTCAATAATCTTACTACAAATTGTGGGAGTGGCATATTAATAAAAGGCAACATATGATGTCATACTTACATCATCGGGACCAATGCCTTCTTTGATAAATTCAGAGAAATGTCTCTTGTAATATTCTTCATCATTCTCCATTAAATAATTCATGTAGTTTGTCACATGACCTCCGAAGATGTAGGAACGAAGTTGATCAGCATCAAGTTGTGAAGACTCAGGGTCATACCCGACAAACCGGTTTTCACTATAAGTAAAACGTCATAAGTGAAAAAATTAAAACTCGTACCATACCTGTGTGGTATATCTAGTCCACCATCAATAGCTCCCTTTAGTACAGCGAAAACACGATGTCCTGTGGTCACACGGACTAATCCAATATCAAGACAGCAGCGGAATGGGCGTGGCCCATCACCCAGAGCTTCAACATTGTAATCTTCTCCAATAACATCAGTATTACCTTCATATTTGTCAGCCATGTTGAGTTGAGTTAGGAGCTAAGATAAGATAATGTACTAATTCCAAATTAGACATGTCATTAAAAGTTCTAATTAAGGGTATCCCCTTTTTAGATATTAATTAATGCAGATATTGATAGCCTCAGAGATCTTGGTGGAATACAGTCATCACTTTAACAGGTCAAGAGTAGCAAGTATTAGATTACATCATTGGCCATCGATTACTGTATTCTAGAGTGGACTTCTAGTAGGATCATCAATTAATGCTCATTTTATTAAAAGAAGGATGCCCCTTAATCAGTTATTGATAATTTTAGATTAAGATTGAAAAGGAGAATGCTCCTTTATCAGTAAACGTTCCTATTTCTATTGAACTTGAAAGGAGGATGTCCCTCTAATAAGGGCAATATAAAAAGCACAAAATGGTTAAATGTCACGACAACATTAACCATTTTATATGCTTTTTGTCACAACATCCTAGTTAATTTAAAGCTACCCCATTCATGACTTATTAATTATACTAATAACAGGAACATACCCTTCGTGCTATCAATAATCCAGTACAATATGCAGAAGCATAATTTTTAAGTCCCACATGAACACCATATCGTGGAAGCTCATGAGAATAAGCAGTAGCCATTGTGAAATCTCCTATGATACGAGAGCTAACAACTTGACATATTATATCAGCATTTGTAAAGCGGACGACAAGACGATATTTAGGGGCGTGGTATTTGTTCTTGTCCTGTGTGATCATCTTTTTACGAGCATAGTAGTCTGTTTTACCCTCTATATAAAAGAATATAACAAAATATATTGGGTATATTGTGTAACAGACCTCGTCTCCTTCTGAATTTGACTTGGTAGCGTTTAAAATATGCCTTATTCTTTACAACTTTGACAAATCCCTGTAAATGTCAGTAAAATATAAATATTATAAAATATTTTAATGCTATTTACCATCTTGCAAATGATTGGATTAAATACAAAACTTCAGATCTTCACAAGCCTTCTCCAAGACCATATGGTCTGATAGCTACAAAATTGCACATGTGTTGGAGCCAGTCTCACCCCCAAACGAGGAACAGGAATCAAACTTTACAATGTGGGCGTGTCTTTACAAAATGACCGTCTTCAATTTGTACATTTTTGATAGAAACTGTACGTGTCTTTACTACAGACAGTGGTCAAAATGTAAGAACACAGGTATATCACAAGAAGAAGAACGTAAACTCATGTATGGCATGGTCTATTCTCTCAAGTCACTCATCTCACGTCTCTCCCCGACTAGTACTAAAGATGGCTTTCTCTCTTATTCTACTGACAAGTATAAACTCCATTTCTTTGAGACACCTACAGGAGTTAAATTTATTTTAAACACTGGCAATAAAGTTGGTGATTGCCGTGACGTATTACAACATATTTATGCTAAGTTTTACGTTGACTTGGTGATTAAGAATCCATTATACAAACTGGGAGAATGGATTGAATCAGAACTGTTCACTAAAGAATTGGACAATTACATACAATCACGACCTTTTTATAGTAAATAGCAAAACCTCAATATTATAAATGTGTGCATAAAATATTTAATAATTAAACAAATTTTCCTAGCAATTCTTAACTGTTCAATATACATAATGTATCCAAAATTTTCAGTTTTTCTTGAAGTACACTTTGCCTCGTAGTCGACTGACAATTTCAGGTATCTGTTGAAATTGATGATCCTTTCCACCACGACGAACTGTACGTTTCTCTTTGGACACTTTGTCATGTACAATCATTGCCATCTCATCAAGACTAAGAGTTGAAGCATACTTTTTTAGGACAGCAGAGAGCTCTTGAATATAAGTAGAACCTTTTTCCTTTGAACGTGAAGCAACATTGTCTTGACAAGTACTAAAGCTGAAAAAGAAATCAGCCTCTGGCGGCAATGACTTGTACTTTGTTCCATCAACTGTAACAATATCCTCATCTTCAGTGTTATCTAGTTCAAGTGGTTCAGGTATATTTTCACCACGACAAGCTTGTATAAAGAAAATCTTGGGTTTTCCAAGGAGTTTGGAGCACTTTTTGCCATTTACTAAAGAAGCTAATTCACCCACTGGGATATGTTCACCATCAACCCCCTCCACACCAGATGTATCTCCATGAGATAGTATGCAACAAATAAAGCTGTCATGATCTTTAGCAATCCTTCCTTTTGCTAACTTGGTTAATGCACGTTTCATCTCCTCACACTCTTGATCAGGAAGAAGGACAACATCATAGCAAAGAGCCTCAAACGTTGTTTTGAGTTTTTCGGCATCTTCTTTTGATCCAATACGAGTTTTTTTACCATCAGGATCATCATTCCAATATTCATTGTTAATGATTAAAGCTATTCCACGTCTTGGTTTAGCTTCCATAGGATAGTAATAGAAAGGGTCATCATCATCATCAACATGACGTTTTTTACTAAATGGCCACAAACAATCAGCTTCAGTCTATGAAATGTATATATGTAATCAACAAAAGTATATGACATACATTTTCATCTTTTTCTTCCTCCATTTTTCTTTTTACACCAGAAACAACACCTCTATCTACATAGAAAACAAAATGTACATATCTATAGTAAGACACAGGAAGGTTATACCTGATCCTCCAGTGGTAGTAGTAGTGATACTTTCTCCTATATCAGTATGATCACCTATTAGTCTGTTGTAAGAAGGTAGATCATGGCCATCTACAATAGTACCATATGAATTAGACAGTTACAATGCTATAATACTTACATTTTTTAGCAATATTAGCTGCTACTGTTCGAGTAAGATCACTGTCTTGATTGTTAATCAATACACAAAGAAAAGTGTCAAGATTCTTTGGAAATGATTCAACAGATGACTGGACAGAGCCAATAAGTTTTCCAGCTCTTTGTTCAGTGGTTTGACTGTTAAAGGTATCAGTGAGGTTATTTGAGAGTGCTGTAGGAATTAAATTCTTTTCTGCACATGCAACTACTATTGTCACAAGTGCTTGAGATATAACTTTCACTAGATCAGTAATGTTATCACGAATAGCTGCCTTAGCATCTCTTCCTAATCTTTTATCAGCCATTTTTCACCCTAGCAAACTGACCTTGATATATACTACGTGGATATACCAACCCACTCTAACCCAGTTATGACAGGTGTACACTCCCAACATAGATAGTGGAGTATTATATTTCAATAGTAGTAATAAGATAACTAGTGTCCACTCCTCATATATGTAGCTATATATACTTCCTCTTCTTATTGAGTTTCTTCCTTACTTGATATTGTACACAATAGTTTCACAATAGATATTCTATAAAATTTGGAATTTAATTTCTTATTTATAAAAAATCATTATTAAAAAACACTTTATATAGTTAACTACAGCAATGGACAAAAAGCTCTAAGTAGCAACAATTTATATAAGTCAGCAGTGTACAAAAGTCACACAGTTTGCTACTTGAAGAAAACTTTGCGTCGTAATCGGCTGACAATCTCAGGAATTTGCTGATGATCTTCTGTATTTGCACCTGATAATTGAACTTGGTATGTGGGTTGTGACACTTTGTCATTAACAAGTACCATCATATCGTAGAGACTCATATGTGAAGCGTGATCATTAAATGTATCACATAGCACTTTGATGTAGGCTGAGCGTACAGCAACTTTGTCTTGACAAGTACTAAAGCCAAAGAAGAAATCAGCTTCAGATGGCAAGGACCTTTTCCCACTATCCTTCAATGCATCCACTTCTGTGGCTCCTGAACCACCGTTATCTAATGGTACTGGTTCACTAGCCTCCTTACCCCGACATGCCTGAATAAAGAACATTTTAGGTTTTCCATTGAGTTTGGAACACCCAGAGCCATTAACTATTTTAGCTAAATCACCAACTTTAACTAAGGCACCATCAACTCCTACTATACTGGATGCATCACCGTGAGATGAAATACAGCATATAAAACTGTCATGCTCACGATTAATCAAAAACTTTGCTACACTAGACAAACAATCTTTCATCTCCTGACCAGTAAAGTTACGATTGGGGACAACATTATAACCAAGTTTTTCGAAGGTTTCAGAAAGCCTCTTTTCGTGGTCTTCTGCTCCAGGACGATCTTTAAATTTAGTATCTTTTTGCCAATTAATATTAGTAATGATGAGAGCTATGCCATGATTTTGTTTAGTAGACATATCATAACAGTGTGGTAGGTTACCACCTTGAGCCTAAGGAAGAAATAAATAGTACATGATAGTAATGTAAATGTATATGTCTTTGCTAATGACTTTAATTTAGAAACAATCACATACACCAATGTAATAAAATCAGTATATGTGACACAAGTTGTGAAAAATAAATATTAGTTGATCAAGTTTGTTTACATAACTGAAGTTCTAACAGCATATTCTTTATACATATGTTTATTCTAATATATCATATACTGATTTTGGTACATGTACATGTACACTAAAATTGCTAAATTTAGTAGATATAGTTAATAATGCTTGAGGTATATAAAAAAGTAATGACGAATGCTCTGACTCCATATGATGATCAATAGCCTGTTTCATTTGTACACATGTTATACTTACTATAGTCTTGCCATCTGTTTCCTCTATTGCATGACTCTGTCCTTTAGTATTGCTATCTGTTTCATCAGTTCCACCACTCTGTCCAATTTTAGCAGACTTCACCTATTTATTAAATTAAAGCAGACATGGTGATTGTATTCAAATTCAAAATGTTTAACTGTGAATTGGCCATGGCAATTCAAAACAGCTTCAATATAGCCTTGTGGCTCCTGCATCCATACATGTATGGATATGTGATAGTTCATAAAATTATCTAGTGTCCGTGTGTGTTGTTTGACTTAATGTCTGTATATGTGTTATAGTTACTTTAGTCTTGTCAGTTGATTCTTTTGCATTGCCACTTTGTCCAGTGGTACCACCTATTCAATGAAAACAGTGATTATACTAAGTTGTCTATATATTCAGTTAAGCAAAGTACAGTTTATCATGGGGTATTATATATAACATAGTACAAATGAATTATAAACACATTTTCTTTTAATTCTGTGCTCAGTTAAACCATATAATTACTGTTATACGTGCTATCTACATGGAACTTGCACCAACGAATTCAGCTTGCAAATTTGCATTTAATATATCTCAAATTTGGCTCTCTAGTGCAACAAGAAAGTAGCAATCTATAAAACTCTATACTTTTTCAATGGCATATCTTTGTCATACTTCAAATTTTGTACCTTATAGCATATACAAATAGATAATCAGTTATAGTAAACCACAAAATGCTGGAATTATTACCAGAGTAAAATTATTATAAGATACAAGCCAAAGTTATTACAAGTATTCACATAAATGTCCTTTACAAACTGCACTAAGTATACATATACTTCACTCCCTCACAACTACAAATGATGCATATATTTACATTTAGTAGGGTGACCTATAGCTTTATACACGCAATATATATATTAGGTGTATAAAGCTATAGTTTGTTCTTAAAATTCAATATATTTCACCTCCAATACAATCTAGAACTTTATTCAGTAAATAATGCTAGTGTAGTGACTCTGCCACATCTTATACAATCAATACCATAACTGTATAGTATGAGAAAAATGAACAAATACCTTGTTTGGGGTCCTCTTGAAGAGATGTATTATTAACTTCTTTTGAGTCAGTGGGGATCCATATGTCAGGAGTCCCTTTTCCTTTATTATCCCCTACTAGCTCATAATCATAGTAAGATTTTTTACTAAATGGCTGCAAACAATCAGCTTCAGTCTATGAAATGTATATATATAACTAAGAAATGGTATATGACATACATTTTCATCTTTTTCTTCCTCCATTTTTCTTTTTACACCAGAAACAACACCTCTATCTACATAGAAAACAAACTGTACATATCCACAGTAAAACACAGGAAGGTTATACCTGATCCTCTAGTGGTAGTAGTAGTGACACTTTCTCCTATATCAGTATGATCACCTATTAGACTGTTGTAAGAAGGTAGATCATGGCCATCTACAATAGTACCATATGAATTAAACAGTTACAATGCTATAAATACTTACATTTTTTAGCAATATTAGCTGCTACTGTTCGAGTAACTACACTGTCTTGATCGTCAATCAATACATAAAGAAAAGTGTCAAGATTCTTTGGAAATAATTCAACAGATGACTGAATAGATTGAATAAGTTTTCTAGCTCTTTGTTCAGTGGTTTGACTGTTAAAGGTATCAGTGAGGTTGTTTGAGAGTGATGTAGGAATTAAATTCTTTTCTGCACATGCACCTACTATTGTCACAAGTGCTTCAGATATAACTTTCCCTAGATCAGTAATATGAGCATTAATAGCTGCCTTAGCATCTCTTCCTAATCTTTTATCATCCATCTTTCACCCTAGTAAACTGATCTTGATATATACTACGTGGATATACCAACCCACTCTATAGCTAACCAAATTATGACAGGTGTACACTCCCAACATAGATAGTGGAGTATTATATTTCAATAGTAGTAATAAGATAACTAGTGTCCACTCCTCATATATGTAGCTATATATACTTTCTCTTCTTATTGAGTTTCTTCCTTACTTGATATTGTACACAATAGTTTCATAATAGATATTCTATGTTCTCACAGTCTTAACGATTTCTTACCATCAGAGGAACAAGAGAAGTAAGAGTCCATGTTGTGAGCTATGATAAATGAATGGAAATGTGGGCCAATTGACTGTCACACAGACATTTGTCATAATTGTGTTAAATGATAACATAAAGATAAGGTAATATACCTTATATGGTATACTTTGGACCACATGCACTTTTCATGTAATAAGAATTAACTCAGGCTATAACTAGCTCTATAACAGTCCCTTAGACACTACTTCATCTGTTCTTCAATGATAAGGTATCCAGCTCCTTCAAATATAGAGGAATACTCTCTCTATGTGAAGGAACAGTCCATATTACCATTTACATTGCATTATTAACCTCGCTGTGCGTGGGCGCATAGCGAGGGTACTGTAGTCTGTTTGTGTGTGTGTGTGTGTGTGTGTGTGTCTGTTACCAGAGTTGTTTTTTTGAACTGCTATAACTTGGCAACCGAAGCATTAGCAGCTACCAACGTTTAGCAACGAATAGAAAAGCATGTGGACTTTACAACAGTAGTGTCAAGAACATCGTCAAGGAAAACAGAAGCTTAAAACTCGCAAAAGAATTTTCAGGCTGCAGAGGTCAAGTGCCGTTTCTCGAAAAGTAAAAAACTTAACGTGGAAATTTTTTAGTATGTTGTAAACAATCTCAGAGGAATACGGATCAGCAAGACAGAAGGCCGTTGGTCGAAGTAACCGTTAGAAAAGTTCTGAAAAATGTTTTTGTGGACTTGGAGCGAAGTAACGCATTCAGGAAACGTCTCCAAGCACTGAAAAGACTGCTACTAATAGACAATATATCGATTTATATTTGTACCACGGGACGTTTCCAAAGAAGGTTTCATCTTCAAGTTACAATAAATTTTGTATATGAAATATTGATAGATTTTAAAGGGTCATGTAAAGACTCAGAGAAACTTTTCATCACGAAAGTAGCACTTAATCTTGCTTGGGAATTGAATGATACTATCACTTATTCAGTTACTGCTTCACAAACATGGCAAAGCTAGAAATCAAGCAACAATTAATGAGCATATACAGAATGACAAAGCTTGCCATTTTATAACCACACCTTCTGGAATGTTAATAAATTTTCTTGCAATAACAACATAATAGCTGGGCCTAAGCTGGCATAGAATTTATAAATAACTTAGAAACTACAGCGAGGTTCGGCACTTTAGTGCCTTTCATCTTATAATTGTACTAGTAACAATGTATGCAACTTGTACAATACTGTCCTGAATCATAATAGCTAAATATATTAGTATGATGTCATTGTTGATAAAGACAGTACACTTATATAATGATCTTTAACTCTATTGACTACTGCTAATACACCTAAGTAATACATCAATATAGAGAATCAATCTTAGTATATTATCACACATAACAGTATGTATACTAACGTGACAATAATGGTATCTAACGGTCTGTTAGATCACTTGCAAATGACAAAATGTCATTATTAATAGATCTTATGACAGGGGTGTGGCTTATTATTTAGAGGGCGTGTGCATTTCAAAGTCACATGGAAACAAAGAGTAAACATTACTACCACAAGTTCTGAAATGGCTACATCTAGATCAGGTATGATAATAGTAGTTATCTATTGTTATGTGTGTGTGTGTCATGTTCTATAGATTATTATGTTCCTACAAAGAGGTCTCATCACTCTACACATATAGTGGGTGACTACCTCTACATGTGGGGTGGTAGTATAGACGGTGTTCCTAGAGTACATGATAATGAAATCAAACGGAGGATGACCTCGGTTATTGAGTTATTTCACTTACCAACTGGTAAGTGGGACCAACGACCTACCAATGGAAAACCTCCACTGGGTGTCTCTAGTTATGCCTCGACTGTTATTGGCAACAAGATCTACTACTATGGAGGCTATTGTAGTCATGACGAGTGTCGTCATAATAGTGTGAACTCATTAATAACAGATTCACTTACATGGAATGAACTGTTCCCAACTAATCCAAGTATGGGTCCAATGATGAAGTCACACTGTGGGATGGTACCTATTACATTCAATAAAGTGGATTATCTACTGGTAGTTGGTGGTATTGGTCCATGTCCCACCGATCCACAACCTGGTGCTCAGTATAGTTATGCTCCTAGTTATTATGTTAATACTAATGAGCACCACTACTATCAGTTATCCAGTGGTAAGAAGATCAATATATCATGTTATCAATACATTATATATCAAGTACAATTTTATAACTGTTTATATTTCAGGTCAGTGGATAGCACCAGATATTATTGGAGGATACCCACCTCCTTGTAATAGCTTCACTCTTACATCACTACCAAATAACAGAGCTCTGTTATTTGGTGGTAATACTTCTAATGGTTATGATAACACTGTGTATATTGCACAATGTACAGAGACTGCAGTGGTGAGTACAATATGTACTAAGTTAAAGTATTTAGTTACTGTATAATATTGTGGAGTAATCAAGTTTAAAGTTTGAGAATGTTGAATGAACTAAATTTAGAGTATAGTGTCTTTATATTATTATTAGGAACTGTTTTATTAATGAACAAGTGATTCACTGTTTGTTAATATTTCTTTAGTCAACTTAGAGGTTATAGTGATAACTGAAACATTCCTATAGTCAACTATAGTGATACCATATTTCCTTGACTAAATGTCACTCTTGAGTAATGAGCAATCTTGAATAGAAGCTTCCTTTTTTGTCTATGTCAATGAAATTGACACAACCCTTGAATAAATGCTGTAATGGCTTCTCAACATTGCTAAGTTTTCTCTCTAAAAAGGGACCTTTAGCTATTTTGTGGCTCCTAAGTCTAGAACCAAATGTCTTTTTGAATTAAAGGTTGAGAAATTCTAATATTCTTAAACATTTCCCAGTATACAGTATTAATTACTGCTATGTTAATTGTATAATATGTTAACTTGAGTATTATCTATCCAGCACTGGGAGAAGATAAGTGAACCACTTCCCAAATCAGTCAATTGGCCTCAAAGAAGACTCGGCAATGCTACCACTATTATCAGTGACCTACATGTGATGATGGTGGGTGGAATAGACAAATCATTGAAATTTATTACTGACAGCTGGTTATTTAACATTGATACAAAGACATGGACAAAGGTTAGTTACTAGTTATTATGTGACCTAACTCTAACACAAAGTGAGTTAATATCTATGATCTACAGTATGAGGGGACATAATAAAGTGTGACTATTTGAACTTTTGTAGTAATATCATAACATCATTATTATAATGTCATATAGTACACTATATTCCATCATATAGATCACTCTACCAGAGTCAGTGACTATGAGAGATAGCCACTCCCTCTCATTATGGAATGTGTCACCTACCACTGTATGGGTAATACAATTTGGAGGATATGAATTTATTGGTAAAGTCAATGATACTACAGTGATAGAGCTTAGTAAGTACTGTGTATTGATGATAGTATTTGTTATATAGTACACACACGCAGACATCAGTATTATCACAGTATGATATAGGAGTGTTGACACACTAACTGTTTGTATTACAAACTAGTCTCATAACTCAATACTATTGTAACATACTATATCTTTCACTGTAGTATGTAATAATGACCAATGGTCTCCAGGCGATGTAATAACTAACCTGAGGTCTAATGAAGAATATCAACTTAAGATACAACAGAAGAGACAAGAAACATCTGTACAACCTTTTGTGAGACATGGACAACCTCAACCTACTGTCCAAACTTCTACAAGTCTTGAACCTTCTCCTCCTCCTCCATGTCAAGAGTCACAAGAAAAAGATAGAGAAATCCAACGATTAACACAACAACTTGAAGTTACCAACAAAGAGCTACAAGATACCAAACAACAGCAGATAGATGTGACAAGAGCACTTCAAGAGGACCTTCAAACAAAAGAAAGACAAGTACAGCAATTCCATCGAGAACTTAAAAAGAAATCTCAAGCTACACTCCAACATAAGCTACAAGAGTGTCAAGAAAGAGAAAGAGCTCTTCAAGAGGACCTTCAAACAAAAGAAAGACAATTACAACAACTAGGTCTAGAACTTCAAGAGAAAAATCAATTTATTATAGAGTTGCAACAAGCTGAAGCTACACTTCAAGAACAGCTAAAAAATCAAGAAGAAAGGGAACAACAACAGCTACAGGATAATCAAGAAAGAGAAAGAGTACTACGTCAAGAGTGTGATGACCTTCGCCGAGAACATGATGATTATCGTCGACAACATGACAATATCGAACAAGATCTTCGTCAACAGCTCCAAGAGTCAACATCTGCTCTTCAACAAACACAGCAAGTTAATAACACTCTTCAACAACAAGTTGAACAATTACAAGAACAGTCTCACTGGGTAGTGAGGAAAGAGGAGATTGAGATGACTGGGGAGATCCTTGGGAAAGGAAGTTGGGGAGAAGTCAAGGTGGCTAAATTTCGTGGCCTTAGAGTAGCTGCCAAATGTCTTCATGAAGTTATCCTGTCACCATATAACATATCAGTTTTTACACGAGAAATGGAGATTGCTGCTCGAGTACGTCATCCTAATCTCCTCCAGTTCATAGGAGCCACTCGAGTGGGTACTCCTATCATCCTATCTGAATTAATGCCAACAAGCCTTCGTAAAGAGCTAGAAACTGGTCCTCTACCCTATCCTGCTGTTCTGACTATCAGTCAAGATATAGCCTGTGGTCTCAACTATCTCCACCTCTTTAAACCAGACCCAATACTACATAGAGATGTCAGCACTGCTAACGTCCTTCTTCAGCCAATTGTTGGTGGGTGGAGAGCCAAAGTATCAGACTATGGTTCAGCTAATCTTCAACCAATGATTGGTAGAACAGTCAATCCAGGTAATCCAGTTTATTCTGCTCCAGAAGCTGGTGTACCAAGAGACCATTCTCCTGCAATGGATGTTTACAGTTATGGTGTTGTCTTGATTGAAATGATGATCTGTCGTATTCCTGAGGTAGCTCAGAGACAACTTCATATTAACAGTATTCGACGACAAGCGTTTAAAGCTCTTATTGAACAATGTTTAAAGGAGGATCATAGAGAACGTCCAACAATGTCTGAGATCATAAGAGACTTCAATGAAACAATTTAATAGTAGATAATAATATAGTGTGTCTTACAATATTAGTAGTGAGTTATTATAATAAACTGTTATAATAGTAATACCATATTTGGTATGCGTGACTGTATATCTTATTAGCTGTCAATAATTTTTTGTGACCTTTTTGGATTTATTAATTTTCTATTTACAACTTATTTTCTAAAATGTACTAAGTTGATCTTTATAATGGAGTACATCTCTCTGTAATATCAAGACTTCATAACCGGTTTCAGTAACCAGTATTGTATGTTCAAGCTGAGCTGAACGTTTACCATCCTAATAAAGAGTTAACCCCCATAATAATAATATAATTAACATCAAGTGTCCCTATGAAGTCACTCAATGTTGGGAATAAGGAAATATTCCATGTAGTAAATGTTTTAGGGGAATACACTACAACAGCTGCCATGAAAGGAGATATAGAGAGATATGGATCATCTATATACCTTATTAGATCTATGTACAGATGAAGATATCCTGCAATAAATAAGAAAGAATATAAGAGCAACATTAAATCTTGTTGTACTCAATATAATAGAAGTATTATCTAGATTTAACAGGCTATCAAATGAATTGGCAAACAAAGCACTATCTCCATGAAAACTATTCTTTTCAACTCAAAAACATAGTAAAACTCAATCAACAAAAATTGCTAAACCAAGCAAGTTAAACAAAAACATAAGCTAAAATAATCACTTCTATCCTTTTTGTGCATACTTAGTATACAACAGTTTTCATTGTTTAAGGTTTTAATCTCATTATCACATCTAAAATATATATATATATACAGTGTTTATTGAAAATAAACTATGTAAGTTACTACTTATCTATAACTGACTTTGGTAAATTGAGTGATTGGAGTTTCATTAACAGACTACCTTACAATAAATATTATTTCATTACTCCATTATTATAATATCATAAGTCGAACACAATCCATACACAATACAAAAATAGCTTCAATAACAGACTACCTTACAATAAATATTATTTCATTACTCCATTATTATAATATCATAAGTCGAACACAATCCATACACAATACAACAATAGCTTCAATAATAGACTACCTTACATTAACTATTATTTCATTACTCCATTATTATAATATAAAGTA
Organism: Xestospongia muta; assembly: GCA_963693285.1. Classification (NCBI taxonomy): domain Eukaryota; kingdom Metazoa; phylum Porifera; class Demospongiae; order Haplosclerida; family Petrosiidae; genus Xestospongia; species Xestospongia muta. Next base: position 8,284,201 of record OY848922.1, read on the forward strand.
ATACAGTGGTTTCTGTGATGTTAAAATATTCACGTGATCGACCAAAATAATCAAAGGAATGTTATTAATGTTAAGTGGCTTCGTTTTCCTGTTATTGGCCGTTTTGTTGCAACATTTTTTTCATAGTTGCTGTAACGAGGAAACAACATCAAAGAGTATATCTAACCTCCACTACGTTCAGGAATGGCTACATCTAGATCAGGTATGATAATAGTAGTTATCTTTTGTTTATATTTGTCATGTTTTGCAGATTATTATGTACCTACAAAAAGGAACCGTCACTCTACACATATAGTGGGTGACTACCTGTACATGTGGGGTGGTGATATACATGGTCTTCCAAAGGTACATGATAATGAAATCAAACGGAGGATGACCTCTGTTATTGAGTTATTTCACTTACCAACTGGTAAATGGGAACAACGACCTACCAATGGAAAACCTCCACTGGGTGTCAATAGCTACGCTTCTACTGTTATTAGTAACAGAATCTACTACTTTGGAGGGCGTTGTAATCATGATGAATGTCGTCACAATAGTATTAACATGTTAATAACAGATTCACTTACATGGAATGAACTGTTCCCAACTAATCCAAGTATGGGTCCAATGATGAAGTCAAGCTGTGGGATGATATCTCTTACATTCAAGAAGAAAGTGGATTTTCTACTGGTAGTTGGCGGATTTGGTCCACGTCCCACCTCTCCACAACCTGGTGCTCAGTATACTGATGCTCTTAGTGGCAATATTCGTACTAATGAGCACCATTACTATCAGTTATCCAGTGGTAAGAAGATCAATATATCATGTTATCAATACATTATACATGCATCAAGCACAATTTTATAACTGTTTGCATTTCAGGTCAGTGGATAATACCAGATATAAGTGGAGAATGCCCACCTCCTTGCTATTGCTTCACTCTTACATCACTACCAAATAACAGAGCTCTGTTATTTGGTGGTTATACACCTGATGGTGCTGTTAACACTGTGTATATTGCACAGTGTACAAAGACTGCAGTGGTGAGTACAATATGTACTAAGTTAAAGTATTTAGTTATTGTATAATATTGTGGAGTAAAGCTTAATGTCCTCAAATAGTATAAATAATGTTCATTAGTCAAGTTAGAGGTTATAGTGATAACTAAAATAGTCCTTTAGTCAACTATAGTGATACTATATTTCCTTGACTAAAATGCCACTCTTGAGTAATGGCCAATCTTGAATAGTAGCCTCCCTTTTTTATATGTCAATGAAGTTGATGCTGCCTTGAATAAATTCTACGTTGACTACTTGGCAAAATTGTCTATGGCAAAGTTGTTTAGTCTAAAAGAATAGACACAAAAAAAGTTTTTTTACAAAAAATCTCTATTAGTCAGAAAAGAGCTGTAGTTTGCAAGACTATTTAAAACAATTGAGTTGACAAGGAGGTAATATTTACTTAAAACTCCTGTCAAAGCTTGATCTATCATTTACTAACTGATATACAAAGTTTAAAGCTATTGTTTATCAGGAATGTTCATAATCACTTCTAATTCTAGAAACTTTAAGGATTCACAATTATATTTTAAATACTGTCCTTGATTAGACAATGTCCTCAAATAGTAAATTTCCCTGTTGTTGATGAATATTGAAATATATGTCCAGGTCTTATTCAAGGAAATATGGTAACTAAATTAAGATCCACATAAAGTATAAAATGAGCAATATTTTTAAACATTTCCCAATATACAGTATTAATTACTGCTATGTTAATTGTATAATATGTTAACTTGAGTATTATCTACCCAGCACTGGGAGAAGATAAGTGAACCACTTCCCAAATCAGCCAATTGGCCTCAGAGTAGATATGGTCATGCTACTACTATTATTAGTGACCAACATTTGATGGTGGTGGGTGGATTTGGTGCTATATTAGTGACACATGACAGCTGGTTATTTAACATTGATACAAAGACATGGACAAAGGTTAGTTACTAGTTATCATGTGACCTAACTCTAACACAAAGTCAGTTAATGTCTATGATCTACAGTATAAGGGGACATAATAAAGTGTGACTATTTGAACTTTGACCTCTGAAAATAACCCTCATCTATAGAAAATTTATAATAGTTATTTTTTATGACCTGGTTTTATAACTGTAGTCCTGACACTATAGTATGTTAACATTTATGATAGTATAGTCTTTTGATATATCTGATTTGTTTATAGTTCTAATTCAGTTATTAAAGACTGTACATAAGTACTTATGTTCATGTTTTAAAGTCTTGTAACATGTCAACTCTACCAGTTGATACAAAGTTATAGTCTGTTACTAGAGTACATGTATCTACTGATGTTACATGTATAATGAGTAGTTTTGTAGTAATATCATAACATCATTATTATAATGTCATATAGTACACTATATTCCATCTTATAGCTCACTCTACCAGAGTCAGTGACTATGAGAGATGGCCACTCCCTCTCAGTATGGAATGTGTCACCTACCACTGTATGGATAGTACAATTTGGAGGATATAAATTTATTAATAAACTCAATGATACTACAGTGATAGAACTTAGTAAGTACTGTCTATTGATGATAGTATTTGTTATATAGTCCACACACACAAATTATCAGTATTATCACAGTATGATATAGGAGTGTTGACACACTAACTGTTTGTATTACAAACTAGTCTCATAACTCAATACTATTGTAACATACTATATCTCTCACTGTAGTATGTAATGATGACCAGTGGTCTCTAAGAGATGTAATAACTAACCTGAGGTCTACTGAAGAATATCAACTTAAGATACAACAGAAGAGACAAGAAACATCTGTACAACCTTTTGTGAGACATGGACAACCTCAACGTACTGTCCAAACTCTTCCACGTTTTCGACCTTCTTCTTTAATTCATCAAGGGTCACAAGAAAAAGATAGAGAAATCCAACAATTAACACGACAACTTGAAGTTACAAACAAAGAGCTAAAAGATACCAAACAACAGCAGATAGATTTGACAAGTGCTCTTAAAGAAGCTCTTCAAACAAAAGAAAGACAATTACAGCAACTACATGTAGAACTACAAGAGAAACAACAAACTCAAGCTACTATTCAACATGAGCTAAAAGATTATGAAAATAGAGAAAGGTTACTTCAACAACAGCTACAGGATCAAGAAGAGAGGGAACGACGACAGCTACAGGATAGTCAAGAGAGAGAAAGAGTACTACGTCAAGAGTGTGATGACCTTCACAGAGAACATGATGACTATCGTCAACAACATGACAATATTGAACAAGATCTTCGTCAACAGCTCCAAGAATCAACATCTTCACTTCAACAAACCCGTCAAGTTAATACCACTCTTCAACAACAAGTTCAACAGTTACAAGAACAGTCTCACTGGTTAGTGAGGAAAGAGGAGATTGAGATGACTGAGGAGGTCCTTGGGAAAGGAGGTTGGGGAGAAGTCAAGGTAGCGAAATTTCGTGGCCTTAGAGTAGCTGCCAAATGTCTTCATGAAGTTATCTTGTCACCATATAACATATCAGTTTTTACACGAGAAATGGAGATTGCTGCTCGAGTACGTCATCCCAATCTCCTCCAGTTCATAGGAGCTACTCGAGTGGGTTCTCCTATCATCCTCTCCGAATTTATGCCAACTAGCCTTCGTAAAGAGCTAGAAACTGGTCCTCTACCCTATCCTGCTGTTCTGACTATCAGTCAAGATATAGCCTGTGGTCTCAACTATCTCCACCTCTTTAAACCAGACCCAATACTACACAGAGATGTCAGCACTGCCAATGTCCTTCTTCAGCCAATTGTTGGTGGGTGGAGAGCCAAGGTATCAGACTATGGTTCAGCTAATCTTCAACCAATGATTGGTCGAACAGTCAATCCTGGTAATCCAGTTTATTCTGCTCCAGAAGCTGGTATACCAAGAGACCATTCTGCTGCAATGGATGTTTACAGTTATGGTGTTGTCTTGATTGAAATGATGATCTGTCAGATTCCTGTGGTAGCTCAGAGACAACTTCATATTAACAGTATTCAACAACCATCATTTAAAGCTCTTATTGAACGATGTTTGAAGGAGAATCGTAGAGAACGTCCAACAATGTCCGAGATCATACGAGATCTTATCGAAACCATTTAATAATAGACAATAATATAGTGTGTGTTACAATTTTAGTAGTGAGTTTATTATAATAGATCATTATAATAATAATGACTATATTTACTATTACCTATCAATAATCCTTTTTTGTGTACCTTTTTCATTTATTAATTTTGTATTAACAAGATATTTTTTATAATGTACTAAGTTGATCTTTAAAATGAGGTTCACCTCCTTCCCGTAATGTCAAGATTTCATAACCAGTTTCAGTAACCAGTATATTATGTTCAAACTGAGCTGAACGTTTACCATCCTAATAAAGAGTTAGCCCCCATAATAATAATAACATATATAACATACGGCTGTTACTGATGTCCAATCATCAGGCCAAGTTACATCTTGCCACACACCTACATACATTAATAACTAGTTAATAACTAGATAATAATTTGGACACAGTGAGGTCATTTAAACTAAAGGGAAACCCCTCTATTAAGGTTAATTATAATAGCTATAGCTGTCCTTATCAGTGACATATCCTTAAATTGACGTTCTATTACAAACTATTCTTTTAATAACTTGTTAAAATAACTTATTTTCAGATATCACAGGCTCAATAGTAAATGTATGGCCTGGCTTCATTACACCAATAGCTTTGTTCTCTAATAATAGGAACATAATAATAATATAAAAAAGTTATTCAATATTAAATGGCCCACTTCATCAATGGCAATTTCCATATGTGGTAAGTGAGCTTTCTCCATACATGGTAAGGAGTTATCTCCATATATGGTAATAGTGAGACTTACTTGCATAATGTGGTACATTAGGTACTGTATCAAACAACCTAAATAAAATTATAGTAATAAGTTTAATTGAAGGGGCTACCTTTTACTGATTAATGTCATGACCACAATAACTATGCACTACGATACATCCATTAGAGATATGATACATGCATGGAAATGTAAGTCATTTGACTCTCACACAGCTGCAGACATTTTGTTATAAGTATGCTAAATGATAACACATATGGCTGATGTAATATGTGTATAATATACTTTGAACTGCATGTAGTTTCATGCAGCAACTCAGGCTACTCTATTAGTTCCTAGACCCTTCTCCGTCTGTTTTCAATCATGGCGCCTATAGAGATATGTCTCTAGCTCCATCATATATATATATATGTATGTATGTATGTATGTATGTATATAGGGATATATGTTTAGCTCTTTCACATAGATAAACTCTCTCTATGTGAAGGAGCAGGCCATGCTGCCTTGTGCATCAAGACTGCATTATCTTACAATTGTACTGGTAATGATGTATGCAACTTTATGTGCAACAATGTACTGGAGTCAACTAAAGATTGATCCTCTATAAGTGACAAACTCATTAATTGGAGAAATAGCACATAAATGTTGTGCAGTGTCTTTATAACAAAGATATCATATAACTATTATGGGCCAGGACAGCATTGTACAACACTTATGTTAACTTGACAATAATGGTATCATAATGATGTATAATAATGACTACCTAATGGTCTGTTAGAGCACTTGCATAAAGACTTCTATTCTTTGGTAATGTTTTGACCTTTAAAACAGGGTGGGGATCATCATAGGGCGTGTCCATTTCAAGATTTCTTACATACTTCCTGAAACGAGGAAACAACATCAAAGAGATATGTAACTTTCACTACTTATCTGAAATGGCTACACCTACATCAGGTATGATAATAATAGTTACATATTATTATTTTTTGTGTGTAATGTTCTACAGGTTATTATGTACCCACAAAGAGGAATCGTCACTCTACACATATAGTGGGTGACTACCTCTACATGTGGGGTGGTATTTTAGAGAGTCTCCCTAAGGTACATGATAATGAAATCAAACGGAGGATGACCTCTGTTATTGAGTTATTACACTTACCAACTGGTAGGTGGGAACAACGACCTACCAATGGAAAACCTCCACTGGGTGTCAATAGCTACGCTTCTACTGTTATTGGTAACAGAATCTACTACTTTGGAGGGCGTTGTAATCATGATGAATGTCGTCACAATAGTCTTAACATGTTAATAACAGATTCACTTACATGGAATGAACTGTTCTCAACTAATCCAAGTATGGGTCCAATGATGAAGTCAAGCTGTGGGATGATATCTCTTAAATTCAATAAAGTGTATTATCTACTGGTAGTTGGTGGTATTGGTCCACGTCCTACCTCTCCACAACCTGGTGCTCAGTACAATAATAAGCTAACACTTGTTGATATTGTTCGTACTAATGAGCACCACTACTATCAGTTATCCAGTGGTAAGAAGATCAATATATCATGTTATCAATACATTATATATCAAGTACAATTTTATAACTATTTGTATTTCAGGTCAGTGGATAATACCAGACATCAGTGGAGAATGCCCAGCTCCTTGTAGTAGCTTCACTCTTACATCACTGCCTAATAATAGAGCTCTGTTATTTGGTGGTAATATTGCTAATGGTCGTGATAACACTGTGTATATTGCACAATGTACAAAGACTGCAGTGGTGAGTACAATATGTACTAAGTTAAAGTATTTAGTTACTGTATAACATTGTGGAGTAATCAAGTTTAAAGTTTGAGAATGTTGAATAAACTAAATTTAGAGTATAGTGTCTTTATATTATTATTAGGAACTGTTTTATTAATGAACAAGTGATTCACTGTTTGTTAATATTTCTTTAGTCAACTTAGAGGTTATAGTGATAACTGAAACATTCCTATAGTCAACTATAGTGATACCATATTTCCTTGACTAAATGTCACTCTTGAGTAATGGACAATGTTGAATAGAAATTTCCTTTTTTCTCTATGTCAGTGAAATTGACACAACCCTTGAATAAATGCTGTAAAGCTCCTCAACCAAGGGTTTATTGCTAAGTTTTCTGTCTAAAAAGGGACCTTTAGCTAATTGTGGCTGCTAAAAGCTTTTTCTTAAACAAAATGTATTTTTGAATTAAAGGTTGATAAATTCCAATATTCTTAAACATTTCCCAGTATACAGTATTAATTACTGCTATGTTAATTGTATAATATGTTAACTTGAGTATTATCTACCCAGCACTGGGAGAAAATAAGTGAACCACTTCCCAAATCAGTGAATTGGCCTCAGAGTAGATCTTATCATGCTACTACTATTATCAGTGACCTACATTTGATGGTGGTGGGTGGAATAGACAAATCATTTGATGATATTGCTGACAGCTGGTTATTTAACATTGATACAAAGACATGGACAAAGGTTAGTTACTAGTTATCATGTGACCTAACTCTAACACAAAGTCAGTTAATGTCTATGATCTACAGTATGAGGAGACATAATAAAGTGTGACTATTTGAACTTTGACCTCTGAAAATAACCCTCATCTATAGAAAATTTATAATTAATAATAGTTATTGTTTTTATGACCTGGTTTTATAACTGTAGTCCTGACACTATAGTATGTTAACATTTATGATAGTATAGTCTTTTGATATATCTGATTTGTTTATAGTTGTAATTCAGTTATTAAAGACTGTACATAAGTACTTATGTTCATGTTTTAAAGTCTTGTAACATGTCAACTCTACCAGTTGATACAAAGTTATAGTCTGTTACTAAAGTACATGTATCCACTGATGTTACATGTATAATGACTAGTTTTGTAGTAATATCATAACATCATTATTATAATGTCATATAGTACACTATATTCCATCTTATAGCTCACTATACCAGACTCAGTGACTATGAGAGATGGCCACTCCCTCTCATTATGGAATGTGTCACCTACCACTGTATGGGTAATACAATTTGGAGGATACTATGGTGATAAACTCAATGATACTACAGTACTAGAACTTAGTAAGTACTGTGTATTGATGATAATATTTGTTATATAGTACAGACACACATTATCAGTATTATCACCGTATGATATAGGAGTGTTGACACACTAACTGTTTGTATTACAAACTAGTCTCATAACTCAATACTATTATAACATACTATATCTCTCATTGTAGTATGTAATAATGACCAATGGTCTCTAAGAGATGTAATAACTAACCTGAGGTCAACTGAAGAATATCAACTTAAGCTACAACAGAAGAGACAAGAAACATCTGTACAACCTTTTGTGAGACATGGACAACCTCAACTTACTGTCCAATCTCCTAATGTCCAACCTTCTTCTTCATCATGTCAAGAGTCACAAGAGAAAGATAGAGAAATCCAACAATTAACACAACAACTTGAAGTTACCAACAAAGAGCTACAAGATACCAAACAACAGCAGATAGATTTAACAAGAACTCTTCAAGAGAACCTTCAAACAAAAGAAAGACAACTAAATCAACTACGTCGAGAACTTCAAGAGAAACAACAAACTCAAGCTACACTTCAACATGAACAAAGATTACTTCAACAACAACTACAGGATAGTCAAGAGAGAGAAAGAGTAGTATGTCAAGAACGTGATGATTTTCATCAACAATTTCTGGACTCAACCACTGCTCTTCAACAAACACATCAAGTTAATATCACTCTTCAACAACAAGTTCAACAGTTACAAGAACAGTCTCACTGGGTAGTGAGGAGAGAGGAGATTGAGATGAGTGTGGAGATCCTTGGGAAAGGAGGTTGGGGAGAAGTCAAGGTGGCTAAATTTCGTGGCCTTAGAGTAGCTGCCAAATGTCTTCATGAAGTTATCTTGTCACCATATAACATATCAGTTTTTACACGAGAAATGGAGATTGCTGCTCAAGTACGTCATCCTAATCTCCTCCAGTTCATAGGAGCCACTCGAGTGGGTACTCCTATCATCCTCACTGAATTAATGCCAACTAGCCTTCGTAAAGAGCTAGAAACTGGTCCTCTACCCTATCCTGCTGTTCTGACTATCAGTCAAGATATAGCCTGTGGTCTCAACTATCTCCACCTCTTTAAACCAGACCCAATACTACATAGAGATGTCAGCACTGCTAATGTCCTTCTTCAGCCAATTGTCGGTGGGTGGAGAGCCAAGGTATCAGACTATGGTTCAGCTAATCTTCAACCAATGATTGGTAGAACAGTCAATCCAGGTAATCCAGTTTATTCTGCTCCAGAAACTGGTGTACCAAGAGACCATTCTCCTGCAATGGATGTTTACAGTTATGGTGTTGTCTTGATTGAAATGATGATCTGTCGTATTCCTGAGGTAGCTCAGAGACAACTTCATATTAACAGTATTCGACGACAATCGTTTAAAGCTCTTATTGAACAATGTTTGAAGGAGAATCGTAGAGAACGTCCAACAATGTCTGAGATCATACGAGACCTTATTGAAACCATTTAATAATAGACAATAATATAGTTTGCGTTATAATTTTAGTAGTGAGTTTATTATAATAGATCATTATAATAATAATGACTATATTTACTATTACCTATCAATAATACTTTTTTGTGTGACCTTTTTCATTTATTAATTTTGTATTAACAAATTATTTTTTTAATGTACTAAGTTGATCTTTAAAATGAGGTTCACCTCCTTCTCGTAATGTCAAGATTTCATAACCAGTTTCAGTAACCAGTAAAGTATGTTCAAACTGAGCTGAACGTTTACCATCCTAATAAAGAGTTAGCCCCGATAATAATAATAACATAATTAACATACAGCTGTTACTGATGTCCAATCATCAGGCCAAGTTACATCTTGCCACACACCTACATACATTAATAACTAGTTAATAACTAGATAATAATGTGGACACAGTGAGGTCATTTAAACTAAAGGGAAACCCCCTCTATTAAGGTTAATTATACTAACTGTAGCTGTCCTTATTAGTGACATATACTTAAATTGATATTCTATTACAAACTACTGTTTTAATAACTACTTAATAACTTGTTAATAACTTACCTTTAGATATCATAGGTTCAATAGTAAATGTATGGCCTGGCTTCATTACACCAATAGCTTTGTTCTCTAATAATAGGAACATAATAATAATATCATAATAAAGCTATTCAATATTAAATGGCCCACTTCATGTATGGCAATTTCCATATATGGTAAGTGAGCTTTCTCCATATATGGTAAGTGAGCTTTCTCCATATATGGTAAGTAAGCTTTCTCCATACATGGTAAGGAGTTATCTCCATATATGGTAATAGTGAGACTTACTTGCATAATGTGGTACATTAGGTACTGTATGAAACAACCTAAATAAAATTATAGTAATAAGTTTAATTGAAGGGGTTACCTCTTACTGATTAATGCCATGACCACAATAACTACGGACTACACTACATCCATTAGAATGGGCGTGGCTTTGTATCTCATTACCAACATCTCTATATCGGACACCAGGACGAACTAAAGATACAAATAAATTATAATTAGTATTATAATTAGAGGGACAGACCTATACTGATCCCCTTCATCATACACTCGTAAGCAGTTTCTACTAAGTTACGACTGTTATCATCTATTTTACCAACAAACATGGTCTCGTTAAGATCACCATGGAAACCATCACAATATACTGTGATATCCACTAGAGAAAAACAATATATATATGTGTGTGTGTGTGTGTGTGTGTTATTTATATCACAATTTATTCATGATCCATCCATTATTACATACCATTACATATATCACCATCTTCCAATGGACGACTATCAGGAATACCATGGCAAATGACCTCATTAACAGAACTAACAGTGGAGATGGAAGTATAACCAATTAATTACTGATGGGTGTGGTCACTTACGTGCAACAGGACTTTGGAAATTTACAATAATTAAGTGGAGAGGGATAACATTCTCTCTCTATACAAGCCTAGAGAGAGAAGAAACAAGACTATAAAATACCAACTCTTATCTACAGAGAGACACCCTCTTTTGGAGGTTTAAGTATAATCCTTAAGACTTAATGTCCTCTTCTTAATAAGAAGTTGGATATCATTATACCTATGTTAGTAGTACCTTACCTCATGAACTATTCTATCAATTTCATCAGTAGTAACTCCAGGTCTAATAGCTTTAGCTGCAATATCCAGCACCTCACGTCCCAACTAAAGAATGAAGAGCAAGTGAGAATAAAGAAATAGCAACCAAGCTAGGACTCAAACTGTAAATATTCTAAGTTATTCTACCTATTAAGTCACTAGTACTAGCTGATAAACACAGCAATATAATGTCCATACTATAAATAAAGATCATATATATACAATAGTTTATCTTAAATGTGCATACTACCTAGAGTTATGAGTTAATAATGGTCTAGTGGTCTAGCTACTATATCAATCATTTAAAACTATATCAATCATTTAAAACAACACTTTATATGGTTACTAGTATGATGGGAAAATACTCATGATTTACTATTGAACAGCAAGACTGTCTACATTAAACACATATTACATATGAACAGCAAGACTGTCTACATTAAACACATATTACATATGAACAGCAGGACTGTCTACATTAAACACATATTACGTACCTGACATGTTCTTCTCATCTTTGTTATCTCTTCATCAGATAACTGTTTGATACGTCCAGCAAACTTAGCCACTCTTTCAGAACGTGGTACACCATCTTCAGCATAATCTGGTCTAGGGATACTTGGAGGAACAGACCTCTTTGGTGTCTAATGAGTGGGAGAAATTGATAATAAGTACTTCATACATTGTGCACTCTTAATTCATTTTATTACAGCTTTTATTATCTGCCCCTATCATTTAAAAGTAATTACAAAAGATGTACTGTTTAAAATAGTAACATTATTTTATATTTAAAACCTCCATATAAGGGTATCCTCAGTATACAATGTACAAGTTAAATAATACACTCTATTATTATTATACACTGTCTGAGTTGAGCTGGGTCCCAAACATGTATTATACAGAATATAGTACATGTTATAGTACTTACCACTGGAGCTGGTCTGAGTCGACCTGTGAATTTAAAAGAGGGCCATGGATTGTAAACAGGTTTGTCTTTTTTGTGAATAACTTTATGATTATTCCAGTAACTCTTAAAACAATCCTAGAAAAGAAACAGTATTAGTTATTGAATATATATTAGTATAAATGTTAATATGATAATAAACTTTAATTTTATTGAGTTTTATGAAGTATAACAAATTCACATGTTGGATCATGTAGATGAAACAATGACGTAAAAATCACATTAAGTGGGTGTGGTCACTAATCTCTAATAAAACGAGGTACAGTTCAATACACATGACCCAATTGTTACTTCATAATCTCCCATCATAATAGTCCTCTTACTAGATATTACTTAACATCAGTCACCAGGTATGTAAACCACTAAGCTAGCACTATCGATGCTACCACATACAAAGTATTAAGCTAAATTTTATCTCCTTACTTGAGTACAGAAGAAACTTCCTTTAATACCAAGCTTTATACAAGTAGGACATTGTAGACCAGCCTCTTTATCACAGCCTACTGTCTGACATAATTGTACTTCTCCTAATGACTGATCAGCCATTTAGCAACGTTGTAGCATTACGTCATTATTAAACACCCACTCATTTAATTAAAAATAGAATACAATACAATGGTTACATGATATAATATGATAAAATACACTAGAATATAATGTTTTTCTGTACAATATAATATATATTATATTATTCCTGTTGCTGCAAATATGATTTCATACACTGTATTGTTAATTGACAACAATTAAAGGTAGCCAGCTTAATTAAAGTAGGCGTGGCTACCTCAGTACATACAGAACCTGCTGTGATTAATGTCGGAGCATCATCTGGGACTTCATCGAGAAACCATCTTGATTGCAAGGTACAATCGTTGGTATCTTGACGTTGAAATGGAGAATCTCTTATTTGTGGAGCAGTGAAAGACAAGTCAGGATGCTGAATGACATACTCCTTTAGTTGGGACGAGGGTACAAACCCTAAGAAGTTATTAGGATCACGTGACCAGAGACAACTGGTTTTTAAGTAATTACGAAGATGATTACCTTCCCAATCTGTCAAACACCTTGTTAGGAGATGTTCTTTGAATTCCGCTAGAGAAGGAGATGATTGTATCTGCCATCCTATCTCATCTAACCATTGTGACACTTCTCCTTTATAAACATGCTCCTCTTCAACTAATAATTTGGTCAGCCATAACATCTGATGATACAGAGATAATTCTCTTCTCAAGCCATCAAATCCAGCTGTCTCCCATGGAGCTCTCCTATCTCGTTCAATATCTTGAAGTGTCCTAACTAAGTTATCAGTACAAGACGCTGTACGATACAAGACTGGTGACACAGACTGAGCACTTAACACAACATCACTGAATACATACAATACATTGGATTGAGATGATGCTATCTCAGGTACCCATTGTGACTTGGCCCCACGTACTGCACGCCTCACATCCTCTTCACATGGACTTTCGGGGAACACTAATACAAGATTAGTGTGCATTGACGTAAATATATTGCACAATCGAAACAAATAACCTTGAGGGGTAGCTTCAACCAGACTACTGCTACATTGAACGGGCCAGAAGTATGGTTGTACTGGCTCTTTTAGTACGGAACTCTTATGAACAGAATGGACAACACAAGCAGCAAATTCTGCCGTGGGTACAACCCATATAATTGTACGAGTAATTGATAAATTTTGAGGTAATTGGAAAGGGGTCATTCTCAAACAATCTAGTAGTAAAATAGCACTACCATTTTTTGATCTTTGTTGTAATATATCAATTAAGTCTCCCATCTGCTCAGCAGGGCTGGTAGCCTCAATAACTTCTCTGTCTGTGACTGATACTAGTCCGCCAGATGAACGGTCCTCTAACAGCCGACATAACTTCACAGCCTTTACTGACAAGGATAGTTCCTCGATAGTCACAGAGTCGTGAAATAAACACTCTTCAACTTCCTGTAGAGAGAAAAATAGCATGATACGAAATAAAAATGGAATGAGACACACCTCTCTTTCACTTGTAAACTGACGCAGCTCGTGTGAGCCTTCTTCTCCAGTTGCCATCCGATTACTGTACAATCGACAGATACTAAATTACAAAGTCAGCAAAAAAAAAGCTAACCACGCCCACAGCAAGCACACCCTGGGTCACACCCACAATCTAGTGACCACACCCAATACGTGTATTTAGTTGAAATATCACTCATTTTTTACTAATCAAAGTTCATAAAAGACAATTATTTCTTTTTTACAGTTTTCTGCTGTTGTTGAGCCTTCACTGCTCTAGCTACTATCTTTTGTTCTTCGATTAAGAATGCTCTAATGATCCTAGAAAAAATGGATGTACAGATGAATAATGGATAAATAATGAAGATGAATGGATACACAGGAACAAATGGATAGATAAATGAATCTTCCTAAATAACAAACAAAAAATGGATAGACACTTTGATAAATGGATCAATAAAGAGGTACGATATCCACTAATCCATCTATTACTAATAAATACTATTGTCTACTAATAAATGGACAGACAGATCCATCAATAGATTAATATAAATGGCGCAATATTAACATATCAACAATATAATGTGCTCTCTACCTTTCTCTAACACATTTGTGACAACGTGATCCGCCATAAGATCTGTTAACAGTTTTCTTAGGTCTGGACAATCCCATTAACTTTTTAGGACGTACAGCTGGTACCTAGGGAGAAACCCATAGTATAATATTATCTACATTTTATTGGATCTAATAAATTGCCATAATTAAAGGGGCATTACTCATTCTATTGAACCAAGTAGAAACTTGCAATTAGGTTTTCAACAAAATGTTATCATCATTTCATTTGGTATTTAGAATTTGACAATATATATATTATTTAAATGATCTCACAATAAATAAAGTCTTGTTTTTTTTAAAAAAGCTTCAATGGTTATGAAGATACTAACCACATACTAATATTCCTTCTAAATGCATTCACGAACAAGTAGTCCAATAATTCATGTATCAGACTGTACATTATATATTGAAAGTTTTAATACCTCAAACTGTTCATTATAACAACGATCTATTATTTAATAGATTAACTTTTAATTAGGAGGGTCTTACCCCACGCAACTTGCATTTACAATCACCACATTTAGCGACAGTACCTCTTTTACCAGGATAGAGATATACTAACCTACCACCAGGAGTTTTAGACCTAGAGTTACATCACATTACATCACATACATTATAATGCCATTATAGTACATACACTTTTCTCCTGTTAGATTTTGTATTGTAAGAGAGCCTTCTACGATACTTCAGTCTGTTAGTCATCTTAAATAAGAACTAAAATTGAAAGAGAGAGCTTTATAAACTATAGTATGAGAGAGATGGTAGAAGATTCTTACCTTAGGGCTACAGACCTCGTGGAGTAGGCTAGCTGTATGCAGAGGGCGTGGCTGATGGGTGGAGCTTACACAATGCAAGCGTAATATAACAATTTAACAGTTCTTTGTATAGAGACTAGACTATACATTACTCCAGTATTTGTAATACCTGTGTAGGGTAGTTTCTTTATTAAAAATTCGCAAATTATATAGCAATTTTATTCCCTTTAATAAAAAATAAATATATTTTTTGTTAAGTAATATCATGTTCTGATGAGAGGGGGTCCACATCATCAGATTCATGAGGTTCTGGAACATGAAATGTTTTTCTTATCATTGCCGGATCTTTACCTTTTATTAATCCAGCAACAGTACCACATAATATATCCATTAATCTCTTAGCATCTAAATAATTGGCAGCCTATAAAACAAAAGAAATGAATTTAAAGCTATTTATTATAAATATAATGATATTATAAACCACTTTATAGTGGACATTATAGGACACTGTCCTTAATATAAAGGTGTCCTCAATATAGAGGTTGTATAATACACTAAAGTATTAGTATGGGACTAGAACAAGTGTCCTCAATATAGAGGATATCATTAATTCAGATTCTCCTTTATGAGAGGAGTCAGAGGACACCCTTTAATTAGTGTAATTAATTAAACTCAGTATTGTTTAGGTAACTTACTAGTAATAACTCATATAATTCACTTCTATTCTTCTCTAAAAACTCTCTTTCCCACGGCGTGGGTACTATCACAGCCGATGGCATTTGAGGTCTCGTACGTTTTGGCACTCGAGGTTGTATAACTGGTTGAACAGGTAAGTCTGCCGAGGGGCCAATGGGTGTGGTATATTGTTGTGTTGTTGTGACGTCACTAGTACAAGTTGTTATGTAATGATCAGCCCAAGCAAGCATCTAGTAACAATAATATATGTTATACATGTCACGAAATGAATAGATGTTATTATAGATAGGAATGAAAATTCAAGAAAAAAATTTGGGGTGCTTCTTGGTGTAACTTGAATGATGATGTAACAACTTATCCTATGATGACATCACTATGTGTCATAGACTTAATAATGTTAGGTTTGGTTTAGGGTTTAGGTGATGTCATCAATATGATGACATCACTATGTGTCACTTCATTATGATGTCATCATAGTCAAGTTACACCAAGAACCACCTAAAATTTGGAATAAAGATTCAGAAATAAGGATCTCAAAAACTCGTAGCATGGAACCTGAAACTCACCTTTCCTAGAATACGACCAGTGACATTTGGTAATGGTATAGGTTCATCTGTGACTCCACCCAGACCTAACAATTAAATGGGTGTGGCTTATCATAATACTTCATAATAGTTTATTATTTCTATTACTAACTTACTATCTATCATTGTAGCTAATGCACGAAAGACTCTGGCTGTTCTCTCACAGACTACGTGTCTCTCTCCATCACTGCTGATCAATATAATATTAGAAGGAGAGGCCATACCTGTTAGTATCCGGTGGTGTACAAGGATATACAAAATCGTTCTACGTTTTAATATACGAAAATATACGGAAAATAAGCTAGCTAATACTGCAATGGCTTTTCATTACAGTTGCATATTAATTTCTCCTTATGAGCTCCAAATATTAATTGTAAAGGTACATTTCACATTGTAACAAACACTTTATTAGCTATTATATGTCACACATGTAGACTTACTATTGTCAGGTACTATAGAGTGCATAGCAATAAGAATATGTAATGTAAATTATAATATGTCATTATGTATTACTAAACTTATTGTTAATATTGTTATTGTTATTATTGTTATTTAGTATTAATTATAAAGGTACATTTTATATTGTAACTATCTCTTACTATTATAAGTACAAGCACTATAGTGATATATCAGTTGATAGATAGTATAGTTACAACTAGTGTACTGGTCACCTCTTACTCTACTCTACAAAATTATCATTCATATCATAGAAACCCATTATATATGTGTTTTTTACTACATGGACTATTATTATAGTAATGATGTCACTACTACATTATTACATTGTATCACATGAGCTGTGGTGACATGAATAATTGACCTGTGTTGACTAGAGTATTGCTAAATTTGTAAGTCATAAATTATTTGATATGACTTTCTACACTCTTTTATGTATAGAGCCATTGCTAGTCAATGTCTTACATCATGAGCTGGTGTCATATCTATTATATAACATCAGTTATACTGTATATCTACAGTGGATATGTTACTGCTTCTGAGTATTATGTCTCTGCAGATCCTAATGGAGTACCTTGTCCTCATACTGACCTACCTTGTCACAACCTCTCCTACTATACTGCTGATTATATATCTTACTTCACTGATGACACAATCTTTTACTTCCTAAAGGGAACTCATATTCTACAAGGTCCATTGGAGATCATTGGTGTAAGTAATATAACTCTACAGGGACTGGGTCATATAGAACAAGGCTTTCATGAGACTGTCATGCAATCTACCTCAGTAATAAGGTGTAGTGATTACAACAGAGGTGGTATACAATTTACTAATAGCACAGATGTTGTATTAAAATCAATAACAATAACAAACTGTGGAAGTCTTTATAATACTACTTATCAACAAACTAATGTTAGCTTACTCTTTATTGACGCATATAATATCACATTGGAATGGGTATCAGTCCAGAATGGTTCTGGTATTGGACTCTATCTTTACAATGCTTTTGATGTTTTGGTAGCTAATTCCACATTTGCTCAAAACCAACCTTCAAAAACATGTTCGTATTGTTCAGGAGGCAATACACAAATAAGATATGGTGATTATTATTACAATTATGACTATATATATGACCAACCTATTGGCACACTATACAGTGTTGACATTGCTCACTCAAATTTTACATTAGGCTTAAATTCTATACGTTGTACAGTAAAAGAAAATGGTGGTGTTGCTTATGGACTAGGTGCTGGTTTGGGTATATATTTAGATGCACAATCATACAAAGTACAATTTTACTTTGATTCTGTTGTGTTTTACAATAATATTGCTGAGGCTGGAGCAAACTTCCATTTTTACGTTTTTGTTGGTCGCTATTCTTTAATAATGAACAATGCAATTAGTACTTATGGAAAAACATTGAAACGTGAGTGTTCTTTTGGAGGTGGTATGATATTAGTCCAGAGAAATAATGTCCCTGATAATGAAGCTGAAATAATCATTAAAAATAGCACTTTTTCACATAATATTGCCCAGCAATTTGGAGGTGGTGTATTAATTATTTGGTTTAGAGGGTCTGGTAATATTGAGTTTTGGAATTGCTTTATATACAAGAATAGTGGGAACATTGGTTCAGGATTGGTTATCCATTTATCAGAGGCTGTTAACACTAGATTTTACTTTGCAAATGTTGTATTTGATTCCAACCAGGTACCCAATAAGATTGGTAAACTTCAAGGAGCTGTTATATTGGCAAATATTCACAATGTTACGTTTGAACAAATTGAAGTTAAAAATCATGATATAACTGGTTTAATTGCTTTTAATAGTTTGTTTACTTTTGATGGAAGTAATATATTTGTAAATAATTCTGGGATAGCAGGCGGAGGTATTGCATTATATGATTCAACACGTTTATTGATAAAAGAACGTTCAAATGTGTCATTTATTAATAATCATGCTGGTGAATCTGGTGGAGGAATATTTGTGTCTCGAGTCATTGCTTTAAACGTTCCTGTTAAGTGTTTTTTTGAAGTTATACCTGACAACAGTAATGCATCATTTTATTTTATTAACAATACTGCTGATATATCAGGTGATGTCATATATGGTGGTAATGTAGATTATTGCTCAAAACATCCTGATTTTGATCGCCTTTTTCACTACTCACAACAGACAGGTCAATCAGTAGTGTCATCAGATCCTATTCAAGTATGCTTTTGTGAATTTGATAGACATGATTGTTCTATTACCAATGTTAATAAAACTGCAAGGCCTGGAATTGATGTCAGTATATCATTAGCTACTGTTGGTTTTAGAAATGGTTTAACAAAAGGGATGATAAAATTCACAGATAGCTTATCCAATGAGTACGTCGTCTACAAAGTACTGTCTGCATCATGTACTAATGTGACCTACAAAATAAAAACAAAGCCTTCATTGAACACAACAGAAGTCTATGTAACACTTGAAAGCTCAATCGAACCTTCATCTGACTTTTTACTCAAAGTCATTGAATTTAACATTGAGTTTTGTCCAGTTGGGTTTCCATTGGTAAATGATACTTGTGTTTGTAGATCTGAATTAAATACATCTTCAATAACTTGTGATATTAACACTCAAATTATAACTAGAGATGGTGATATGTGGATTGGTTATAATAATGACTCAGACTGTCTTATTGTTTATCCTCACTGCCCCTTTGATTACTGCAATGATGGAACAGTTCAATTTAAAATCACCTCTCCAGATCCACAGTGTCTTTACAATCGATCTGGCATACTCTGTGGACAATGTAGTGAAGGACTCAGTCTCATGTTAGGTTCCAATCAATGTGGACAATGTACTAATAACTACTTAGCTCTTATCATTCCATTTGCTTTAGCTGGTATAGCACTGGTAGCTTTTGTTATTGCTTTAAACATAACTGTGTCTGTGGGTACAATCAATGGACTTATATTCTATGCTAATGTTGTCAAAATATATGAACCCATCTTCTTTCCTAAAGGTCCTATACCATTTCTTAGTCTGTTCATTTCCTGGCTTAATCTAGATCTGGGTATTGAGACTTGTTTCTTTGATGGTATGGATTCTTGCAGTAAGACATGGCTACAGTTTATTTTTCCAGCCTATGTTTGGTTTCTACTAATACTCATCATAATATTGTTACGATATTCCAGCAAAGTGGTTCGACTTGTGGGAAGACAAGTAATTCCAGTACTAGCCACAATGATTCTTCTCTCTTATACCAAACTGATACGTACTGTCTTCAAGACCATTTATTTCATTAATATTCAGTGTAATGGTAATAATAATGTGACATTATTGAGGTGGTACATTGATGCTAATGTCCAATATGTAGGAGGTTATTGTCATCTACCATTGTTCCTGTTCTCAGTGGCTGTACTCATTTTACTAATTGTACCATACACCCTCTGTCTTCTTGCTATACCATTACTTGAAGGACCTCTATCAAAATACATGTGTTGCTGCCAAAAGTATATGAAGCCTTTCTTTGATGCATATGGAGGTCCATATAAGGACAAGTGTCGTTTTTGGAGTGGATTTTTACTACTAGTTCGTGTTGTCTTAGCACTGGTGTCTCTAGATATTGAGGCTACTATAAGTTTGGATGTGTTAATATGGATCTTAATTTTTATTGCCTCCATGCATTTCTTTTTGAGAGGAATGTATCGACATATTTTTTTGTTTTGTCTGGAGTTGTCATTCATTTTTAACCTTATATTAATGGCTTATACGAATGCACAAACCACAAGAACATTGAAAAGGCATGTGTCAAATATTGTTTTAATGTCAATATCATTTCTTATATTCTGTGGTATTATATTCTATCATGTCTGGGATCGTCTCTTAAAGTCTCGTTCACAACAACTAATAGTAAAAGTCAGGGAGATATTCAAGAAGCTTTCACCATTTTCTCATATTGATGTTATTGAAGATCCACCATCGAGTCCAGGATCTCCTGCTGTTGCGTGTAATACAACTTCAGTATCAGTTGTATCAGTAGAAATGAGACGAGAAACACTACTGTTCAATAAAAGTGACAGACATAAATAATGTTGAATATGTGTTATTTTATTGACTTATTTTAACATGTCTTATGTAGTACATAACAATAGTAGTTAGTGAGTATTGTCAGATAAATTGTTGTATGTATATAATTTTAGTCAACTGTTATAATCTACTATTTCTTTCAGTGCTATTTTTGTTATTAATGAGTATTAATTATAACGTTCATTTTAAAGTAACATTGTTGATAAGATACCTCTTACTCTCTACCTTAATGTGGCTTATGTAGTAAGAATACTACAATAACATACTGTATTGAATATATAGAGTTCCTTTAAGATACTATATGTTACTATTTATGATATTGTGAGTAAATCATAACATTCAGTAATAAAGTGACAATTACAAATAGTTTATAAGTCACCTCTTATTCTACAGTACAATACATATAATTGATATATTACTTAGCACAATATGTGAACATTATGTTACAAAGTAGAAGGTATAAACCATTGACGTATTATGTGTTAATTCTTAGTCTATATATTGATATCTATTGTAGTATATATACATTTAATATACTTATCAGTGAAACTATCTACAGCAGTCATCACATTCTATAATGTTTCTATGTGTTGTAAATAGTTGGCAATGAGAACACATCCATTCAAGACATTTAGTACTTACTGTAGTTTTGTGTTAATGAATGTAATGTCACCTTACCTATAATTTTTAATGCTTTCTATGCCTCTTTGTAATGTAATCCTGTATGTTAGTTAACGATTATAAACATTTGTTGTTTTGACAAATTGTGTGCTTCAATGAGTTGACTTCATAGGTCTTATCAGTCTTACAAAACTATTATTAAAGCACAATTTATCCACAGAATACTAGACTAAGCTGGACTCCATACACACTGAGAAATAAAGAATACATACAATATCAATTGATATATAATAACATTGGTTACTACTGTTCCACTTCATAGTGGAAGAATACTATCAAATAGAAACCTAATAACATATCACATGATCTGGTGTTCCTTCTATTGTGCCAATTGAATTAGCTTCTTTCTTGGCTCTTAAATTAATCTCAGCAATGTCTTGTACTAGTAGTAGTACTGCTAGTGGACCTCTTAAACATGTAAGTAGTATATTATTGATAGGATTTGATATGACTGTCTACACACTTAGGCTAATTTGAGTTCTACTTGTTGTCTAAAATGTAGTCAACCTTATTGTGACCCTCGTATGCTGTCTTGTTGTCACTCCTTCTGTACTCAATGTATCCAGTCTCTTATCAATGAAGGTACTAGGACTAACACCCTCACTTGTCCCTCTTGTCACCAGACAACATCAGTACCTAAAGGAGGAGTTACCTCTCTCCCTCATAACCTACATCTTATCAATAAACAAAGCGACATTCATCATAAGATCACCTCTGACCCTCCTCCTCCATGTGACTCATGTAGTGAAGATACTTCAGTAGCATACTGTACTGAATGTACTGATTTTCTCTGTAAACAATGTTGGGATGCTCATCAAAGGGTTCGGTCTTCTCGTACACACTCTTCTTTCACTCTGGAAGATGTCCGTGCTATGTCCCGAGACAATCTTACTAAATTAATTCCATCTTTCACCCATACCTGTCAAGATCACACTGGCCAACAACTAAAGTACTATTGTCAACAATGTATTATTCCAGTGTGCAGTGAATGTACTATCATCAACCACAAGGATCATCCTGTTACTGAGGTAAGTAAACAGGTAGACAGCAATAAGGCAACAATTCATGAGAGTATACAAGGTTTCCAAGTAGCTCAACAACAACTTAAGAAAGTCCTGATATCAGGAAAGGAGATGAAGGAAAAGATCATAGCTCATAAAAATGAGATAGATACAATCATACGTCAAAAGTTTGCCACTCTTCAACAACTTTTACATGAACGTGAGGAGGCTCTGTTAGCTCAGAGTAGTGAGGTAGCTAATGATAAAGAAGGTCGTCTCTCTCTTCAACTGGAAGGGATCCAACATCTCTTAGAGACAATGACTTACTGTGAGAGTCTTGTAACCAGTGCTGTAGGAGAGTATAATGATGTTGAGTTACTATCAGTTGCTCACACACTACAGACCAGAGCAAAACAACTACAACAAGAGTTCTCTGAGACATCTCTTGAAGTATGTGAGTCACCAACTATATCAGTAGATATTAATACAGATGAACTAGCTACAAAGATAGCAAATGTCAGCATTACATTTAATGAGATATCTCCTAATAATACAACAGCAGGAGTTCCTCCTCATCTTCAAGTAAATAAAGAATTAAATGTTAAAGTAGTATCCAAAGATTCTAAAGGGAAAGAGCTATCTAAAGGAGGTGCAATAGTGAGTGGTAGGCTTGTTCCAGTTGAAGAGAAAGGGACACCAATTGAAGCTAAGAGCACTGATTGTGGTGATGGTACTTACCTTATCTCCTTGATACCACAGCAGTTAGGACAGCACAATCTCTCTCTTACTATCAAAGATCAGTCTATCCAAGGTAGCCCATTCAATATTTCTATAGTTGCTCAGAAATACAAAACCACTGTTGCTTCTCGAGATTACACCACCTTCAAGAATCCAGTACAGTCTATTACTGGGATAAATCAACCATACTTTATAACATTTTCAAATAATGGTGACATGTTTGTTACAAGTTATAGTAACAACTGTATATGTGTATATGACAGCAATGGAAGATATAAGACTACTATTGGTTCATATGGAACTGGTCCTCTACAATTTGATTGCCCAATGGGAATAGCTATTAATGGAGATATAATGTATGTGGCAGAGCATTGGGGACATAGGATTCACAAGTTAACTTTAGGAGGAGAGTTTTTGGGTACTTTTGGTAGTAAAGGGTCTGGTAAAGGACAATTCGTTAATCCCTGGGATATATGTGTTGGTCCTGATGGTAGAATATATGTTGCTGATTATAGAAATAAACGTATCCAAGTATTTCATTGTGATGAAACATTCTCACAAAACATTGACAATAAAATATCAGGTAACAAAGAGTTTACATCTCCTGTTGGTCTATCCTTCGATCACTTTGGTCACCTTCATGTGACTTATTACCATTCTAACAAAGTTGCTGTCTTCACTTCAGAAGGTCAATATATTCGTCAGTATGGTCAGTCTCATCTTAATGGACCATTTGGTATAGCTATCGATTCAACTGGTAACTCACTTGTGACAAACTGTAGTGGAAATTCTCTTTCTATTTTCAATCCACATGGCAGTTTCATCCGCTCTATAAAAGGTTTTAAGTATCCAGTAGGAGTATAGTAATAACTTCCAATGGATCGGTGCTGGTGGCTGACAAGGATAACAATAGAATAGTTAAGTACTGATTACTCTATAGACTAAATATTGCATGAAATACACTGTATTACTAACTCAACAATCGATATTATGTGTGAAATATGTATGATCATTTTGTTAACAATTATCATAACTTATACCTTTGACCATGCCTCAGTCTGTACAGTCATAACAGGCCTATGATATGATGATCTGAACCCAGTTGTTGAAGTTACTGAAGTTGTTACAATGTTTTTGAACCCACGTTATCTGATATTATACTAAGACATTGAAACTGTTTCATAAAATTTTAACAATCACATCTCAAAATTGCTAAAAATTATTTTTTTTCAAAAAAACAAACTCAAATCCCTAAAATGGTACACTATATCATCATTACATTTATAGTAGCATACAAAGTGGAAGTATACAACACAGTCAAAGAATACTATAAGATGTGGATTGGTTATATATATGACTCAAAGTACTATCTAGTAGTAGGCAAGTGCAAGTACAATATATCACTATAAAATTGAGTTGATGATTATACAAATGTAACAAATTATTTGATGTAAACAGATGTATAGGAAATATCATTTGCTGTTTTGATTATTAATGTACTGTTGGGTTAACTGTTTACATAAACATTCTATTTGATAGTGTATTAGTAATCAAAGCAGTATGATGCTTGCTTTCAATTTGCATCAAGTAATTGTATGAAACCTGTATAACCAACTATGTTATTATCATAACTATCACATGATCTGGTGGTTGCCCTAGGTCTTCTTGTGATCTACTCTCTTCGGTTCTGCCAACCCTTCCAATTTGGATTTCAGTAATGTCTTATACTAGTAATAGTGCTGCTAGTGGACCTCTTAAACATGTAAGTAGTATATTATTAATAGGATTTGATATGACTGTCTACACACTTAGGCTAATTTGAGTTCTACTTGTTGTCTAAAATGTAGTCAACCTTATCATGACCCTCGTATGCTGTCTTGTTGTCACTCCTTCTGTACTCAATGTATCCAGTCTCTTATCAATGAAAGTACCAGAACTAACTCCATCACTTGTCCATCTTGTCACCAGACCACACTAGTACCTAAAGGAGGAGTCACCTCTCTCCCTCAAAACCTTCGTCTTGTCAATAAACGAAAGGACATTTTTAGCAAGATCACCTCTAACCCTTCTCCTCCATGTGATTCATGTAATGAGGATACTTCAGTAGTATACTGTATTGAATGTACAGACCTCTTCTGTAATGATTGTTGGAATGCTCATAAAAAACTCCGAATGTCTCATACACATGTTTCTCTCACTCTTAAAGAAGCTTGCTGTATGTCCCGAGACAATCTTGATAAATTAATTCCACATTTTTCCCATACCTGTCAAGATCACACTGACCAGCAACTTGACCTTTATTGTCAACAATGTATCATTCCTATATGTGTCAAATGTACCATCATCAACCACAAGGACCATCCTGTTACTGAGGTAAGTAAACAGGTAGACAGCAATAAGGCAACAGTTCATGAGAGCATACAAGGTTTCCAAGTAGCTCAACAACAGCTTAAGAAAGTCTTGATATCAGGAGAAGAGATAAAGGAGAAGATCAAAGTTTGTAAAAATGAGATAGATACAATCATACGTCAAAGATTTGCAACTCTTCATCAACTTTTACATGAACGTGAGGAGGCTCTGTTAGCTCAGAGTAGTGAGGTAGCTAATGATAAAGAGGCTCATCTCACTCACCAACTGGAGGGGATCCAACATCTCTTGGAGACAATGACTTGCTGTGAGAGTCTTGTAACCAGTGCTGTAGGAGAGTACAATGATGTTGAGTTACTATCAGTTGCTCACACACTACAGACCAGAGCAAAGCAACTACAACAAGAGTTCTCTGAGACATCTCTTGAAGTATGTGAGTCACCAACTATATCAGTAGATATTAATACAGATGAACTAGCTACAAAGATAGCAAATGTAGACATCACATTCAATGAGATATCTCCTAATAATACAACAGCAGTGGTACCTCTAAGTGCTTGTATAGAAAAAGAATTAAATGTTAAAGTGTTATCTAGAGATAGTAAAGGGAAGAAGTTATCTAAAGGAGGTGCAATAGTGAGTGGTAGACTTGTTCCAGTTGAAGAGATAGGGACACCAATTGAAGCTAAGACCACAGATTGTGGTGATGGTACTTACCTTATCTCCTTGACACCACAGCAGTTAGGTGAACATAAGTTTTCTATTACTACCAAAGGTCAGTCTATCCAAGGTAGCCCCATCAATGTTTCTGTAGTTGCTTCTCGAGATTATACTACCCTTAACAAACCAGTACAGACTATTACTGGAATAATTACACCATGGTTCATAGCCATAGCTGATAATAGTGACATATTTGTTACTAGCTTTAGTACAAACAACATATATGTACTTGACAACAGTGGAAGACAAAAGGCTATCATTCCTTGTCCAAATGGTCCAATGGGAATAGCTATCAATGGAGGGATAATGTATGTGACAGAATATATTGGAAATAAAGTTTCTAAGTTTACTTTAGAGGGAGACTTCTTAGGTTATTTTGGCACCAGAGGAGGGCATGCACAATTTTCAAATCCTTATGGTATATGTATTGGTCCTAATAATAGAATATATGTTGCTGATTATGGTAGTCAATATATTGCAGTATTTCATGAAGATGAAACCTTTTCTCATATCATTAGTAGTAGTGAATTAGGTATTAGAACACTTCGTCCTATTGGTCTCTCCTTTGATCCTTCTGGTCATCTTCATGTAACTGATGATTCATCTAACACTGTTATTGTTGTCACTTTAGAAGGTCAAATTCTTCATCAATATGGCCAGTTTGTGAGACCTCATGGTATAGCTATTGATTCGACTGGTAATTCACTTGTTGTAAACTATAGAGGCAACTCTCTTTCTATTTTCGATCCTAATGGCAAGTACATCCACTCAATAGGAGGGTTAAATCGTCCAGTAGGAGTAGCAGTGGCTTCTAATGGATCAGTGTGGGTAGCTGAAAAATCCAGTAATAGAATAGTTGAGTATTGAGAACTGTCAGTGGACATGTTATTACTGAGGTGGATAAAGATAACATTGGCTGGTGGATGGTTTATGTTGTGTAGATTATTAATAATAAATTACACTATAAATGCTTTTACTATATACAAAAAGTATATATAAAATTATTACATAGTGTTATGAGTGTATATACAATATTACTACATACAATATACACTATATCTCTATAGGATTGTGCATGTATCTCAGAATATAAAGAACAGCAGTTACTGGTTAATTGTCATCATTATTTTAATTTTATTTTATGTTAAATTATTGTCTATTATCAACTTCCAGACAAACTATGATAAACGAAATTATGACCGGACTTTGGTCCATCAAGAAAGCTATGATTGCAAATGTACATAGCACAACATTTTTGAATAGTAAATATAAATCTATTTTAACAATCTGGTAAAGGACAATTCTATAATTCCTGGTCATAGGATAACTATATATATGAATTGGTCCTGATAGTAGGATATACGTTGCTAATAATTGTAATAAATATGCCCAAGTATTTCATTATTATGAGACTTTCTCTCATATCATTGATTTAGGAATTAAAAATCTAAATTGCTTTTTTCCTGACTCTTGTAGTCATATTCTTGGAACTATTCTACTGCTAATATAGTGATATTAACACACACATTGAGAAAGTAGCTTATGTATTTTTATATAAATGACACAAAAGACAAGACAAGTAAGAATACAATGTGTATATATAGAAACATTCAATGATGTCATTATCATAACTATCACATGATCTGATCACCTGGCCTTCTTGTCATCTACTTCTCTCCTAATCTGCAAACCTATTCCAATTAATATTTCAGTAATGTCTTGTACTAGTAGTAGTACTGCTAGTGGACCTCTTAAACATGTAAGTAGTATATTATTGATAGGATTTGATATGACTGTCTACACAATTAGGCTAATTTGAGTTCTACTTGTTGTCTAAAATGTAGTCGACCTTATCGTGACCCTCGTATGCTGTCTTGTTGTCACTCCTTCTGTACTCAATGTATCCAGTCTCTTATCAATGAAGATAATGGAACTAACTCCATCACTTGTCCTTCTTGTTGTCAGACCACACCTCTACATAAAGGTGGAGTTACCTCTCTCCCACATAATCTTCATCTTGTCAATAAACATGGTGATACTCTTCGTAAGATCACCTCTAACCCTCCTCCTTCATGTGACTCATGCAGTGAGGATACTTCAGTAGCATACTGTACTGAATGTACTGATTTTCTCTGTAAACAATGTTGGGATGCTCATCAAAGGCTTCGGTCTTCTCGTACACACTCTTCTTTCACTCTGGAAGATGTCCGTTCTATGTCCCAAGACAATCTTACTAAATTAATTCCATCTTTTTCCCATACCTGTCAAGATCACACTGACCAGCAACTTGACTTTTATTGTCAACAATGTATCATTCCTGTATGTGTCAAATGTACCATCATCAACCACAAGGACCATCCTGTTACTGAGGTAAGTAAACAGGTAGACAGCAATAAGGCAACAGTTCATGAGAGTATACAAGGTTTCCAAGTAGCTCAACAACAGCTTAAGAAAGTCTTGATATCAGGAGAAGAGATAAAGGAGAAGATCAAAGTTTGTAAAAATGAGATAGATACAATCATTCATCAAACATTTTCTACTCTTCAACAACTTTTACATGAACGTGAGGAGGCTCTGTTAGCTCAGAGTAGTGAGGTAGCTAAGGCTAAAGAGGCTTGTCTCTCTCATCAGCTGGATAGGATCCAACATCTCTTAGAGACAATGACTTACTGTGAGAGTCTTGTAACCAGTGCTGTAGGAGAGTACAATGATGTTGAGTTACTATCAGTTGCTCACACACTACAGACTAGAGCAAAGCAAATACAACAAGAGTTCTCTGAGATATCTCTTGAAGTATGTGAGTCACCAACTATATCAGTAGATATTAATACAGATGAACTAGCTAGAAAGATAGCAAATGTTGATATTACATTTAATGAGATATCTCCTAATAATACAACAGCAGTGGTACCTTTAAAAGCTTATATAGAAAAGGAAACAACAGTTAAAGTAGTATCTAGAGATAGTAAAGGGAAGAAGTTATCTAAAGGAGGTGCAATAGTGAGTTGTAGGCTTGTTCCAGTTAAAGAGAAAGGGACACCAATTGAAGCTAAGAGCACAGATTATGGTGATGGTACTTACCTTGTCTCCTTGACACCACAACAATTAGGACAGTACCAACTCTCTTTGACTATCAAAGGTCAGTCTATCCAAGGTAGTCCCTTCAATGTTTCTGTAGTTGCTTCTCGAGATTATACTACCCTTAACAAACCATTACAGACTATTACTGGAATAAATCAACCATACTTCATAGCATTTTCTGATAATGGTGACATTTTTGTCACTAGTTATGGTGACCACTGTATATATGTATATGACAGCAGTGGAAGACAGAAGACTACTATTGGCTCACATGGAAGTGGCCCTCTACAGTTTAGTGGTCCAATGGGAATAGCTATTAATGGAGACATAATGTTTGTTGTAGAATGTGCAGGAAATAGGATTCACAAAATAACTTTAGGAGGAGAGTTTTTGGGTGCCTTTGGTAGTAAAGGGTCTGGTAAAGGACAATTCTTTAATCCCTATGCTATATGTATTGGTCCTGATGGTAGGATATATGTTGTTGATTATTCCAATCATCGTATCCAGGTATTTCATCAAGATGAAACATTCTCTCATAACATTGACAGTACTGTATCAGGTAATAAAGAGTTTAGAACCCCTGTTGGCCTATCCTTTGATCATTTTGGTCATCTTCATGTGACTTGTCATTGTTCTAACATTCCAGTAGTTGCTGTCTTCACTCCAGAAGGTCAATATATTCGTCAGTATGGTCAGTCTCATCTTAATAGACCAAGTGGTATAGCTATTGATTCAAGTGGTAATTCACTAGTGGTAAATCGTAGTGGAAAATCTCTTTCTATTTTCGATCCACATGGCAATTATATCCATTCAATAGGAGGGTTCAATAGTCCAGTAGGAGTAGCAGTGGCTTCTAATGGATCAGTGTGGGTGGCTGATGCATATAACGATAGACTAGTTAAATATTGATAACTGTACAATCTGTTACTATAGCTATGTATCTTTCATTACTGCTGACTACACTGAGTTTTTCTTTTTGATAAATTAGTCGGAAAATAAATGTTATATGTTAATTCAATCAATTTTATAGTCATATAGGTTGTTAACTATGATTGCAAATACACAACATTTTGAATAGTAAATATAAATCTATTTTAACAATCTGGTAAAGGACAATTCTATAATTCCTGGTCATAGGATTGCTATATGAATTGGTCCTGATAGTAGGATATATGTTACTAATAATTGTAATAAACATGTCCAAGTACTTCATAATTATGAGACTTTCTCTCATATCGTTGATTTAGGAATTAAAAATCTAAGTTATTTTTTTCTGACTCTTGTAGTCATATTCTTGGAACTATTCCACTGCTAATACAGTGATATTAACACACACATTGAGAAAGTAACTTATGTAGTTTTATATAAATGACACAAAAGACAAGACAAGTAAGAATACAATGTGTATATATAGAAACATTCAATGATGTCATTATCATAACTATCACATGATCTGATCACCTGGGCTTCTTGTCATCTACTTCTCTCCTAATCTGCAAGCCTATTCCAATTAATAGTTCAGTAATGTCTTGTACTAGTAGTAGTGCTGCTAGTGGACCTCTTAAACATGTAAGTAGTATATTATTGATAGGATTTGATATGACTGTCTACACACTTAGGCTAATTTGAGTTCTACTTGTTGTCTAAAATGTAGTCAACCATATCGTGACCCTCGTATGCTGTCTTGTTGTCACTCCTTCTGTACTCAATGTATCCAGTCTCTTATCAATGAAGGTACTGGAACTAACTCCATCACTTGTCCCTCTTGTCACCAGACCACACCTCTACATAAAGGTGGAGTTACTTCTCTCCCACATAATCTTCATCTTATCAATAAAGAAGGTGATACTCTTCGTAAGATCACCTCTAACCCTCCTCCTTCATGTGACTCATGCAGTGAGGATACTTCAGTAGCATACTGTACTGAATGTACTGATTTTCTCTGTAAACAATGTTGGGATGCTCATCAAAGGGTTCGGTCTTCTCGTACACACTCTTCTTTCACTCTGGAAGATGTTCGTGCTATGTCCCAAGACAATCTTACTAAATTAATTCCATCTTTTATCCATAGCTGTCAAGATCACACTGACCAGCAACTAAAGTACTATTGTCAACAATGTATTATTCCAGTGTGTATTGAATGTACCATCATCAACCACAAGGACCATCCTGTTACTGAGGTAAGTAAACAGGTAGACAGCAATAAGGCAACAATTCATGAGAGCATACAAGGTTTCCAAGTAGCTCAACAACAGCTTAAGAAAGTCTTGATATCAGGAGAAGAGATAAAGGAGAAGATCAAAGTTTGTAAAAATGAGATAGATATAATCATACGTCAAACATTTTCTACTCTTCAACAACTTTTACATGAACGTGAGGAGGCTCTGTTAGCTCAGAGTAGTGAGGTAGCTAATGCTAAAGAGGCTTGTCTCTCTCATCAGCTGGATAGGATCCAACATCTCTTAGAGACAATGACTTACTGTGAGAGTCTTGTAACCAGTGCTGTAGGAGAGTACAATGATGTTGAGTTACTATCAGTTGCTCACACACTACAGACCAGAGCAAAGCAACTACAAGAAGAGTTCTCTGAGACATCTCTTGAAGTATGTGAGTCACCAACTATATCAGTAGATATTAATACAGATGAACTAGCTAGAAAGATAGCAAATGTTGACATTACATTTAATGAGATATCTCCTAATAATACAACAGCAGTGGTACCTTTAAGTGCTTGTATAGAAAAGGAAACAACAGTTAAAGTAGTATCTAGAGATAGTAAAGGGAAGAAGTTATCTAAAGGAGGTGCACTAGTGAGTGGTAGGCTTGTTCCAGTTAAAGAGAAAGGGATACCAATTGAAGCTAAGAGCACAGATTGTGGTGATGGTACTTACCTTGTCTCCTTGACACCACAACAATTAGGACAATACCAACTCTCTCTGACTATCAAAGGTCAGTCTATTCAAAATAGTCCCTTCAATGTTTCTGTAGTTGCTTCTCGAGATTATACTACTCTCAAGAATCCAGTACAGACTATTACTGGAATAAATCAACCACGCTTCATAGCATTTTCTAATAATGGTGACATGTTTGTCCCTAGTCGTGGTGACCACTGTATATATGTATATGACACCAGTGGAAGACAGAAGACTACCATTGGTTCATGTGGAACTGGTCCTCTACAGTTTAATTATCCCACTGGTATAGCTATTAATGGAGACATAATGTATGTGGCAGAGAATGGAGGAAATAGGATTCACAAGTTAACTTTAGAAGGAGAGTTTTTAGGTACATTTGGTAGTAAAGGGTCTGGTAAAGGGCAATTCTTTAATCCCTGGGGTATATGTATTGGTCCTGATGGTAGGATATATGTTGCTGATTGTAGTAATAATCATATCCAGGTATTTCATCAAGATGAAACATTCTCTCATAACATTGACAGTACTGTATCAGGTAATAAAGGGTTTAGATCTCCTATTGGCCTATCCTTTGATCATTTTGGTCATCTTCATGTGACTTGTTATTGTTCTAACATTTCAGTAGTTGCTGTCTTCACTCCAGAAGGTCAATATATTCGTCAGTATGGTCAGTCTCATCTTAATAATCCTTATGGTTTAGCTATTGATTCAACTGGTAATTCACTTGTGGTAAATTATGATGAAAAATCTATTTCTATTTTCGACCCACATGGCAATTATATCCACTCAATAGGAGGGTTCAAATATCCAGTAGGAGTAACAGCGGCTTCCAATGGATCAGTGTGGGTAGCTGATACAGGTAACAATAGACTAGTTAAATATTGATAACTACACACAATCTATTACTGTATCTTTTTTATTACTGCTGACTACACTGAGTTTTTCTTGTTGATAAATTAGTCTGAAAATAAATATTATATGTTAATTCAATCAATTTTATAGTCATATAGGTTGCTAACTAACTAACAAATCAATTAATGACAAAAGTGGTAAACTGGTAATTACTGTATCTTATGGTATATCACTTTTTACTACATACTATGAAATTAACTATTCTCATACACAGACTATTTGTCAGTACTATCATACTGAATGAAGTATTGTGATGTTGAAATATGTCAGTTCTATGTGGTATTAAGCTAAACTCTGTGATACTGCATGCATTTGTCTGAAGAAACTACACTAACTACCATATAGTGTCTGGCCAGCGAGGACTGCCAGTCACAGCCATCATTAGTGACTGAATTCGAACTCAATAAATTTCTGAGTAAGTCGGAAGATTAAAAACCACTGCAGGTTAGGTAGCCTCTGTGTCAGTCTGTGAATCGCACCAAATCATAATTAATTATTATACTATATTATAATGTTAATATTCATAACGTTTTAACATACAAAGTGGGTGGAGCATCAATCATGTGATGTACACGTGGTGCGTTTATTTCATCATCAAGACAGAAAATATGGCTACTACTAGCATCTTAAACTTAGACAAAGGAGGTAAGCTGTATCCCACATTATCCAGTCCTATATCACTCCATTGTTATTGTAGACCCGTTTTCTTCTGACTTCCAAAAGTCTGAAGGTGAGGATGGTCATGTCCATATAAGGATACAACAGAGAAATGGTCGTAAAACATTAACAACTGTACAAGGTATTCCTGACAAATATGACTTCAAAAAAATTGTCAAAGTGTGTAAAAAGGTTCGCTCAAACTCACTTTAATGTATTTCAGATTATACCAGTAGTCTGGTACATTATATATATGTAATGTTGTCATTCTTTAATGGATATTTTTAACCCTTTGTATTCTAGGAATTTGCTTGTAATGGTACTGTTGTGGATCATCCAGAATATGGTGAAGTTATCCAATTACAAGGAGATCAAAGAAATAATATTTGTGATTTTTTAATTAAAGTTGGACTCGTCCGAAAGGACCAATTAAAAGTACATGGTTTTTAAATGTAATAATATACATCAACTCTATGTAATGTTAACTGGTTCATTTATCTTGTAATAATACATTCTGTTATAAATATTAAAATCATTACATTTATAATATAAACATCTAGTACTGATATATCCTCATACCCATTCTACTAAAGAACAGAATGTCTGGGTATGAGGCTAGTACCAATATAGAGGGTGTATTATATATGACAGCTGTGATAATGGTTATCAACCACTTGTATATATCTATAACTAGTTGTGATAATGATTGAGTTCTTTACTTAGCGATACATGTTACATTAAAAATATTTCATATCTATATATGGTATTGGTCCTGCTGTTAGAACCTCCACTGGGACGTGGGAATTGATAAACTTATTTTAAATTTGTTGTAACGATAGCCGTATCAAATGTTTTAAGTAAGCTGGATATAATTGAGATGATACAATTACTGAAACAAGTCTGTGATATCCATTATAAAATATTACATCATATTTTCCTGTGTTATGTATTAATCAATAACATGACACTGTCTTTTATAACTGTCTGTCAGTATAGTCTAGCCTTACTACATAGCTATAACCATACAATGGCTGAGTGTATTCCTGGTAAGTGACAAGTAAAATTTGACCTAATTTTATTGTGTAATTATGAACTCAAAGAACCTGAACAATTTATACACATTTGTCTGCAAAAGAGAGCTGGTCGAAAGGTCTATACAACAATTCAAGGTTTACCTAATGAATTCAATTCAAAACTTATTCTCAGCTTTTTTAAAAAGGTTAGTTGAGACATTTTTATAATGAACACTGTGGGAGCTAGGATAGTGTACTTAGTAAGTATAGATGTGACCTCAATATAGAGGCTGTATAATATACTAAAGTATTAGTATGGGACTAGAACAAGTGTCCTCGATATAGAGGTTGTATAATACACTAAAGTATTAGTATGGGACTAGAACAAGTGTCCTCAATATAGAGGCTGTATAATATACTAAAGTATTAGTATGGGACTAGAACAAGTGTCCTCAATATGGAGGCTGTATAATACACTAAAGTATTAGTATGGGACTAGAACAAGTGTCCTCAATATGGAGGCTGTATAATACACTAAAGTATTAGTATGGGACTAGAACAAGTGTCCTCAACATAGTATACTTATAAGAGTTCCATATAGAAATTTGCCTGTAATGGGACAGTGGAGGAGATACCAGAACATGGAACAGTTATACAATTGGAAGGAGATCAGAGAATAAATGCACGTGACTTTTTACTGACAAGAGGATTCATTGAACAAGACCAAATAATAGTCCATGGCATAATATGAAGTACATAATTATACATGTACAGTGTGTAAATGGTTTGTTCTTGCAATAGACAATGTTATGTTCATGTATATAATCTTGAGTAAATAAATGTACATGTCCTAAGTTCATATAAATATCATTGTTCACTTTCTTCCTCTAAAAGTGGTGATAAATGGCGATGTTCTCTCGTCTCAGGGAGAGGTAACGTTGCCTGGGTCGGTAGTGATTGGGTTGTCGTCTCTAGCCTACCTCCTTTCAACAGTCGATCACATAATAACGCTATGTGTCGCTTGAGTTTTTGACAATCAGGAGGCAGGTCTAATCCAGGTAGAATAACTGCCTGATCTTTGCTGGTTTTTGCTAAAGATGTTTTTAAAAGTTGAGTTATGGAGGCATCAACTATTTCTTCCCATCCCTAGAGTAAAGAATACTAGTATTAAGTGGGTGTGGTTAGTGGGTGTGGTTTAACCTGATCTGTGTTCTGAGGGATGTTTGGATTAAGAACACTTTCTAAAATGATAACTTCGTTATCTGATAAATCGGCTGAGAATTTCAGTAAAAGGATTATCAGATGACTAGCACTAGTTAACCATCTCAATGTCTTCTCTTCTTCAGCTTGTAACTCCTCACATTTCTCAGTTAATGCCATTAGCTAAAGTAAGAGGATAATAGATATGTACTTGTACATACCATGTACTTGTATAAAGACTCTATGTAAGGGTCATATTCTTACCTGCATAAATGTTCCATCCAATAGTGTATCTAAATGTACTAGACCTGATGGAGTCTTGTCTTTAAATCGAGCCAACAAGCGTTTCTGAATAGCTCTAAATTGATGGGCGTGTCTACCTATCAACTCCTGGCATTGTTGAAGGCCTAGCCGTACCTACAATGACATCATTATGACATATTAAAAAATATAAATATTTACCTTAAAATGTTGTTCTATCAAGCTAAAATACTCTGATAATGGTAGAGGTGGGGACATTGAAATTTTGAAATCATCAAACTAAAAAATTGTTAAAAATTGATGTATTTTAAAACCACACCCACATTTTTGTGGTAGTCTTGTAACCTAGCAACAAGGTCTTCAACAAAAAGACCCAAAGCTTGAAAGCAATCTGATTGGAGACGATATCGCTCTAAAGAATGACATCATAACATTTAGGTTGCTATGACAACAAGATGATGTAATGAATTAATGATATCATAATGGATTGTTGCTATGACAACATGCATGTGGAATTCATGTGACTGTTGCCATGGTAACACATACGTGAAGTTTTTGATGATATCATTGTTACAACTTGTCCAGTCAGCAGTTCAAAGGCAACAGCATTAGGAGGAGCACCCTCTTCATTAATAGAATATAACTTCGTTAATGGGACACATGAGTGGGTGGACTCCAATGTCACCTATATCAGCAAATGGTGACCACACCTACTAATTATAATTAGCCACACTCACTTTATTTTGGCCATCTTGAGGAGCAGATAGTTTACAGAATAGCTCCATTGGTAATGAGAGGGTGTGGTTTATAGTGTGGGCGTGTCCTCCACTTGTACAATAGGACACAATGACATGGACTTGACGTGATTTGTACCAAAGGTCACCATTACAGACAAAGGTCAATGTCACTGGTTCCTTATATCCATCACCTAATGGATACAAATTATTTATTAATTGAACAAAGACATATGGAGAAGGATGGATACAAAAAAGGATTAATATAATACACTTTCTAAAAATATTTTAACAAATAAATGGTTTAAGGATTTTAGACGATTGATTACTAATATTTAAAGTTCAGAAAACTACCACAATAATGTACACTCACTGGACATATTGTGACTATTAGGCAATTTGCATTTATCAAATTGTGAAATATTACAGAAACTTGTAGATTGTTGACAGGCTCTTAGAAAAGCAGTGAAGACACAACCTCAATATTCAAGGTAATACCGATGGTACCAAACAATAGAACCAATAGATATGTAAAATTTTATCTTATGAGATACCTCCATGGTTTGTTATTTATTAAGTTGTGAATGTCTTTCAAAAGTTACAATTTTTTTATTTTTAAATACAGAAACAAACTTTGCTCAAAATGTCCTTTTCAGTCTTTCTAGATTGCATAAAGTAGGTTTAAAATCCTCAAAGCAATACTTATCAACAGTTTTCAGCTGCCAAACTACCTCTAGAAGGCGGAGTTGATGGGTGGAGAATTTTGCAGAAGAGTTTGGGCTGTATAGAGCTTGTGCGACCGATCAGTGGGAAGAGCAAGTGGCTCTTCGTCCCACCGATCGGTGGCAGCAGCAAATTCGTGGCTCTACGTGCCACCGAAGTTTCGGTAGCAGAACCATCAGCCTTAATATGGTTGAAGGTAGTGATACTCCAGCCTCGGTCCCAGACTACATCTTAGATGAAGTACCTCCATTACATGAAATAGTTGAATATGCCAGAACTGATTGTTGCATTGAGTTGGGGACAATGCTAGAACTGGATATTGAGGACCTACGCAATGTTAAGAAGACTGAATCATCCGTGTCTGCCGAATTATCAGCTGTGTATCAGATGTGGCTTGATAAAAAAGGTAGAGATGCCACTAGGAGGCGATTGTTGGATGCTCTGAGAACTAAACATGTTGGTCAGGACAGGATTGCAGAATTATATAAGGCAAAATTGATTGAGATGGTCAGTAGATTCAGAACATGTGATAGTGTAAATTCATTGGTAATTTCTTTAGGCAGAAGAAAGAAAGAACATTGAAAACAAACAACCAAACATAATGGAAAAAAATAGCTCGAATTTCAGTAAGTAGATTAACAAAGGGTTTGTATGTTATCATCAATTTGAATTTTCTGCCTAATTTTTGAATTTTTGCCAGCAAAGCACATTTACTATTGAATAATGAATTGTTTTGAAAAATGCATAAATAGATTAAAATTATAATTACGGTAAGTACACGTGTAACAGGACTAAAGATTGTCAAATTTCTCATTATAAATTATTGCTAATGTTATTTTCTAAGTCATATATGCAAACAATAGCATTTATTATTTTTTTTAATTTAAATTGATATAGTCACAAATCACTTAATGTATGCAATTAAAATGGCTGATATCGGTATACCATGTCAACATTTGGATTTTCATGTTCAAAATGACTGAATCCATGCAAACCTTAACCTAGATTTGTTGTTAGACCTAAAATCATTTGAGTCTTTGTATTATTCAGAAAAGAGTCACCATAGAAATCCGGAAAAAGAACGCAAAGAAAGAGATCTTAAACGTCATTTCCGTAACCTTCTGTCAGCTGTATATCTCTCTAGTGATAAACACATTGATACAAGAAAACTAAAGCTTCACATCCAGACCTGGTTGGCTGTTGAAAAGGAGGAGGTTTATTTACCAGCAACTATAGAAGAGTTTTGTGATAAGATAGAAAGCAAAGACACTTCAAGTACCATCATCTTGTTTTTAGTGAAAAAATATTTTATTCATTACCGTAATCCTCAACTACTAAAAGAGATTGTTGAAAAGTTCTTGTTAATAGACGATAATGTTGTGACTCAAATGAACCAATATATACATGACCTTGAGGCATTTGAATTAACACTAAAGGAACTAGAACAAGTCAGCCGTGAAGACGATCTTGGTCCAAGTGCACCATCTGGCCTTCCTAAGTTTACTATAGAAGCAGATAATCCTGACATGACATTGCAACAATTTCAGACCACACTCTCAGAGAACATTCCACAGTCTAACCACACTTTACTAAAGAGTGTCGAACCTGGTAGTATCATCATGACATACGTAGCTCTACCATGTGTTGCATCAGCTGTAATGAAAGAGCTTACTAATCCAATTACCTTGAAAAAACTGAACTTAAAAGGAGTGAGAGTAATTAAACCATATCCGAATGAACACTGCTATAGTCCTCAAAGAACTATTTGTGCGAAAGAGATTGACACAGAGAAATGGAAACTAAAAAATCCACGAGTAGTCATATTAGAGACAAAAGCTATGAATTCTCTTTTAATACAAGAACGTACTTAACCTTGTCATCTCAGTTTGCTCAAGATCCAGTTTAAAGACATATTTTATGTTCTAATGAATCACCATATTCTCTAATATCAACTAGTTTTCTGCCATCATCTCACTGATCACAAGTAACAACAGAAGCTGTGTCATATAGCTATATATCAAGGCATTTTATCAGGCTATAATTCCATTTCCAATACAACTATAATGTACAACTGATGAGGAATGATTTGAAATTTGTACTTTTATTTAATACATTCCTATACTTGTTAATAAAATGTAAAATGTATTTATTACCACTTTGTTATAGTTGATTATATGTGGGTGGATATGCACAAACATTAAATTACTGGGCAATTTGGTGGTTATTAAATTGATAAACAGCAAATTTTGTAAATTTGCCAAATCTCCTGTACTATAGCAATTAAATGTTTTCATACTAGAGTACTTCATAAAACATGGAGGAATACATTATGTATACATACACACACACATGTTGTAAGGCAAAGACTAACCTATAGTGTCAAATGACAATGTTGATGGATGCACACTAATAGGGGGTGTGGTCTCCACAAGTAATGTAATACCAGATACTGAAGCCAATGGATCAGAACAATATAGACTTATCTAGAGGGTGGGGTCAATGACATCATAATGACATCATCAAGTACCTTTGCTTCAACAGATTGTTGATTATCATTTTCTTCAGTATCATCAGATTGAAATGGGCGTGGCTTACTATATTCCACTGCATCAATTATAAGAGTATTTTTGTCCGATACTAGGACTCCACCTAAGCCATGGGAGGTACCCCTCAAGATTAAAGCTTAATAGAGTATTACTAGTACCTTTGTCAGCTTCATCAATAAATGACTGGATCTCTTTAAGTTCTTCAGATAATTTCTAAAAAATAGAAAATTAAGTACATTTTAATATTAACTATTTAAATCTATTTATTGTCCTAATTAAAGGGGTATCCTCCTTTAAGAGTACATGTACAATACTCACTTGGAGATCACCAGGTCCCGTTACAGCTAATGATGGTACTAGAGACGTTGGATCAGTCCCTAAATAACTGCACTGCAAATGACCTATCTCATCCAATGTAACAATAACCCCTTCTAATTCCCTATTAATTAATATAAATTAAATTTCTAAAAGTCTCTTAGAACATACTGGAATTGAGCAACTGCTATGGCTACTGGTACATGAGGTAACTGGGCAGACCATACCATCACTTGATTACATAATACTTGAAGTTGTTGTGACTGGCCTACTAATATATATGATATTGAAGGGTTGCCCCCTATAATTAAAATAATATTGTATTATTACATTATAATTATAGGAGGGTCCTCACTCACTTTCAGTAGAGGGTTTTGTCATATATGGTAAAACACAAGTTACTGGAGTCTCAAGGTTTTTAGAGAATAACATTGTACCAGAGTCTTTTAAACAAAATAAGTTTCTTTCTCCTAATACAATGATAATTGAGGGGCCGTCCTCAACGTCAATAGTCTTAATATCAACTACTGGTTCTCCTAACTGCAGTGTCCAATCTGGCTATATAACAAAGAGCATTTTAATATACACATAGTATCTAAAATAACTAATCTTTTATTACTATTATTAGATTTTAACAACATTTCTGAACACAATCAATTACTCCACTTAACAAGGACCTATATAGCTAACTTCATAAAAAATTTCAAGTGATTTTGTGACGTGGACCAAATTCTCAATTTTTGGCTCGAGACCATGGACTATCCATGGTCTTGAGGCAAAAATGGCTAAAAAATGAAATTGCTTCAAATTTTTTATGATGATAGCTATATAGGTCCTTGTTATGTAGAATAATCGTTTGTGCTTAGAAATGTTGTCAAAGTCAGTAAAAAACCAAAACAAATTCATTAATTTACATGTACATTTACTAGTAGAACAAAGGGGATTATATAAACATTTTTAAAAGAATAATGCAACATTTTAGAGCAGTAATACTAATGTCACTTAACAAGGACCTATATAGCTAACTTCATAAAAAATTTCAAGTAATTTTACTGTTACATGTAATGATTTTGGACCATTTTTTAATTCGGACCATGAACTATATTGAGTCAAAAAATCGAAAATTGGTCTACATCACAAAATCACTTGAACTTTTTTATGGAGTTAGCTATATAGGTCCTTGTTAAGTGACATTAATATTACTGCTCTCAAAATGATGTATTAGCTTTTTAAAGAATATTATTATTATAATGTCACTTGTTCAACTGGTACATGTACAGAGTAAATATGATGACTAGACGAAATATACTATATACTTTATATTCAGTGAACTCTAATATATTCAGTAAATATTAAATATACCTTTGCTTTCTTTATTGTTGTTTGTTGTGCCCCACTAGTTAGAACTTGATAACGATAAGCCTCTAAAGATCTATCAGTATTGGCTGTTAAAATTATATTAGTACGAGAGACATAAGCTAGAGGGCCTGGTAAGAGAAATCCTGGTAAAGAACAGGTAAGAATCTCGCCTGTGTGTCCAAATATCCGTAGCTGTCCATCAAGGGATTGAACGCAAATGAGGTCTTGACCGTCTGCACGTCCAAGTTGTCCGATCAACATTCCATGTGATGTATGAGGGAGAGAAAACTGGCTAACTGGTATAATGGAGAGTTGTTCTCCATCAAGTGATAAAGAATAGATTGTTAACAGTTTAAAATGAAGTACAGCTAACTGAGAAGAGGGTGAGTTCCTATATAATTAACTCATTTTAATTATTAACAATTAATTTTATTATAATCTACCTTAATAGCTTGACCACACCCACTTGAATTATTGGTGATGGTAGTTGTGTTTCCAATAGAAGATGACTAGGAGAGAATGGTTCATTGGTTGGAGCATATGCTCTTAAGATACCACTAAAGCTACCCACCATTATAATATCTGAAATAACACAAATAAAACCACACCCACTTCAAAAGTAAATATACTAAAT
The DNA here is from genome assembly GCA_963693285.1 of Xestospongia muta. Classification (NCBI taxonomy): domain Eukaryota; kingdom Metazoa; phylum Porifera; class Demospongiae; order Haplosclerida; family Petrosiidae; genus Xestospongia; species Xestospongia muta. The sequence continues at coordinate 8,327,349 of OY848922.1, forward strand.
ATATATTATATATGTTGAAACCTCTATAAAGTGGACACTATAGGACACTCCTTAGTATAGAGGTGTCCTCAATATAGAGGTTGTATAATGCACGAAAGTATTAGTATAGGACTAGAACAAGTGTCCTCAATATAGAGTATGGTAACTAGGTTACAAAAGTTCCTCTCATAAACTTACTCTGGTCTTGTTGGTCTGAGGAGATTGGTATAATAGTTAGTGATCCTGTTGAGTGGAACTCCTCATATCCTGATACTGTAGACCACCATTCTCTTGCTTTGAATAAAGACATCTTTAAAAATTTAAAAACCCACCCCAATAACACATTAACACCATAACAACACGTGGGTGTAGTATACTGGCGTATACGGAAACATTCTAAAATTTGTATACAAATGAAATGCGGGTAATAATATCAACTCCGTATACTAGGACTTACTTTTATTAAGGGTTATAACATGACATCCACTGAAGAGAATGAACCAGTAGAGAAAAAAGCTAAAACAGATGAAGATCCAGCTATCACAAGATTCAGAGAATACTTGAGAATAAAGACTGTTCATCCTAACCCTGACTATGGTATGAGTACCAGGATTTTATTCTATTGTTATAAAACTTAGTTTTATTCTAGTCTATTCAATGTTGTGTAATTTTGTTAAGTGACATTAACAGAAATGTTATTGTAGATGTTTACAAATACTTTCAATGCAATTTATGTAAACAAAATAATACATCCATATATATGTATATATGTCCATTTAGTAATAGTTTGATGGACAGACAGATAGAGAAATGGATGGTCAGGCATATGAATGGATGCATATTACATGAGAATTAACATAATATGGAATCATGGAGATCTATATGGATGCATATACTAATACAAATGGATGCATGTACTAATATAATGGATGCATATACCAATAAATGGATGGATATACTAATATAAATGGATGCATATACTAATATAATGGATACATATACTAATATAAATGGACGCATATACTAACACAATGGATGCATATACTAATATAATGGATACATATACTAATATAAATGGATGCATATACTAATATAATGGATATTACTATGATATTATATTACAGAGAGTGCCGTCAAGTTTTTAGAGAGCCAAGCCCAAGAGATTGATCTGCCTTACCAATGTCTTGAGGTATATTTATGGACACAATACCTCTCATGTAATATATCTATATTAGTTATCTTCTGGTCGACCTGTAGTCATAATGACTTGGAAAGGCAGTAATCCAGATCTTTCATCAATCATGCTAAACTCTCATATGGATGTAGTACCAGTATATCCAGTGAGTTGACATGTACTATAGTGAAACTTCCAATGGTATGAGATGTTGTTTAATTATTATCCTAATTAAAGGGATGTCCTCATTTTAATAGTCTTTAATATCAGTACAATTCACGTAGACATTAAATGATGTCCTTATAGTTTATGGTTTGTATTAAAACTAAGTGCTATGTTTTTATCATTGTGTGTGGGTGTATGTCATTATGTAGGAACATTGGACAAGTGATCCATTTGCAGCTGAAAAAATGGAAAATGGAGACATTGTAGCTCGTGGCTCACAGGTACCTCTCTCTCTCTCTCTCTCTCTCTCTCTCTCTCTCTCTCTCTCTCTCTCTCTCTCTCTCTCTCTCTCTCTCTCTCTCTCTCTCTCTCTCTCTCTCTCTCTCTCTCTCTCTCTCTCTCTCTCTCTCTCTCTCTCTCTCTCTCTCTCTCTCTCTCTCTCTCTCTCTCTCTCTCTCTCTCTCTCTCTCTCTCTCTCTCTCTCTCTCTCTCTCTCTCTCTCTCTCTCTCTCTCTCTCTCTCTCACTTACTCAACTCAATTTTCTTGTTTCTTACTCTCTCTCTTTTACAGGACATGAAATGTGTTGGAATGCAATATCTTGAAGCTATACGATGTCTCAAAAACACTAATGTCCAACCTCTTCGCTCAGTCCATGTCATCTTTGTACCAGGTCAGCTGACTTGTTAATATGTCATGTGACATATCATGTGATTAGATGAGGAAATTGGCGGAATGCTAGGAATGAAATTGCTAATAGAGTCAGATACATTTAAAGATCTCAATGTTGGTTTTGCCTTTGATGAAGGTAATAAGAGAAATACAGTTATGTAATAATTACATTGTAACACAATACTTTGCAGGACTAGCTAATCCCTACTGAGAAATTCACAGTATATTATAACGAAAGATGCGTTTGGTGTAAGCCAATAACATTGCTAATTGTGGGTGTGGTTTATTTGCTCCACCCATTAGGGTTAAAGGTTAAAAGTACTGGTAATCCAGGACATGGATCACGTTTTATTGAAGATACTGCTGCAGAGAAATTGGTATATTCTATTAAATGGTTTATATATTGAACTTTTATTATAAGGATATTATTTAATACCCTTAATGTCTTAATATTATAAGCCTCTAAAAGAGGATGGCCCTTTAATTAAGACACTATTTGATAAGAGGCTCTGTTTTAATTTAAATATTACTCTTTATAATTTATCAGATTAAAATGATCAATAAGTTAATGGAACTTCGAGAGACCAACCGTCAAAAGTAAGTTCATGTACCTCATTTAACCTTAACATGTAATCTTGTAACATCAGGTTATTATCAGATCCTAACCTCAAACTTGGTGATGTTACAACTATTAATTTAACAATGCTAGAAGGAGGCATTCAAATGAATGTTGTCCCAAATGAACTAACAGCTTGTAAGATGAAAAAGAAAAATTCTTATATTTTTTTCTTAATAAAAGCTTTTGATGTTCGAGTTGCTCCTTCATTAGAAGAATTTAATTGGTTAGAACAAACTCTGGAGAGTGGTCAAAGGAGACAGGCTGTACTATTGAATGGCAACTGAAGAAAGAATATTGTCCACCGACAAATATTGACTCCAGTAGTCCATGGTGGGACTGCTTTCTCTTCAACATGTGACTCAATGTAAGTTATTATTGTGTAATATATTATCTTTATTAAAGGGGCTACTTATTATTCTATTTGGAGGGGTATCCTCCTTTAAAAGGTTTATTAATACCCTCTATATATGTAGTTGTGAAGTGAAATGTCACTATAGTCCAGATGACACTGTCCTTAATATAGAGGTGTCCTCAATATAAAGGTTATATAATGTATTAAAGTACATATGTCCTTAATATAGAGGTGTCCTCAATATAAAGGTTATATAATGTATTAAAGTACATATGTCCTTAATATAGAGGTGTCCTCAATATAAAGGTTATATAATGTATTAAAGTACATATGTCCTTAATATAGAGGTGTCCTCAATATAAAGGTTATATAATGTATTAAAGTACATATGTCCTTAATATAGAAGTGTCCTCAATATAAAGGTTATATAATGTATTAAAGTACATATGTCCTTAATATAGAAGTTGTTCTTGATGTGGTCAACAAGACTGCTACTCTAAAGAGTGTTATTTTAATCTCTTTATTCATTAGTGTCACACTACATCAACAGACACTTACATTGAATGAAGAATTTGTATTGCATAACAATAAAATCTCTTAAGAAAAACAACCTCTATATTAGGACACTTGTTCTACTCCCATACTAATACTTTAGTGTATTATACAACCTCTATATTGAGGACACCTCTATACTAAGGAGTGTCCCATAGTGTTGACTGTAAAGATGTTCTTATCATAATATTATCATTTACTTACTAGTGGTATAAAATTGGAAGCTGAAGTATTTCCTGCTGGAACAGATGGTTACTTTCTCAGAAGAGTAAGTGAAAAATAAGTTAAGTGCCACCCACTAATCATCACATTATAGATTGGGACACCTGTCCTGGGATTCTCCCCAATGAACCACACCCCTATCCTATTACATGACCATAATGAGTTCCTTAATGAGAGGGTCTACCTCAATGGTATTGACATTTACCAGAAACTGATACCAGCATTAGCAGCTGTATCATAATGAACATCACAAAAAACAAATTTAAAATAAAATTTAAATTCAAAATGAATAGAATTTAATGTCAATTATGACATCAGTTGTGTGATATTCTTTGTTCAAAACCATTACTATATACATGTAATGGTTTCACTACTGCTTTACGTGACAAACCTAACCTGATTCCTGGTGGAGCCATTGAGGTACAGGATGGACGTGGGATAGAGGATGTTTCAGCAAGAGCTATATGAGGATGTTAAATATAATCATGAACATCTGCACTGTACTTAATATAGAGGTGTCCTTAATATAGAGGTTGTATAATACATTAAAGTATTAGTATGGGACTAGAACAAGTGTCCTCAATATAGAGGTTGTATAATACACTAAAGTATTAGTATGGGACTAGAACAAGCGTCCTCAATATAGAGGTTGTATAATACACTAAAGTATTAGTATGGGACTAGAACAAGCGTCCTCAATATAGAGGTTGTATAATACACTAAAGTATTAGTATGGGACTAGAACAAGCGTCCTCAATATAAAGGGTGTTCTTTATAAAAGGCTCTATTAAATTAATCAGCACTCAAAAGAGGACACCCCTTTAATCAGCATAATCATAAAGAGGATTCACATTATGTTATATTATATTCATACCTGGAGAATTCCAATGTGGTTTCTGTGATGACATTGTTACATTAAGTGATAGTTCAGATGGCAGAGTATTCTCTTTAGGGATATTTACAATTTGGGTTGGTTGCCCTGGCAACGTTGATTGGCTCTCTACATTTGTATCTTCGCTAACATTAGGATCATCATCATCTAAGTAATTAATAATATCATTAGTACAATAATCATAGGGGCTTACCATCCTCATCAAAGACAGCATCAGGATTACCAATTACAATACTCGTATCAAGTGAATGTTTTTTTGATGCAATAACTGCAGCTTGCATATCACGTTCAAATTTTTCCTCTGGTGATAATCTACAAGTCACATGACTATCACATGATATTGTCTTAAGCATTAGTAACCCTTTAAGAGAACCGTCAATTTTTATAAGTTACATTATATATATATAGTAATAAATGTCTCTTAAATTACAGTAATAGGGAGAAATGTACATATCTATATAATATACTTAATGATTTATACGGACAGTGTTCATATACAGATCATATCAATGTCACTATGATATAGATGAGGCTCAAAGTTCAAGGTATAAGGTATAAGGTCTAGTTATTATCTATTACTATTTTAAATACCTTTTACTCTCCTTTTTTTGCTTTGTTATAGACTGAGGTTTGTTCTTCTTTGTATCTGGTATAAAGTCTTCATCTAAAATAGAAATTTACAATACAACATAGTATTAGTATGGGACTAGAACAAGTCCTGATATGAACTATCTTTTAAGTTATTATTATCATAATTAGACAATGAGAGGATACCCCTATAATAAGGATTTAGTATTAATAGGTTCAATAGCTTGCATTGTTACTAGCACAAGACAGAGGCTCTACTTGTACTTAACGTTTAGTATTCTAGACAATACATCTATTACAAGGTCAGGTACTAAACTGTAATTATAATGTTATAGATGGCGCCTTACCGTCTGTATCTGACTCTTCTAATCTCTTATAATTCATGGATCGCTTTCTAAGTAGAGAGAAAGACAAACTTGACTTGCTTGCACTTTTAAATTTATTAACAAACAAAGAAACTAAACAACTCGACCTTCTTCCCATTTTGTTCCCGCGCTCCTTTCCTGTGCGCTTTAATTAACTAACGGTTACTATAGCAACAGTATTCAAAAAAATTCACAAGAATGGTACTGCATTTCTCTCCTTTTTATGTTAAATTTATTACTTTTTTCTTTATTTTCTGCAGCAGTCCTTCAAGATAGTTAAAGATAGACCAGTCTGTGTTCAACAATCAGAAATACAACAACTTCTCAACTCTTATACCGACCATTCCCAGAGGCAACCATCTCTTGGCAAAGAAACTCCCGAAGAACTCATATTTCTACGAGAACTAGTCACAAATGGACAATGGAATTATGTTGAGGAGATGATACTTCCTTTAAAAGATCGTCCAGGCCACACCCACTGTCTGTACTTAATTTATCGTCAATACTATATTGAGTTGCTTATAGGAGATAGTTCCTGTAAGGAGGAGTTGTTGAAGGAGGTACTTGTGAAGCTACGAGAGGTGTGTAGCAGTAAAGATGAGTATAGTTCTCTCTGTTATCTCCTAACGTTGCCATCGCTATTAAAACATCCTGACTATACTAATTGGTCTGTTGTGTCATCTCGAAAAGTACTGTATGACCAACTAGTACAATTTTTATATCAGCATATTTATCTAACAAAATCTCCCCCTCCCACTACTCCACCCCTTAATCAAGGAGGTCGTTTAGTTCAATTACTCGCACGAGGTTTGCTTTATGAACAATGTGAAGATATGTTCCTGAAACGTCACGGACTGAAACCCATACCATCTGGTCACATGTTGGATCTACTAACTTGGTTACAACAATTACCTGATAGTCTGTTTCAAACTCCGCCCACTGTTCTACCTATCAAGATAACACACCCCCTTGTTAAGTCTCCAAATCATACCAGTCAGAGTATGTTATTAACAAACAATACACAGGAACAACCTCAAACTTCTCCTCTCTCATACTCTGCCCCTGGATTATTAGATAATAATGAAAGGTGTCCTAATCCTGACCGTGTCCTAACTCCACCCACTCATATTTCTAAATCAGGGCCATCTTCATCAACTCCCAAATATCCCATGAGTCGACAACCTCTCCTTTCAACTCCACCCACTCCAATCTTTCAAGAGAATTCTAGAGTAAGGCTTGACATTGTATCACTTCAACCAAAACTATCTCAACTCTCAGTCATTACAGATAAACAGGTACATTGTTATAGAGAACCAACATTATAATTCCTTTGTGTCACATGTTTCAATAAAATGTTTTATGTTTATGGTCATAGTTTGTTATATCAATTGTTTAAATATCAAACTAAATATTACCAATGTATATACATGGACTTGTTGTGATATATATTATCTCTTATATGTAAGAGAGTGTATGTTGTTCCTTCCATTTTTCTGTCTATCCATTCATTGTTCATCTATATATCTGTCAATTTTTATTCATCTATCTGTCAATATTATATTAAATCAGTTATCCATTTCTTAAGTTACTCATTCATCCATTGATCCATTCACTCAATACATTCGTCCATTCATAAATCCATCCATCCATTCATTATCTAATATAAAGCTTATTTAAGATACTGTCCATTTTTAGGTAGTACGTTCTGTAGCATTCTCTGTTAATGGAGATCAAGTAGCAGTCGGAGCCAATTCTCGTATACTTAGAATATTAGATACAGCACCTTTACTAACACACACTGGAGATACTGGGTAAGTATAATATATACATGTACATTTAATATTACAATAAAACCCTTCTCTTTATTGAGAAGGGGACACCCTTTAATTAGGACAATTAAAGTGATCATTTACTCCTAATGTCCTGATTATCTCCATATATACATATACATTATACAGTACAGACTGAGGTGACAATTTAGTTACCTAAATTTATGGAACCAAGCACTAAACTGGCATGGTTTGATAAATCTATTGATATTAGAATAACATTATATGTTAGGGAGTATCCTAATGTTTCAATAGGAGAACGAGCAGTTATCAGAAATACCTGATGTTGCTAAATATTACTAGTCCATAAATATATTTAAAAAATAATAGTTTAGTTATTTAAATATAATCATAACAAAGACAGATTTATAAGGGATATAAAGCTGTCTGTTACCATAATATCTTTGTCTCCAGGAATACCTTATTACCAGAATTATACCATCAACCTAAGTATCATCAGAGCTCTATATATAGTCTTAGCTGGTTCTCAAATACATTATTAGCTTCTGGCTCTAATGACCAGTCTATTAAACTCTTACAATGTAAAGATGGCGTTTATACTAATGTGGGTGTGGTCTCAAATCTTGGTGGTACAATACGTGAACTATGTTTTATGCCATCTGTCCAACTCGTTAGCTGTGGGGGTGGTCCTCGTCCTTTACAATTAATTGATATACATCAAGGCAAGATAATACAGGAGTTTAAGTCACAACAGACTCCTTTGCTATCAATGACAAGACTTGATGATCATACTATCATTACTGGTAGTGAAGATGCTATAGTGTCAGTATGGGACATGAGATGTCCACAAACTCATACTCAACATTATAGTTTATCTCATTCAGTGACATCATTGACACTATTTAGAGATAATCTGTCATGTGCTATGACATCTGGTGAATGTATTACGTTGTCTTTAACTAGAGGACAAGTTAGAACGAAATGGCAACCTCATAAAGAGGAATGTCGTTCGTTACGATATTCTCCTTGTGGACATTGGTTATTATCCAGTTCTTATGATGGTACAGTTTGTATTACTGATAGTAGTTGTTATAAATGGTCATTATTGAGTCATCATGATAATAAAGTGATCCAGTCACGATGGCATTTATCAGGTCAAGTTATAGCTACTACAAGTACTAATAAAACAGCTTGTTTTTGGAAACTATTAAATATATAAAGTGCTGGTCACTTTATTAATTATATTTAATTATTGTGATTAAAATTAATACTTGTTTTTTCAATAATGAATTACTCTCCATAACAAGATATTATATTATACTATTAGTGTATTGATTGACTAGTAAATATCTATGACAAAATACAATAGAGATTACCTCAAGTAACATGACATAATGTGATGAACCAGTATGATCACACATAGTACAATAACTAAACTAACTATTATAATAACTCACTACTAATATTGTAACACACACTATATTATTGTCTACTATTAAATGGTCTCATTGAAGTCTCTTATGATCTCAGACATTGTTGGACGTTCTCTACGATTCTCCTTCAAACATCGTTCAATAAGAGCTTTGAACATTGGCCGTCGAATACTGTTAATATGAAGTTGTCTCTGAGCTACCACAGGAATACGACAGATCATCATTTCAATCAAGACAACACCATAACTGTAAACATCCATTGCAGGAGAATGGTCTCTTGGTACACCAGCTTCTGGAGCAGAATAAACTGGATTACCTGGATTGACTGTTCGACCAATCATTGGTTGAAGATTAGCTGAACCATAGTCTGATACCTTGGCTCTCCAACTGTAATCACCACGAGTAAGAAGGATGTTAGCAGTGCTGACATCTCTATGTAGTATTGGGTCTGGTTTAAAGAGGTGGAGATAGTTGAGACCACAGGCTATATCTTGGCTGATAGTCAAAACAGCAGGATAGGGTAGAGGACCAGTTTCTAGCTCTTTACGAAGGCTTGTTGGCATTAATTCAGATAGGATGATAGGAGTACCCTCTCGAGTGGCTCCTATAAACTGGAGGAGATTAGGATGACGTACTCGAGCAGCAATCTCCATTTCTCGTGTAAAAACTGATATGTTATATGATGACAGGATAACTTCATGAAGACATTTGGCAGCTACTCTAAGACCACGAAATTTAGCCACCTTGACTTCTCCCCAACCTCCTTTCCCAAGAACCTCGTCACTCATCTCAATTTCCTCTTTCCTCACTACCCAGTGAGACTGTTCTTGTAACTGTTGAACTTGTTGTTGAAGAGTGGATATAGTGTGTTGTCTTTGTTGAAGAGCAGATGTTGACTCTTGGAATTGTTGACGAAGATCTTCATGTTCTTGGCAAAGGTCATCACACTCTTCATGTAATGCTCTTTCCCTCTCTTGACTATCCTGTAGCTGTTGTTGTTCCCTCTCTTCTTGATCTTGTAGCTGTTGTTGAAGTAATCTTTGTTCACTCTGAAGTGTAGCTTGAGTTTGTTGTTTCTCTTGAAGTTCTTGATGTAGTTGATTTAGTTGTCTTTCTTTTGTATGAAGGTCCTCTTGAAGAGCTCTTGTCAAATCTATCTGCTGTTGTTTGGTATCTTGTAGCTCTTTGTTGGTAACTTCAAGTTGTCGTGTTAATCGTTGGATTTCTCTATCTTTCTCTTGTGACTCTTGACATGATGAAGAAGAAGATTGAAGACATGTAGGAGATTGGACAGTACGTTGAGGTTGTCCATGTCTCCTAGAAGGTTGTACAGATGTTTTTTGTCTTTTCTGTCGAAGCTTAAGTTGATATACTTCAGTTGACCTCAGGTTAGTTATTACATCTTTTAAAAACCATTGGTCATTATTACATACTACAGTGAGAGATATAGTATGTTACAATAGTATTGAGTTATGAGACTAGCTTGTAATACAAACAGTTAGTGTGTCAACACTCCTATATCATACTGTGATAATACTGATAATGTGTGTGTGTACTATATAACAAATACTATCATCAATAGACAGTACTTACTAAGTTCTATCACTGTAGTATCATTGAGTTTACCACAATAGTATCCACCAAATTGTATTACCCATACAGTGGTAGGTGACACATTCCATACTGAGAGGGAGTGGTCATATCTCTTAGTCACTGAGTCTGGTATAGTGAGCTATAAGATGGAATATAGTGTACTATATGACATTATAATAATGATGTTATGATATTACTACTAAACTACTCATTATACATGTAACATCAGTGGATACATGTACTCTAGTAACAGACTATAACTTTGTATCAACTGGTAGAGTTGACATGTTACAAGACTTTAAAACATGAACATAAGTACTTATGTACAGTCTTTAATAACTGAATTACAACTATAAACAAATCAGATATTTCAAAAGACTATACTATCATAAATGTTAACATACTATAGTGTCAGGACTACAGTTATAAAACCAGGTCATAAAAAACATTAACTATTATTAATTATAAAGTTTCTATAGATGAGGGTTATTTTCAGAGGTCAAAGTTCAAATAGTCACACTTTATTATGTCCCCTCATACTGTAGATCATAGACATTAACTCACTTTGTGTTAGAGTTAGGTCACATGATAACTAGTAACTAACCTTTGTCCATGTCTTTGTATCAATGTTAAATAACCAGCTGTCATATGTCACTGATATAGCACCAAATCCACCCACCATCATCAAATGTTGGTCACTGATAATAGTGGTAGCATAATTAGATCTCCTCTGAGGCCAATTCACTGATTTGGGAAGTGGTTTACTTATCTTCTCCCAGTGCTGGGTAGATAATACTCAAGTTAACATATTATACAATTAACATAGCAGTAATTAATACTGTATACTGGGAAATGTTTAAGAATATTGCTCATTTTATACTTTATATGGATTTTAATTTAGTTACCATATTTCCTTAAATAAGACCTGGGACATCTATTTCAATATTCATCAACAACAGGGAAATTTACTATTTGAGGACATTGTCTAATCAAGGACAGTATTTAAATATAATTGTCAATCATTAAAGTTTCTAGAGTTAGAAGTGATTATGAACATTCCTGATAAACAATAGCTTTAAACTTTGTATATCAGTTAGTAAATGATAGATCAAGCTTTGACAGGAGTTTTAAGTAAATATTACCTCCTTGTCAACTCAATTGTTTTAGGACTTATTAAACTTCAGCTATTAATGACTGATAAAAGATTTTTTAAAAATAAAATTTCTTCTTTTAAACAGAACAACTTGGTAATGGACAATTCTGTTAAGCAGACATTACAGCATTTATTCAAGGTCATCATCAATTTCATTGATATACAAAAAGGGAGGCTACTATTGAAGAGTGACATTTAGTCAAGGAAATATGGTATCACTATAGTTGACTATAGGAATGTTTCAGTTATCATTATGACCTCTAAGTTGACTAAACAAATATTAACAAACAGTGAATCACTTGTTTATTAATAAAACAGTTCCTAATAATAATATAAAGACACTATACTCTAAATTTAGTTCATTCAATATTCTCAAACTTTAAACTTGATTACTCCACAATACTATATAGTAACTAAATACTTTAACTTAGTACATATTGTACTTACCACTGCAGTCTTTGTACACTGAGCAATATACACAGTGTTATCACGACCATTAGGAGTCTTACCACCAAATAACAGAGCTCTGTTATTTGGTAGTGATGTAAGAGTGAAGCTATCACAAGGAGGTGGGCGATTTCCACTTATATCTGGTGTTATCCACTGACCTGAAATACAAACAGTTATAAAATTGTACTTGATGTATAATGTATTGATAACATGATATATTGATCTTCTTACCACTGGATAACTGATAGTAGTGGTGCTCATTAGTATTAACATTATCAGCAAGTGTTTGCTTATCACTATACTGAGCACCAGGTTGTGGAGAGGTAGGACGTAGACCAATACCACCAACTACCAGTAGATAATTCACTTTATTGAAAGTAAGAGATATCATTCCACAGCTCGACTTCATCATTGGACCCATACTTGGATTAGTTGGGAACAGTTCATTCCATGTAAGTGAATCTGTTATTAATGAGTGGAGTCTATTGTCAGAACACAGGTCATGATTACAATATCCTCCAAAGTAGTAGATCCTGTTACTGATAGCAGTTGAGGCATAACTATAGACACCCAGTGGAGGTTTTCCATTGGTAGGTCGTTGTTCCCACTTACCAGTTGGTAAGTGAAATAACTCAATAACAGAGGTCATCCTCCGTTTGACTTCATTATTATGTTCACTAGGGAGACCATCTATATCACCACCCCACATGTAGAGGTAGTCACCCACTATATGTGTGGAGTGACTATCCCTCTTTGTAGGTACATAATAATCTGTAGAACATGACACACACACACATAACAATAGATAACTATTATAATAATGTAGTCAAACCTGATCTAGATGTAGCCATCTTTTCTACAGACACGCCCTTAATAAGAACCTCTCACTTATTTTAATTGAGGACAACTCACTACTTACAAGTTCCATCATAAAACAAGTAATCTTAGAATATACAAGTCATTTTATTTATTAGAACTTATTCCATTCACATGTATTAGTGTGTGTTAATACAGTATACAGTTAATGAGACATAAAATAGTACTGTATAACATCTTCTTAAGACTGCACTGTATCATGTAGATCTGACTTGTCTAAATCACTGAAATAAGGATGTTGTATAGCAGTCTTTGCTGACATTCTCTTCCCAGGATTATAAACCAACATTTGCTGATATTAAATACAACTAGAATTAAAAGGATCACTCAACAATAACTTACCATTAATAGGTCACAGCCTGCTGCATCAAGTCGAGGACAAACTTGTTTTATTGTCTTACCAATTTGGTTTAAAGTTTGACAGTCTGTTACATTAGGTCATGTTGTATCATTAGGTGTGCCCAAAATCCTACAGTGAAACTAGTTAAACCAGTTTATAAAACCTGTTTGATAAACCTGAAAATTCGGAAAAGTTGATCAATTTCAGAGTCTCCTTGAAACAAAGGTTTTTTATTAGACATTTCATCAAATATACAAGCTATACTCCACACATCAATGGGACAAGAATATCGTGCTGAACCAAGTAAGACTTCAGGGGCCCTGTACCACAGTGTTACTACCTGTGTGACTTAAAAATGGGTCAGATATATATATATATATATACATCATGGGTATATGCACGGACTGGTATACCAAAGGCTCGTCCAAGTCCAAAATCAGCCAGTTTAATAGCACCTTTGGCATCAATTAACAGGTTTTGTGGTTTTAAGTCACAATGAATAATACGTCGACAATGACAGAAAACTGTATCTTTGAGGATCTGGTAAGTATAACTCTATAAATATAAGAAATAATGAAGTAAATAATAATATTAATAATAGAACATCTACAATGGATATGACTACTATAATGTATGTTCATTGTAGATTGTATCTGTATGTCCATCCATTGATCCATACATCCATCCATATATATGTTTGTCCATTAATCCATTTATCTATTCATCCATGTATCCATTTGTCAATCCATGTATCCATCTATTAAATCATGTATCCAATATTACTGTGATCACTACCTTTAGTAATACTGGATCAATATACTGTCCAGCTGGAATAGTATCAAGATATTTCTTTAAGTCCATACTCATGAATTCAAAAACAAGATAGAACTTAGAATATTGATGGATTATTTCCTCAAGTCTATATGAGAGAGAGAAAGATTATTTTGGGCCATTCTATCAGGATATTCCGCTTACTTCACAATACACAGACACACACACTCTCACTTATATCACAACATTAGGATGTTGAACTTCCTTCAATATTGAAATCTCTCTAGTAGCTATACTGGGCACACCTCCTTCCTCACTCTCAAAACGTTTAAGGCCACAACTTACCAGTGACTTTATGTCTAGCCTTTATAACAAGTAAGAGATATAGTGTGACCGAAGAGTTACCTTGTAAATGATACCATAAATCCCTCCTCCTATCTTTTTAATCTTTGTATAATAGTCTATAAATATGACTGCTCTTTCTTCAAACATGGAGAGTACTGTAGCTAAAATTTTCAACTTCTTGTGGTCTGAAGATACTGCCACGTGTACAGTAGATAATAGAGTTGTCTTCTTCTCATCTAAAGTGCCTTCTGGTCTCTCCATTTTATCAAGTGTTGCTTCACTAATACATCTTTCACTAAATAAAAGTTGGGAAACCTTTACAGGATTGATCAGAGATTGTGATAGTGGCTCAGTATGGCACCAAAGAATAATAGTTGCTTCAGTAGCCGAGGAGTCTAATCCTATAATTAAAAAAATAATGACACACACTATCTCATCAACCAGATTCACTAACCAGTAGATGTACACCATTTTCTTAATACTACCAACTTATATTTAAGAGCAATAGTCATTTCTTTAATGACTTCCTTCCTTAAAGCATCTACTACTTGTCTTCTGGTAGCATCAGGTTTGGTATCCAACCATAACTCAAACACCTTGGATGTTTTTTAAGTGGAATCTTCTGGTAGTTTGTGAAAATCATCCAACTTCTTAGGATCAAGGTCAAGTAGAATTCCTAACTGATGCCATTTACTACCAATGAGAATGTGTTCACATAATTCTTTAAGAGTTGGTTTCTCTTCTAGTATTCTCTCAAAAGAAAGACTTCTTGCAGCCATTGCCTCTTTTTCAAAGCAATGTCAAGAGGTGACCTTTTAGGATGTAGCCACACCTAAACTTTAATTCTTTAGGTTTATTGGAAGAACTGTATTCAAACAACGTCAGCTGTTGTTCTAAGAGATACAGTTACACATTGATATTAATACTTTTGCCATTAGCAGTAAGAACGCTATGGTGAGTGGATTAAATATCTATTGAGGAAGTCCTTATATCAACTATAGGATGTTCCATGGAAGTCAAGGTGCCACACCCAATATTGACCACACCCACCTGACTCTAGGTGGTTACCTGAGTATATATGATCTTATCTTCAACTTCAGCTAGTTTCTTTGTGGAAATATAGGATATTTAAGGGACCATACCACGTTAGAAGGGGTGTGACACTTTGTTAACAGATTAATGGCAAGAAAATTTATTAACTGTTTGGTGTTCTCACATAATAAACATCTTTTATTAATTAATACTTGACACTTCCTTTAATATAATCTACTAAGTAACGTTATTATAAGATTGAGTCCTATAATTCCGTACATTATAAATAAAAGTCCTCAATGATTAAGAGTATAATAAAGTGATCCAGTCACGATGGCATTTATCAGGTCAAGTTATAGCTACTACAAGTACTAATAAAACTGCTTGTTTTTGGAAACTGTTAAATATATAAAGTGCTGGCCACTTTATTAATTATATTTAATTATTGTGATTAAAATTAATACTTGTTCTTTCAATAATGAATTACTCTCCATAACAAGATATTATATTATACTATTAGTGTATTGAGTGACTAGTAAATGTCTTATGATAAATACAATAGAGATTACCTCAAGTAACATGACAATGTGATGGACCAGTTTATAATATTTCATATCTTTTTGATAGTTCAATGAACACATTACCACTACTAACATTACATTAGTAGCTATAATAATATTCATTATAATATACAATAGTCCACACATAATCAAAATGTCCAAATATGGTAATATTATTATAATAATCACACATAGTACAATAACTAAACTAACTATTATAATAACTCATTACTAAAATTGTAACACACACTATATTATTGTCTACTATTAAATGGTCTCATTGAAGTCTCTTATGATCTCAGACATTGTTGGACGTTCTCTAAGATTCTCCTTCAAACATCGTTTAATAAGAGCTTTAAACGCTTGTCGTCGAATACTGTTAATATGAAGTTGTCTCTGAGCTACCTCAGGAATACGACAGATCATCATTTCAATCAAGACAACACCATAACTGTAAACATCCATTGCAGGAGAATGGTCTCTTGGTACACCAGCTTCTGGAGCAGAATAAACTGGATTACCTGGATTGACTGTTCGACCAATCATTGGTTGAAGATTAGCTGAACCATAGTCTGATACCTTGGCTCTCCAACTGTAATCACCACGAGTAAGAAGGACATTAGCAGTGCTGACATCTCTATGTAGTATTGGGTCTGGTTTAAAGAGGTGAAGATAGTTGAGACCACAGGCTATATCTTGACTGATAGTCAAAACAGCAGGATAGGGTAGAGGACCAGTTTCTAGCTCTTTACGAAGGCTAGTTGGCATTAATTCTGATAGGATGATAGGAGTACCCTCTCGAGTGGCTCCTATGAACTGGAGGAGATTAGGATGACGTACTCGAGCAGCAATCTCCATTTCTCGTGTAAAAACTGATATGTTATATGGTGACAGGATAACTTCATGAAGACATTTGGCAGCTACTCTAAGGCCACGAAATTTAGCCACCTTGACTTCTCCCCAACCTCCTTTCCCAAGGATCTCCACAGTCATCTCAATCTCCTCTCTCCTCACTACCCAGTGAGACTGTTCTTGTAACTGTTGAACTTGTTGTTGAAGAGTGACATTAACTTGCTGAGTTCGTTGAAGAGCAGTGGTTGAGTCCTGAAATTGTTGATGAAAATTATCACGTTCTTGACATAGTACTCTTTCTCTCTCTTGACTATCCTGTAGCTGTCGTCGTTCCCTCTCTTCTTGATCTTGTAGCTGTTGTAAAAGTAACCTTTCTCTATTTTCATAATCTCTTAGCTCATGTTGAAGTGTAGCTTGAGTTTGTTGTTTCTCTTGAAGTTCTTGACGTAGTTGATTTAGTTGTCTTTTTTTTGTTTGAAGGTCCTCTTGAAGAGCTCTTGTCAAATCTATCTGCTGTTGTTTGGTATCTTGTAGCTCTTTGTTGGTAACTTCAAGTTGTTGTGTTAATCGTTGGATTTCTTTATCTTTCTCTTGTGACTCTTGATGTAACAAGGGAGAAGGTTGAAGACATGTAGGAGATTGGACAGTAAGTTGAGGTTGTCCATGTCTCACAAAAGGTTGTACAGATGTTTCTTGTCTCTTCTGTTGTATCTTAAGTTGATATTCTTCAGTTGATCCCAGGTTAGTTATTACATCTCCTATAGACCATTGGTTATAATTACATACTACAGTGAGAGGTATAGTATGTTACAATAGTATTGAGTTATGAGACTAGTTTGTAATACAAACAGTTAGTGTGTCAACACTCCTATATCATACTGTGATAATACTGATAATGTGTGTGTGTACTATATAACAAATACTATCATCAATAGACAGTACTTACTAAGTTCTATCACTGTAGTATCATTGAGTTTACCATCAGGGTATCTATCTCCTCCAAATTGTATTACCCATACAGTGGTAGGTGACACATTCCATACTGAGAGGGAGTGGCCATGTCTCTCAGTCACTGACTCTGGTAGAGTGAGCTATAAGATGGAATATAGTGTACTATATGACATTATAATAATGATGTTATGATATTACTACAAAACTATTCATTATACATGTAACATCAGTGGATACATGTACTCTAGTAACAGACTATAACTTTGTATCAACTGGTAGAGTTGACATGTTACAAGACTTTAAAACATGAACATAAGTACTTATGTACAGTCTTTAATAACTGAATTACAACTATAAACAAATCAGATATATCAAAAGACTATACTATCATAAATGTTAACATACTATAGTGTCAGGACTACAGTTATAAAACCAGGTCATAAAAAACAATAACTATTATTAATTATAAATTTTCTATAGATGAGTTATTTTCAGAGGTCAAAGTTCAAATAGTCACACTTTATTATGTCTCCTCATACTGTAGATCATAGACATTAACTCACTTTGTGTTAGAGTTAGGTCACATGATAACTAGTAACTAACCTTTGTCCATGTCTTTGTATCAATGTTAAATAACCAGCTGTCAGCAATAAAAGTATAACTAACTCCACCCACCATCATCACATGTAAGTCACTGATAATAGTGGTAGCATGACCCCATCTACACTGAGGCCAATTGACTGATTTGTGAAGTGGTTCACTTATCTTCTCCCAGTGCTGGGTAGATAATACTCAAGTTAACATATTATACAATTAACATAACAGTAATTAATACTGTATACTGGGAAATGTTTAAGAATATTGCTCATTTTATACTTTATGTGGATTTTAATTTAGTTACCATATTTCCTTCAATAAGACCTGGGACATCTATTTCAATATTCATCAACAACAGGGAAATTTACTATTTGAGGACATTGTCTAATCAAGGACAGTATTTAAAATAAAATTGTGAATCATTAAAGTTTCTAGAGTTAGAAGTGATTATGAACATTCCTGATAAACAATAGCTTTAAACTTTGTATATCAGTTAGTAAATGATAGATCAAGCTTTGACAGGAGTTTTAAATAAATATTACCTCCTTGTCAACTCAATTGTTTACTCTAAGTGCTCTAAATTTGTTCATTCAACATTCTCAAACTTTAAACTTGATTACTCCACAATATTATACAGTAATTAAATACTTTAGCTTAGTACATATTGTACTCACCACTGCAGTCTCTGTACATTGTGCAATATACACAGTATTATCATAACCGTTAGGAGTATCACCACCAAATAACAGAGTTCTGTTATTTGGTAGTGATGTAAGAGTGAAGCTATCACAATGAGGTGGGTGTTCTCCGCTAATATCTGGTATTATCCACTGACCTGAAATACAAACAGTTATAAAATTGTACTTGATGTATAATGTATTGATAACATGATATATTGATCTTCTTACCACTGGATAACTGATAGTAGTGGTGCTCATTAGTACGAACATCATCACCATAAAGAGTACTATACTGAGCACCAGGTTGTGGAGAGGTGGGACGTGGACCAAGTCCACCAACTACCAGTAGATAATCCACTTTATTGAATGTAAGAGATATCATCCTACAGTGTGACTTCATCATTGGACCCATACTTGGATTAGTTGGGAACAGTTCATTCCATGTAAGTGAATCTGTTATTAATGCGTTGACACTGTTGTGATGACACGGGTCATGATTACAATATCCTCCAAAGTAGTAGATCCTGTTACTGACAATAGTTGAGGCATAATAAGAGACACCCAGTGGAGGTTTTCCATTGGTAGGTTGTTGTTTCCACTTACCAGTTGGTAAGTGAAATAACTCAATAACAGAGGTCATCCTCCGTTTGACTTCATTATCATGTACAATAGGTAGACCATCTATACTACCACCCCACATGTAGAGGTAGTCACCCACTATATGTGTGGAGTGACCATCCCTCTTTGTAGGTACATAATAATCTGTAGAACATGACACACACACACATAACAATAGATAACTATTATAATAATGTACTCAAACCTGATCTAGATGTAGCCATCTTTTCTACAGACACGCCCTTAATAAGAACCTCTCACTTATTTTAATTGAGGACAACTCACTACTTACAAGTTCCATCATAAAACAAGTAATCTTAGAATATACAAGTCATTTTATTTATTAGAACTTATTCCATTCACATGTATTAGTGTGTGTTAATACAGTATACAGTTAATGAGACATAAAATAGTACTGTATAACATCTTCTTAAGACTGCACTGTATCAGGTAGACCTGACTTGTCTAAATCACTGAAATAAGGATGTTGTATAGCAGTCTTTGCTGACATTCTCTTCCCAGGATTATAAACCAACATTTGCTGATATTAAATACAACTAGAATTAAAAGGATCACTCAACAATAACTTACCATTAATAGGTCACAGCCTGCTGCATCAAGTCGAGGACAAACTTGTTTTATTGTCTTACCAATCCATTTAGGAAAATTTGGTTTAAAGTTTGGTAGTTCTGTTACATTAGGCCATGTTGTATCATTAGGTGTGCCCAAAATCCTACAGGGAAACTAGTTAAACAAGTTTATAAAACCTGTTTGATAAACCTGAAAATTCGAAAGAGTTGATCAATTTCAGAATCTCCTTGAAACAAAGGTTTTTTATTAGACATTTCAGCAAATATACAAACTATACTCCACACATCAATGGGACAAGAATATCGTGCTGAACCAAGTAAGACTTCAGGGGCCCTGTACCACAGTGTTACGACCTGTGTAATTTAAAAAGAGGTCAGTGAGAGAGAGAGAGAGTGATACCTCATGGGTATATGCACGGACTGGTATACCAAAGGCTCGTCCAAGTCCAAAATCGGCCAGTTTAATAGCACCTTTGGCATCAATTAACAGGTTTTGTGGTTTTAAGTCACGATGAATAATACGTCGACAATGACAGAAAACTGTACCTTTGAGGATCTGGTAAGTATAACTCTATAAATATAAGAAATAATGAAGTAAATAATAATATTAATAATAGAACATCTACAATGGATATGACTACTATAATGTATGTTCATTGTAGATTGGTATCTGTATGTCCATCCATTGATCCATACATCCATCCATTCAGTTATATGTTTATCTATTAATCTATTTATCTATTCATCCATGTATCCATTTGTCAATCTATGTATCCATCTATCAAATCATGTATCCATTACTACCTTTAGTAATACTGGATCAATATACTGTCCAGCTGGAATAGTATCAAGATATTTCTTTAAGTCCATACTCATGAATTCAAAAACAAGATAGAACTTAGAATCTTGATGAATTATTTCCTCAAGTCTACGATAAAGAGAGAGAGAGAGAGAGAGAGAGAGAGAGAGATTGTTTCGAGGCATTCTATCAGGATACTCCGCTTACTTCACAATACACACACACACACACTCTCACTTACGTCACAACATTAGGATGTTGAACTTCCTTCAATATTGAAATTTCTCTAATAGCTGTACTGGGCACACCTTCTTCCTCACTCTCAAGACGTATTTTCTTTAAGGCAACAAACTTACCAGTGGCTTTATGTCTAACCTTTAAAAAGAGTAAGAGATACTATTCAATATACCATGGATGATGACTTACCTTGTAAACAACACCATAAGTCCCTTCTCCAATCCTTTCAATCTTTGTATAATCGTCTATAGACATGACTGCTCTTTTTAAATATTTTCTTGACTTGGTCCTACTGAGGTAAGTACTGGTACTTCTTCCACACATTCATTGAATTAGACATTTTGACTATTAGATGTTTTGGGATTAGATATTCTGGGATCTCCCGCCCCCTAATATAATAGAGATAATTAATAATAATGATATTAACCAATGAATGAAATAGTTATTAATACTAGTTATTAAACAAGATTATAATAGACCACACTAGTTTATTATGATATGTTGTTGTTACATAATATTACATAATCATGAACTATTGTACTGATAAATTTATAAGTTAGAGGATAGAATTATTGAAAGATTTAGTGTAATATAAAGGGGTGTGGTAGTGGGTGTGGTTTACCTAGTTTATACACTCCAGCTAATATATTCTTGTCAGTGACTACAATACTCACTAAACCAGAACATAGTGACATCTCACCTCCTGTAGGATCAAGGAGACTAGACCATCTAGAGGACAATATTACATCATAGTTACTAATGTAACCACACCCACTTATGATGAATGGCAAATGAGACTGATACAGGTAGTCAACCACAATGTAGTGGAGTATGTGTTGCCATGGAAACACTGGACTTTCTGACTCAATAGTAACAGTTGGTAGCTTGACTAAAAAATGAAACATATCACGTAATAATGTGGAACTTCCCAGTAAGGACACCCTCTATATTGAGGGTAATGTCCGTGTTTGCCTACTAATTGATGCATAGTGTGATTTTACTACACTTAATAAGACCTACCCTTTCATGTCTTGACACATCCTTTAGTGTGTTAATACTTACCCACAAAAATGTACATGATATAAGACTGTGATAACTAAATTGGATACCTTGTGTGTGTGTGTATAAAGAACATTTTTTGCAATTGGTAACATTCATTTTATCATGGATTTCACTACTACTAAGAGAGGACCTAGGGCACTTATTTATAGAGGACACAGATATGTTATTAATAGAAGAGGACAGGATGGTAGAATTTTCTGGAGATGTGGGAGAAGTAGGAGCTGCAGTGGTTCTATTACTACAATGGATGATAACATTCTATCTCAAAGAGATGTCCATAATCATGAGCCAGACGAGGATGAAATTGCAATAGAAAAAATTGTTTCCAACATGAAGATAAAGCCCATGGAGACTACAAGACCAATTCCTGCTATACATCATGATGCATTTCATGAGATAGCTAGCATGAACAACAAAGATGATCTTGCCTCAAAGATGCCTACATTTGATCAATGTAAAACATCTTTGTATGACAGTCGGCGTAAACAATTACCAACAATTCCTGAAAGTCGGGGAGATGTACATTTTAATGACAAATAGGTTAAGACACCTTCTGGAGAACCTTTTCTTATTGCTGAGGATGGAGACGGAGATGATAAGCTAAGAATATTTGGAACAGACAAAACTATTGAGCTACTATGTGAGTCAGATACAATTTATGGACCACGGACCAACAATCATTTAGAGGGTTGACATAACCGATTAAAAAGAGTCGTCAGAAAACCACACCCTAACATCTTCGAATGTGTGGAGATTTTTCAAAGGGAGCAAACATCCACAGAAATATCTCTCCAACAGTTATCAACAGGATCAAAACCACTTAGAAGGACCTTAAAGTCAATAACAAGAGACAAAAAGGTTACTGAACTTAAGAAAAGGTTTTCAAATAATGCTATCAGCTTGTCTGAATATGTAGCTGGTATGGCTGCACACACTAACATATAGGTAAATTTAGAACTTACATATCTGTAGTCATATAATACAATACTTACCTTTTCTATATTTTACATTCCACCATTTTGAAAATAATTATTATTAATTTAATGAATACTTAATAAGTAGGTAAAACTGTAATATATGAGAATTAGTAGGCAAAAGTGGAGTAGGCGAACCAGGGATAATCCATCTTGAGGGATCTTGACATAGTAGGAGGTGGACCATTTTAAAGATCAACTTATTATATTATAAATAATAACTTGTTAATATAAAATTAATAAATGAAAAAGGTCACATACAAAAGATTATTCATAAGTAATACTAATTATATTATAATGTCCATATATGGTAATACACTCAATACTAATAATAATTCTAGTCACACAGTAATACAACAGTAATATACAAACTATTAAATAATATAATAGTCATAGTACATTATAGGAGGATTATACTAAATGAACTACTTACATATATAGTGGATGAACTACATATGTTCAAGGTAAGTAAGTACTTGAGAAATAGATGGACGAACTTGACTCTCACGAGAGAGACATCTTTGAATGAGACGTTTCATAGTTGGCCACTGGATAGTCTCTGATTGAGTCATTTTGTCAGCTGTTTTAGAAGCAGGAGGTCGACGTAGGATGATCTCCATTAGTAGGACACCAAAACTAAAAACGTCCATTGCTGGAGAATGTTGATCTGGAAATGGTGCTTCAGGTGCAGAATAAAAAGGATTACCAGGAGCTACGCTACTAGCCGAGATACTTTGAACAAGATTAGCTGAGCCATAATCAGAGAGTTTAGCCTTCCACATTCCACTACCAGATGGTTCAAGGAGGACATTAGGACTACTAACATCACGATGTAGTATAGGGTGTGGTTGCCAGAGATGAAGGTAGTTTAAAGCACGAGATATGTCTTGGGCAATCCTGATAATTTGAGGTCTTGTTAGTGGAGATTTCTCAATTTCTTTTCGAAGACTTGTTGGCATTAATTCAGATAGGATGATAGGAGTACCCACTCGAGTGGCTCCTATGAACTGGAGGAGATTGGGATGACGAACTCGAGCAGCAATCTCCATTTCTCTTGTAAAAACTGATATGTTATATGGTGACAGGATAACTTCATGAAGACATTTGGCAGCTACTCTAAGACCACGAAATTTAGCCACCTTGACTTCTCCCCAACCTCCTTTCCCAAGGACCTCCTCACTTATCTCAATTTCCTCTCTCCTCACTACCCAGTGAGACTGTTCTTGTAACAGTTGCTGAACATGTTGTTGAAGAGTTGCATTAACTTGGTGTGTTTGTTGTTCCCTCTCTACTTGATTTTGTAGCTGTTGTTGAAGTAACCTTTCTCTATTTTCATAATCTCTTAGCTCACGTTGAAGAGTAGCTTGAGTTTGTTGTTTCTCTTGTAGTTCTACATGTAGTTGCTGTAATTGTCTTTCTTTTGTCTGAAGAGCCTCTTGAAGAGCTCTTGTCACATCTATCTGCTGTTCTTTGGTATCTTTTAGGTCTTTGTTGGTAACTTCAAGTAGTCGTGTTAATCGTTAGATTTCTCTATCTTTCTCTTGTGACTCTTGAGAGGACGAAGAAGGTTGATGACGTGTCAGAGATTGGACAGTAGGTTGAGGTTGTCCATGTCTCACAAAAGGTTGTACAGATGTTTCTTGTCTTTTCTGTTGTAGCTTAAGTTGATATTCTTCAGTTGACCTCAGGTTAGTTATTACATCTTTTAAAAACCATTGGCCATCATTACATACTACAGTGAGAGATATAGTATGTTACAATAGTATTGAGTTATCAGACTAGTTTGTACTCCTATATCATACTGTGATAATACTGATAATGTGTGCGTGTACTATATAACAAATACTATCGTCAATAGACAGTACTTACTAAGTTCTATCACTGTAGTATCATTGAGTTTACCAGCAGGACTGATATATCCTCCAAATTGTATTACCCATACAGTGGTAGGTGACACTTTCCATACTGAGAGGGAGTGGGTACATCTCTTAGTAACTGAGTCTGGTATAGTGAGCTATAAGATGGAATATAGTGTACTATATGACATTATAATAATGATGTTATGATATTACTACAAAACTAGTCATTATACATGTAACATCAGTGGATACATGTACTCTAGTAACAGACTATAACTTTGTATCAACTAGTAGAGTTGACATGTTACAAGACTTTAAAACATGAACATAAGTACTTATGTACAGTCTTTAATAACTGAATTACAACTATAAACAAATCAGATATATTAAAAGACTATATTATCATAAATGTTAACATACTATAGTGTCAGGACTACAGTTATAAAACCAGGTCATAAAAACAATAACCATTATTAATTATAAAGTTTCTACAGATGAGGGTTATTTTCAGAGGTCAAAGTTCAAATAGTCATACTTTATTATGTCCCCTCATACTGTAGATCATAGACATTAACTCACTTTGTGTTAGAGTTAGGTCACATGATAACTAGTAACTAACCTTTGTCCATGCCTTTGTATCATTGTTAAATAACCAGCTGTCAGCAATAGCATTCCATGATTTATTAAATCCACCTACCATTATAACATGTAGGTCACTGATAATAGTGGTAGCATGATCACATCTACTCTGAGGCCAATTCACTGATTTGAGAAGTGGTTCACGTATCTTCTCCCAGTGCTGGGTAGATAATACTCAAGTTAACATATTATACAATTAACATAGCAGTAATTAATACTGTATACTAGGAAATGTTTAAGAATATTACTCATTTTATACTTTATGTGAATTTTAATTTAGTTACCATATTTCCTTCAATAAGACCTGGGACATCTATTTCAATATTCATCAACAACAGGGTAATTTACTATTTGAGGACATTATACAGCATTTATTCAAGGTCATCATCAATTTCATTGATATAATAAAAGGGAGGCTACTATTCAAGAGTGACATTTAGTCAAGGAAATATGGTATCACTATAGTTGACTATAGGAATGTTTCAGTTATCATTATAACCTCTAAGTTGACTAAACAAATATTAACAAACAGTGAATCACATTTAGTCAAGGAAATATGGTATCATTATAGTTGACTATAGGAATGTTTCAGTTATCACTATAACCTCTAAGTTGACTAAACAAATATTAACAAACAGTGAATCACATTTAGTCAAGGAAATATGGTATCATTATAGTTGACTATAGGAATGTTTCAGTTATCACTATAACCTCTAAGTTGACTAAACAAATATTAACAAACAGTGAATCACTTGTTCATTAATAAAACAGTTCCTAATAATAATATAAAGACACTATACTCTAAATTTAGTTCATTCAACATTCTCAAACTTTAAACTTGATTACTCCACAATATTATATAGTAACTAAATACTTTAACTTAGTACATATTGTACTCACCACTGAAGTCTTTGTACATTGTGCAGTATACACAGTGTTATCACGACCATTAGGAGTCCTACCACCAAATAACAGAGCTCTGTTATTTGGTAGTGATGTAAGAGTGAAGCTACTGCAAGGTGGTGGACGTTTTCCACTGATAAATGGTATTATCCACTGACCTGAAATACAAACAGTTATAAAATTGTACTTGATGTATAATGTATTGATAACATGATATATTGATCTTCTTACCACTGGATAACTGATAGTAATGGTGCTCATTAGTACAAACAATATCATTATAAGCATAATTATACTGAGCACCAGGTTGTGGAGTGGTAGGACATGGACCAATACCACCAACTACCAGTAGATAATCCACTTTATTGAATGTAAGAGATATCATCCCACACTCTGACTTTATCATCGGACTCATATTTGGATTAGTTTGGAACAGTTTATTCCATGTAAGTGAATCTGTTATTAATGAGTTGAGACTGTTGTGATGACACTGGTCATGATTACAATGGCCTCCAAAGTAGTAGATCCTGTTACTGATAACAGTTGAGGCATAATTATAGACACCCAGTGGAGGTTTTCCATTCGTAGGTCATTGGTCCCACTTACCTGTTGGTAAGTGAAATAACTCAATAACAGAGGTCATCCTCCATTTGATTTCATTATCATGTTCTCTAGGGAGACCATCTATATCACCACCCCACATGTAGAGGTAGTCACCCACTATATGTGTGGAGTGACGTGACCTCTTTTTAGGTACATAATAGTCTGTAAAACATGACACACACACACATAACAATAGATAACTATTATAATAATGTAGTCAAACCTGATCTAGATGTGGCCATCTTTTCTACAGACACTATGTCATAGTACATTTGGTCCCCCCCCTAAATTTGTCCCCTGGGACTTATTACATGTACACTAGTGCAAAATGTCCCTGGGGATAATAATGATTTGAAAATAATAATACAACATATGAACAACTGTCACAAAACAATTCTGAATTTCTTTTTCCATGCTTCTGTCAGACATTCACACAAACATTGTGGTACCATTTATTACACAAACTTCATGAAAGTAGATGATTACGAAATGCATGTTGTATATATACTTTTTGAGATGGATTTTCACCATAACAAAGTGATGTCGCGAAAGACAATGCAAAGAGACCACAATCATTTCTACTATGTATTATTGTGTGTTAATATAGTATACAGTTAATGAGACATAAAATAGTACTGTATAACATCTTAAGACTGCACTGTATCACGTAGACCTGACTTGTCTAAATCACTGAAATAAGGATGTTGTATAGCAGTCTTTGCTGACATTCTCTTCCCAGGATTATAAACCAACATTTGCTGATATTAAATACAACTAGAATTAAAAGGATCATTGAACAATAACTTACCATTAATAGGTCACATGGAAAGGAATGTTTCTCTCTACAAAAAGAGCAGGTCATACCAGACTATAGTCCATATTGTATTGATCATATAGTTATAGTTACAACAAGTACTAATAATATGGTCTGTTATTAGAAACTATTTAAAGTACATGTCATATTGGTCATTACATAATGGTATAATAAATAATACTTAATTTGTTATATTATTAATTGTTGTTGTAATCAGTTTACTGAGAGCTTTGCCTTGTTTCTTTGATATCTTAATACATTTCTCTATCTCTTCATAATTTAATGCTATGCCCCCTAATATAATAGAGATAATTAATAATTAGTAATGATATTAACCAATGAATGAAATAATTATTAATACTAGTTATTAAACAAGATTATAATAGACCACACTAGTTCGTTATGATATGTTGTTGTTATATAATATTACATAATCATGAACTATTGTACTAATAAATTAATAAGTTAGAGAATAGAATTATTGAAAGATTTAACTAGCACGATTTTAAAGGGGTGTGGTAGTGGGTGTGGTTTACCTAGTTTATACACTCCAGCTAACATATTCTTGTCAGTGACTACAATACTCACTAAACCAGAACATAATGACATCTCACCTCCTGTAGGATCAAGGAGACTAGACCATCTAGAGGACAATATTACATCATAGTTACTAATGTAACCACACCCACTTATGATGAATGGCAAACAAGACTGATACAGGTAGTGAACCACAATGTAGTGGAGTATGTGTTGCCATGGAAACCACTGGACCTTCTGACTCAATAGTAACAGTTGATAGTTTGACTAAAAATGAAACATATCATGTAATAATGTGGAACCTCCTCCTTATGGACACCCTCTATATTGAGCACACTTGTTCTAGTCCCATACTAATACTTTAGTGTATTATACAATCTCTATATTGAGGACACCTCTATACTAAGGACAGTGTCTAATATCAAAAGTTGTAATATGTACTGTATCCTATGAAAGGAATTTGTCCTTAGCTAGTCACACTAGACCAACCAGTGTCCAGATAATATATTCTACAATATATATAACAACTAACCATCTTTTTGAAGCTACTACAACAACAAGTTCACAGACATCTTTATAAATGTAGTCAATTCATATGAAATCTTGACATAGTAGGAGGTGGACCATTTTAAAGATCAACTTATTATATTATAAATAATAACTTGTTAATATAAAATTAATAAATGAAAAAGATCACACTTAAAAGATTATTCATAAGTAATACTAATTATATTATAATGTCCATATATGGTAATATACTCAATACTAATAATAATTCTAGTCACACAGTAATACAACAGTAATATACAAACTACTAAATAATATAATAGTCATAGTACATTATAGGAGGATTATACTAAATGAACTACTTACATATATAGTGGATGAACTACATATGTTCAAGGTAAGTAAGTACTTGAGAAATAGATGGACGAACTTGACTCTCACGAGAGAGACACCTCTGAATGAGACGTTTCATAGCTGGCCACTGGATAGTCTCTGATTGAGTCATTTTGTCAGCTGTTTAAGAAGTAGGAGGTTGAAATAGTGAATGTCCAAATATGATATTATTATTATATTGATCACACAGTACAATAACTAAACTAACTATTATAATAACTCACTACTAATATTGTAACACACACTATATTATTGTCTACTATTAAATGGTTTCATTAAAGTCTCTTATGATCTCAGACATTGTTGGACGTTCTCTACGATTCTCCTTCAAACATCGTTTAATAAGAGCTTTAAATGTTGGTCGTCGAATACTGTTAATATGAAGTTGTCTCTGAGCTACCTCAGGAATACGACAGATCATCATTTCAATCAAGACAACACCATAACTGTAAACATCCATTGCAGGAGAATGGTCTCTTGGTACACCAGCTTCTGGAGCAGAATAAACTGGATTACCTGGATTGACTGTTCGACCAATCATTGGTTGAAGATTAGCTGAACCATAGTCTGATACCTTGGCTCTCCAATTGTAATCACCACGAGTAAGAAGGATGTTAGCAGTGCTGACATCTCTATGTAGTATTGGGTCTGGTTTAAAGAGGTGAAGATAGTTGAGACCACAGGCTATATCTTGACTGATTGCTAAAACAGCATGATAAGGTAGAGGACCAGTTTCTAGCTCTTTACGAAGGCTAGTTGGCATTAGTTCAGATAGGATGATAGGAGTACCCACTCGAGTGGCTCCTATGAACTGGAGGAGATTAGGATGACGTACTCGAGCAGCAATCTCCATTTCTCGTGTAAAAACTGATATGTTATATGATGACAGGATAACTTCATGAAGACATTTGGCAGCTACTCTAAGGCCACGAAATTTAGCCACCTTGACTTCTCCCCAACCTCCTTTCCCAAGAACCTCCTCAGTCATCTCAATCTCCTCTCTCCTCACTACCCAGTGAGACTGTTCTTGTAATTGTTCAACTTGTTGTTGAAGAGTGACGTTAACTTGACGTGTTTGTTGAAGAGCAGATGTTGACTCTTGGAGCTGTCGACGCAGATCTTGTTCAATATTGTCACGTTCTCGGCAAAGGTCATCACACTCTTGACGTAGTACTCTTTCCCTCTCTTGACTATCCTGTAGCTGTTGTTCTCTCTTTTCTTGATCTTGTAGCTGTTGTTGAAGTGTAGCTTGAGTTTGTTGTTTCTCTTGAAGTTCTCGATGTAGCTGATTTAGTTGTCTTTCTTTTGTTTGAAGGTCCTTTTGAAGAGCTCTTGTCACATCTATCTGCTGTTGTTTGGTATCTTGTAGCTCTTTGTTGGTAACTTCAAGTTGTTGTGTTAATCGTTGGATTTCTCTATCTTTCTCTTGTGACTCTTGACATGATGAAGAAGAATGTTCAAGATGTGTAAGAGTTTGGACAGTACATTGAGGTTGTCCATGTCTCACAAAAGGTTGTACAGATGTTTCTTGTCTCTTCTGTCGTAGCTTAAGTTGATATTCTTCAGTTGACCTCAGGTTAGTTATTACATCACTTAGAGACCATTGGTCATTATTACATACTACAGTGAGAGATATAGTATGTTATAATAGTAATGAGTTATGAGACTAGTTTGTAATACAAACAGTTAGTGTGTCAATACTCCTATATCATACTGTGATAATACTGATAATGTGTGTGTGTGTACTATATAACAAATACTATCATCAATAGACAGTACTTACTAAGCTCTATCACTGTAGTATCATTGACTTTATCAATAAATTCATATCCTCCAAATTGTATTACCCATACAACGGTAGATGACACATTCCATACTGAGAGGGAGTGTCCAAATCTCTTAGTCACTGACTCTGGTTTAGTGAGCTATAAGATGGAATATAGTGTACTATATGACATTATAATAATGATGTTATGATATTACTACAAAACTAGTCATTATACATATAACTTTGTATCAACTGGCAGAGTTGACATGTTACAAGACTTTAAAACATGAACATAAGTACTTATGTACAGTCTTTAATAACTGAATTACACCTAAAAACAAATCAGATATATCAAAAGACTATACTATCATAAATGTTAACATACTATAGTGTCAGGACTACAGTTATAAAACCAGGTCATAAAACATAATAACTATTATTAATTATAAATTTTCTATAGATGAGGGTTATTTTCAGAGGTCAAAGTTCAAATAGTCCCACTTTATTATGTCCCCTCATACTGTAGATCATAGACATTAACTCACTTTGTGTTAGAGTTAGGTCACATGATAACTAGTAACTAACCTTTGTCCATGTCTTTGTATCAATGTTAAATAACCAGCTGTCAGATCCACCAACTCCACCCACTATCATCATATGAAGGTCTCTGATAACAGTAGTAGCATGACCCCATCTACTCTGAGGCCAATTCACTGATTTGTGAAGTGGTTCACTTATCTTCTCCCAGTGCTGGGTAGATAATACTCAAGTTAACATATTATACAATTAACATAGCAGTAATTAATACTGTATACTGGGAAATGTTTAAGAATATTGCTCATTTTATACTTTATGTGGATTTTAATTTAGTTACCATATTTCCTTCAATAAGACCTGGGACATCTATTTCAATATTCATTAACAACAGGGAAATTTACTATTTGAGGACATTGTCTAATCAAGGACAGTATTTAAAATATAATTGTGAATCATTAAAGTTTCTAGAGTTAGAAGTGATTATGAACATTCCTGATAAACAATAGCTTTAAACTTTGTATATCAGTTAGTAAATGATAGATCAAGCTTTGACAGGAGTTTTAAGTAAATATTACCTCCTTGTCAACTCAACTGTTTAAGGACTTTATCAAACTACAGCTATTTAATGACTGATAAAATATTTTTAAAAATAAAATTTCTTTTTACGTTGTTCACTTTTAAACAGAACAACTTAGTAATAGACAATTTTGCAGACATTGTGCATTTTATTCAAGGTCATCATCAATTTCATTGATATACAAAAAAGGAGGCTACTATTCAAGAGTGACATTTACTCAAGGAAATATGGTATCACTATAGTTGACTATAGGAATGTTTCAGTTATCACTATAACCTCTAAGTTGACTAAACAAATATTAACAAACAGTGAATCACTTGTTTATTAATAAAACAGTTCCTAATAATAATATAAAGACACTATACTCTAAATTTAGTTCATTCAACATTCTCAAACTTTAAACTTGATTACTCCACAATATTATACAGTAACTAAATACTTTAACTTAGTACATATTGTACTCACCACTGCAGTCTCTGTACATTGTGCAATATACACAGTGTTATCACGACCATTAGGAGTAGAACCACCAAATAACAGAGCTCTGTTATTTGGTAGTGATGTAAGAGTGAAGTAATTACAAGGAGGTGGGCATTCTCCATTAATATTTGGTATTATCCACTGACCTGAAATACAAACAGTTATAAAATTGTACTTGATATATAATGTATTGATAACATGATATATTGATATTCTTACCACTGGATAACTGATAATAATGGTGCTCATTAGTACTAACATTATCAACAAGTGGTTGCTTATCACTATACTGAGCACCAGGTTGTGGAGAGGTAGGACGTGGACCATATCCACCAACTACCAGTAGATAATCCACTTTATTGAATGTAAGAGATATCATCCTACAGCTTGACTTCATCATTGGACTCATACTTGGATTAGTTGGGAACAGTTTATTCCATGTAAGTGAATCTGTTATTAATGAGTTGAGACTGTTGTGACGACACTGGTCATGATTACAATGTCCTCCAAAGTAGTAGATCCTGTTACTGATAATAGTTGAGGCATAATCATATACACCCAGTGGAGGTTTTCCATTAGTAGGTCGTTGTTCCCACTTACCAGTTGGTAAGTGAAATAACTCAATAACAGAGGTCATCCTCCGTTTGACTTCATTATCATGTACACTAGGGAGACCATGTATACTACCACCCCACATGTAGAGGTAGTCACCCACTATATGTGTGGAGTGATAGTACCTCTTTGTAGGTACATAATAATCTATAGAACATGATACACACACACATAACAATAGATAACTATTATAATAATGTAGTCAAACCTGATCTAGATGTAGTCATCTTTTCTACAGACACGCCCTTAATAAGAATCTCAGTTATTTTAATTGAGGACAACTCACTACTTACAGGTTCCATCATAAAACAAGTAATCTTAGAATATACAAGTCATTTTATTTATTAGAACTTATTCCATTCACATGTATTAGTGTGTGTTAATACAGTATACAGTTAATGAGACATAAAATAGTACTGTATAACATCTTAAGACTGCACTGTATCAGGTAGACCTGACTTGTCTAAATCACTGAAATAAGGATGTTGTATAGCAGTCTTTGCTGACATTCTCTTCCCAGGATTATAAACCAACATTTGCTGATATTAAATACAACTAGAATTACAAGGATCATTGAACAATAACTTACCATTAAAAGAATCATTGAACAATAACTTACCATTAAAAGGATCATTGAACAATAACTTACTATTAATAGGTCACATGGAAAGGAATGTTCCTCTCTACAAAAAGAGCTGGTCATACTAGACTATAGTCCACATTATATTTATCATATAGTTATAGTTATAACAAGTACTGATAATATGGTCTGTTATTAGAAACTATTTAAAGTACATGTTATATTGGTCATTACATAATGGTATAATAAATAATACTTAATTTGTTATATTATTAATTGTTGTTGTAATCAATTTACTGAGAGCTTTGCCTTGTTTCTTTGATATCGTAATACATTTCTCTATCTCTTCATAATTTAATGCTATGCCCCCTAATATAATAGAGATAATTAATAATAATAATATTAACCAATGAATGAAATAGTTATTAATACTAGTTATTAAACAAGATTACAATAGACCACACTAGTTTGTTATGATATGATATTGTTGTTGTTACATAATATTACATAATCGTGAACTTTTATAAGGACAGTGTCTAATATCAAAAGTTGTAATATGTATTGTATCCTATGAAAGGAAGGTGTCCCTAGCTAGTCAAACTAGACCAACAGTGGTCAGAGAAGAGATATTCTACAATATATATAACAACTAACCATCTTTTTGAAGCTACTACAACAACAAGTTCACAGACATCTTTATAAATGTAGTCAATTCATATGAATCTTGACATAGTAGGAGGTGAACCATTTTAAAGATCAACTTATTATATTATAAATAATAACTTGTTAATATAAAATTAATAAATGAAAAAGATCACACTCAAAAGATTATTATAAGCAATACTAATTATATTTATAATGTCCATATAGGGTAATACACTCAATACTAATATTAATTCTAGTCACACAGTAATACAACAGTAATATACAAACTACTAAATAATATAATAGTCATAGTACATTATAGGAGGATTATACTAAATAAACTACTTACATATATAGTGGATGAACTACATATGTTCAAGGTAAGTAAGTACTTGAGAAATAGATGGACGAACTTGACTCTCATGAGAGATACACCTTTGAACGAGACGTTTCATAGTTGGCCACTGGATAGTCTCTGATTGAGTCATTTTGTCAGCTGTTTTAGAAGCAGGAGGTCGACGTAGGATGATCTCCATTAGTAGGACACCAAAACTAAAGACATCCATTGCTGGAGAATGTTGATCTGGAAATGGCGCTTCAGGTGCAGAATAAAAAGGATTACCAGGAGCTACGCTACTAACTGAGATACTTTGAACAAGATTAGCTGAGCCATAATCAGAGAGTTTAGCCTTCCACATTCCACTACCAGATGGTTCAAGGAGGATATTAGGACTACTAACATCACGATGTAGTATAGGGTGTGGTTGCCAGAGATGAAGGTAGTTTAAAGCACGAGATATGTCTTGGACAATCCTGATAATTTGAGGTCGTGTTAGTGGAGATTTCTCAATTTCTTTTCGAAGACTAGTTGGCATTAATTCAGTGAGGATGATAGGAGTACCCAGTCGAGTGGCTCCTATGAACTGGAGAAGATTGGGATGACGAACTCGAGCAGCAATCTCCATTTCTCGTGTAAAAACTGATACGTTATATGGTGACAGGATAACTTCATGAAGACATTTGGCAGCTACTCTAAGACCACGAAATTTAGCCACCTTGACTTCTCCCCAACCTCCTTTCCCAAGAACCTCCTCACTCATCTCAATCTCCTCTCTCCTCACTACCCAGTGAGACTGTTCTTGTAACTGTTGCTGAACATGTTGTTGAAGAGTTGCATTAACTTGGTGTGTTTGTTGTTCCCTCTCTTCTTGATTTTGTAGCTGTTGTTGAAGTAACCTTTCTCTATCTTCATAATCTCTTAGCTCACGTTGAAGTGTAGCTTGAGTTTGTTGTTTCTCTTGAAGTTCTCGATGTAGTTGATTTAGTTGTCTTTCTTTTGTTTGAAGGTCCTCTTGAAGAGCTCTTGTCACATCTATCTGCTGTTGTTTGGTATCTTGTAGCTCTTTGTTGGTAACTTCAAGTTGTTGTGTTAATCGTTGGATTTCTCTATCTTTCTCTTGTGATTCTTGATAGGACAAAGAAGGTTGAAGACGTGGGAGAGATTGGACAGTAAGTTGAGGTTGTCCAAGTCTCACAAAAGGTTGTACAGATGTTTCTTGTCTCTTCTGTTGTAGCTTAAGTTGATATTCTTCAGTTGACCTCAGGTTAGTTATTACATCTTTTAAAAACCATTGGCCATCATTACATACTACAGTGAGAGATATAGTATGTTACAATAGTATTGAGTTATGAAACTAGTTTTTAATACAAACAGTTAGTATGTCAACACTCCTATATGATACTGTGATAATACTGATAATGTGTGTCTGTACTATATAACAAATACTATCGTCAATAGACAGTACTTACTAAGTTCAAGTACTGTAGTATCATTGAGTTTACCAGCAGGACAGATATATCCTCCAAATTGTATTACCCATACAGTGGTAGGTGACACATTCCATACTGAGAGGGAGTGGGTACATCTCTTAGTAACTGAGTCTGGTATAGTGAGCTATAAGATGGAATATAGTGTACTATATGACATTATAATAATGATGTTATGATATTACTACAAAACTATTCATTATACATGTAACATCAGTGGATACATGTACTCTAGTAACAGACTATAACTTTGTATCAACTGGTAGAGTTGACATGTTACAAGACTTTAAAACATGAACATAAGTACTTATGTACAGTCTTTAATAACTGAATTACAACTATAAACAAATCAGATATATCAAAAGACTATACTATCATAAATGTTAACATACTATAGTGTCAGGACTACAGTTATAAAACCAGGTCATAAAAAATAACTATTATTAATTCTAAATTTTCTATAGATGAGGGTTATTTTCAGAGGTCAAAGTTCAAATAGTCACACTTTATTATGTCTCCTCGTACTGTAGATCATAGACATTAACTCACTTTGTGTTAGAGTTAGGTCACATAATAACTAGTAACTAACCTTTGTCCATGTCTTTGTATGAATGGTAAATAACCAGCTGTCAGCAATAGTATTCCTTGATTTATTAAATCCACCTACCATTATAACATGTAGGTCACTGATAATAGTGGTAGCATGATCACATCTACTCTGAGGCCAATTCACTGATTTGAGACGTGGTTCATTTATCTTCTCCCAGTGCTGGGTAGATAATACTCAAGTTAACATATTATACAATTAACATAGCAGTAATTAATACTGTATACTGGGAAATGTTTAAGAATATTGCTCATTTTATACTTTATGTGGATTTTAATTTAATTACCATATTTCCTATAATAAGACCTGGGACATCTATTTCAATATTTATCAACAACAGGAAAATTTATTATTTGAGGACATTGTCAGCATTTATTCAAGGTCATCATCAATTTCATTGATATACAAAAAGGGAGGCTACTATTCAAGAGTGACATTTACTCAAGGAATGTGGTATCACTATAGTTGACTATAGGAATGTTTCAGTTATCACTATAACCTCTAAGTTGACTAAAGAAATATTAACAAACAGTGAATCACTTGTTCACTAATAAAACAGTTCCTAATAATAATATAAAGACACTATACTCTAAATTTAGTTCATTCAACATTCTCAAACTTTAAACTTGATTACTCCACAATATTATACAGTAACTAAATACTTTAACTTAGTACATATTGTACTCACCACTGCAGTCTGTGTACATTGTGCAATATACACAGTATTATCATGACCATTACGAATATCACCACCAAATAACAGAGCTCTGTTATTTGGTAGTGATGTAAGAGTGAAGCTACTACAAGGAGGTGGACATTTTCCACTAATATCTGGTGTTATCCACTGACCTGAAATACAAACAGTTATAAAATTGTACTTGATGTATAATGTATTGATAACATGATATATTGATCTTCTTACCACTGGATAACTGATAGTAGTGGTGCTCATTAGTACGAACAATATCATTATAAGCATTACTATACTGAGCACCAGGTTGTGGAGAGGTGGGACGTGGGCCAAATCCACCAACTACCAGTAGATAATCCACTTTATTGAATGTAAGAGATATCATCTCACAGTATGACTTCATCATTGGACCCATACTTGGATTAGTTGGGAACAGTTTATTCCATGTAAGTGAATCTGTTATTAATGAGTTGAGACTATTGTGATGACAGCCGTCATGATTACAATGTCCTCCAAAGTAGTAGATCCTGTTACTGATAACAGTTGAGGCATAATTATAGACACCCAGTGGAGGTTTTCCATTGGTAGGTTGTTGTTCCCACTTACCAGTTGGTAAGTGAAATAACTCAATAACAGAGGTCATCCTCCGTTTGATTTCATTATCATGTACTCTAGGGAGATCATCTGTATCACCACCCCACATGTAGAGGTAGTCACCCACTATATGTGTGGAGTGACGTGACCTCTTTTTAGGTACATAATAATCTGTAAAACATGACATGCACACACATAACAATAGATAACTATTATAATAATGTAGTCAAACCTGATCTAGATGTAGCCATCTTTTCACAGACACACTGTCATAGTGCATTTGGTCCCCCCCCCCTAAATTTGTCCCCTGGGACTATCACATGTACACTAGTGCAAAATATCCCCAGGGACATTGTGCACTTGTAATATTTCCATGTAGGACTGCTGGCACTAGTGCAGATTGTCCCTCTCAGTACAAAGTGTCCCCTGGAGGAGGCATCATGTACTAGTATAAAGTGTCTCCCTTAAACTCCTAAATAAGTATTTGCTCAACGACAATGAATTACAAAATTATAATAATGAATTGAAAATAATAATACAACATATGAACAACTGTCACAAAACCATTTTGAATTTTTTTTCCATGCTTCTGTCAGACATTCACACAAACATTGTGGTACCATTTATTACACAAACTTCATGAAAGTAGATGATTACGAAATACATGTTGTATATATACTATTTGAGATGGATTTTCACCATAACAAAGTGATGTCGCGAAAGACAATGCAAAGAGACCACAATCATTTCTACTATATATTAGTGTGTGTTAATACAGTATACAGTTAATGAGACATAAAATAGTACTGTATAACATCTTAAGACTGCACTGTATCAGGTAGACCTGACTTGTCTAAATCACTGAAATAAGGATGTTGTATAGCAGTCTTTGTTGACATTCTCTTCCCAGGATTATAAACCAACATTTGCTGATATTAAATATAACTAGAATTAAAAGGATCATTGAACAATAACTCACCATTAATAGGTCACATGGAAAGGAATGTTCCTCTCTATAAAAAGAGCTGGTCATACCAGGCTATAGTCCACATTATATTCATCATATAGTTATAGTTATAACAAGTACCGATAGTATGGTTTGTTATTAGAAACTATTTAAAGTACATGTTATATTGGTCATTATATAATGGTATAATAAATAATACTTAATTTGTTATATTATTAATTGTTGTTGTAATCAGTTTACTGAGAGCTTTGCCTTGTTTCTTTGATATCTTAATACATTTCTCTATCTCTTCATAACTTAATGCTATGCCCCCTAATATAATAGAGATATTTAATAATTAGTAATGATATTAACCAATGAATGAAATAGTTATTAATACTAGTTTATTATGATATGATATTGTTGTTACATAATATTACATAATCATGAACTATTGTACTGATAAATTTACAAGTTAATGAATATAATCTTTGAAAGGTTTAGCTATCACAATATAAAGGGGTGTGATAGTGGGTGTGGTTTACCTAGTTTATACACTCCAGCTAACATATTCTTGTCAGTGACTACAATACTCACTAAACCAGAACATAGTGACATCTCACCTCCTGTAGGATCAAGGAGACTAGACCATCTAGAGGACAATATTACATCATAGTTACTAATGTAACCACACCCACTTATGATGAATGGCAAATGAGACTGATACAGGTAGTGAACCACAATGTAGTGGAGTATGTGTTGCCATGGAAACCACTGGACCTTCTGACTCAATAGTAACAGTTGGTAGCTTGACTAACAATGAAACATATCATGTAATAATGTGGAAACGCCCAGTAAGGACACCCTCTATATTGAGGACACTTGTTCTAGTCCAATACTAAT
Source organism: Xestospongia muta (assembly GCA_963693285.1). Classification (NCBI taxonomy): domain Eukaryota; kingdom Metazoa; phylum Porifera; class Demospongiae; order Haplosclerida; family Petrosiidae; genus Xestospongia; species Xestospongia muta. Next base: position 8,367,652 of record OY848922.1, read on the forward strand.
ACTTTAGTGTATTATACAGCCACTCCCAAAATGTCAGTTATAAAATGGTTATATTATGTACTGTATCCAATGAAAAGAGTAGGCCCCTATTATTAGATCAATCAAATTAGACCAAACAATGTCTAGATAATAAACATATATAATAACTAACCATCTTTTAAACCTGCTACAATAGCTAATACACAAACATCTAAAGGAGGTCCATCTATACTTAGCAGAATAATATCAATATACAATGTCCAACATAACTAGAATATAGAGATCTCGTAATAATAATAGTATGTATAATGTACCTGTCCTTCTAGTATACAGAGTTGATGTAGATCAATGAATTTAGAACTAAATGAAGTATATAATATAAGTAATGTCATTAATATCAACTTATATTGTTATTATATGGTAAAAGATGTGTTATGAGTTAGATATATCAATAAAATAAAATAATATTCTATATATGTGTGTGTAACCTGATTTGTGAAAGTGACCACTGCTAAACATCTCAATAAACAGTTTTGTATACATATATAGTTGCTGTATATGTACATCTATTCATAATAACTTTATGTGTGCAAAACTTTTAAGATGTTTTAACATTGGGCCCTTTTCACAAATCAGGTCACAAATGTACTGTTTACCAAAAGTAGTCCCTTACTGAAAATCAGGTCACACATACCAAATAAACAATTGAGAATAGACATTTAGTAATCAACTACTTTCTTACAATATTTCCCATTAAATTATACAGTTATATTAATGATCAATTCTTTCTACCTCAGTATTATATCCTGTATTGTTTGGGACACAAATGTGGAAGACATTTCTTTTATTATTTTACCTCCAGTAGCAACAGGAGAATAATCAACATTTAAAACTAGAAAGAAATATATTATATATACTTAATATAGGACTTACCTATATAGCCTTCATTAGGTGACATTTGAGGTGGATTACAGAGCTCCTGTTATTAATTATAATTAATTAATCTAATGAGATATTGATTAACTTAACTGCTTGGATACCACATGTAGCACAAGTATTACCTATCTTGACTAAAGATGAACCATTGGCAGTACTAATGGAACCTACAATATGAGAGAACATCTTATAAGGACAATGTGAATTAAAAATACCCTCTATATTTAAGATACTTGTTCTAGTTCTATACTAATACTTTAGTGTATTATACAACCTCTATATTGAGGACACTTGTTCTAGTCCCATACTAATACTTTAGTGTATTAAACAACCTCTATATTGAGGACACTTGTTCTAGTCCCATACTAATACTTTAGTATATTATACAACCTCTATATTAAGGACACTTGTTCTAGTCCCATACTAATACTTTAGTATATTATACAACCTCTATATTAAGGACACTTGTTCTAGTCCCATACTAATACTTTAGTATATTATACAACTTCTATATGCACTCTTCCTAAGTATAACAATACCTGTATTAATAGTGGCTGTCCTAGCTTGATCTACTTTTCGGCCATCTTCTCTGAGACCCTCATCCTAAAGGTTATATGTACCAATGTTTATAGACCTAATATACTAACCAGTAATCCTGTTAGGAAGTCATCAGGAAACAACAACCTTAAAGAAAAAAAGAAGTTATGTCAATAATACATAAACATATTACCTAAAATCTAGCTCCATCTAATCACTCCACGTGGTAGCTGCGAGCCCCACCTACTTACTAACAAGTAAAAATGGCTGTTATCTTTTATTATGATATAGTCTGTCCTTTTGCCTATATGGCTAGTCATATAGTTGAGGCTGCTGTATCCAGAGCTGGAGGTAAAGTACATTGGACACCAGTACTGCTGGGTAAGTAAGGGAGGCAACTGTAGTCTGGTAGTTTAGGTACTTGATAGGACTTGAAGTTAAGTAATTTCAAGTGTGAGCACTAAAATGATGGGAGACAGAGTTCAACTAGTGTTACTGGTCTATTCCTTATGTAGGTGGTTTATATAAAGTCGTAGATGCTCCTCAAGGAAAAGATGGCTCTGCTATGGATGTGATGGCTCCAGCAAAAGTTAGAATTGTCAATGAAGGTATATTGACTAGGAGAGTCTATCTATATTGGACATCCAGATACTTTGGGACACTGTTCTTAGCATAGAGGTGTCCTCAGTAAAATACCAGGACTAGAACAAGTGTTTTAAATATAGAGCATGTCCTTTATAGGTTTCTCTTATGCTCATAATAATGAATAATCCTTCCTTCTTAGATTTTGAGAGACAGGCCTATCGTTATGGTGTTCCCTTTAACACACCACATCACCATCCACAAAAGACACTTCATGCTATGAGAATACTAGCTGGTATTGATGACCAGGAGATAAGAATAACATTATCCAAAGCATTCTATAAAGTCAGTAACTTTACTTAACATATAATATATTAAATACTTTGGGACTTTAGGCTTATTGGCAAGAAGGCAGAGATATGGAGGAACATGATGAGATACAAACTGTTGTTGATACAGTTATAAAAGGTCTCGATGTTGGTAAAATGGCTACTAACTCAGGTTGTTCACAACTACTTAAGAATAATACTGAAGAAGCTGGGAATAGAGGAGCATTTGGAGTACCAGGGTAACTTCATTTTGGCCTTTTAAGGTTTTTATTTCTTCCAGTTTTTATGTTAATAATCAGTTATTTTGGGGAGTGGATCGACTATTCTTAGTAGAGAGAGTGTTAGGTAGAAAAGATGCCTTACCTGAGAGACTAGCTTCACCATCTCCACAAGTAAGTTCACTTGAAGAGATGATCATATCTCTCCCTCACACATACAGGGTGGTCAAGCAGACCTAACCTTCTACTTTGATTATTCCAGCCCATGGAGTTTCATAGGCAATGAGTTACTAGACAACACAATACAAAGTGTGTCTCCAGTATCTGTTCGAGTTCATTATGTACCTATCCTCCTGGGAGCTTTGTTTAGAAATATAGGTGCTCCACAGGTACATATATTCATCTATAGTACATACTACTTCCTTGTCGTATCATTAGGTACCTGGGATGGCATTTGCTGATGCAAAACGTCAATATATGTCTTGGGAATTAAATCATTTTGCTAATGAAGTTGCTAAGAGGCCTATTCAATGGCCAGATAGTTTTCCAATACGAACAGTGCTACCACTACGAGTGACGCTAGCTTCAGGGTGTGATCCTAAACTGATAAAGACATTATGTAAGTTCCTTTGGTCTTTAAGTATGAGATATAACATAGCTTTTTTAAGTTCGAGCAGCATGGGAAGAAAATAGGAATATTGGTGACCCTGAGGTAAAGAAATGTTGATAAAAAATTGAAAGTAGTCATATAAAATTTTAGACTTTACTTACCTCAAATACAATCTTTAGGTGTTAAGAGATGTTCTGATATCTCATGGATTTCCTAGTACTGAATTAATAGAGAAAGCAAGCACACAGCCTATAAAAGATCAGCTAACAGCTAACACAAAGAAGTAAGTAACCATGGAAACAGTAACCATAGAAACAGAGGAGATGGATATTGAGAAAGAGAGAGGTACACATACACAAGAACATATAAAAAGAATGTGAGAGAATTCTCTCTTCTCTTTCAAGAGGTGAGGACGAAGGATTATGTGGTGTCCCAACATTTCAAGTCAATGGTAGTCGTCCAATATGGGGACAAGACAGGCTACATGTTGTAGCTGATATGTTATGTGGATGGAAAGAAACACCACCAGCAAGTAAACTATGAATATTTAGTAACAACAATTTTTACAAAAACTAAACAATAATTCTCAATAATGTATACAATATATCAGTATTCCAAGACGTTAGTTTGTTAACCAGTAATACTGATACCATATATTGTTTCTAATTATACAATGTGCAATTGATTTTTAAAAATTATTTCTTCCATGACGATGACAATAAGGCGAATTTACATTAGCATTGAGACGACAAGGCAGACCATTACGAGTCATTGCAGCACATTTTTGGTTACCTAGGAAACTAGAAGAGGTACTATTGGGGGTGTGGTCTTTATGAGGGGTAAGAGTAGACGTGGGGATTGGCGTTGAAGGGGGCGGGAACTTTGGAACGTAACCTCCATTGGATGTAATATCTTTGTAGAGATCATCAATTTCATCATCAGATATCTCATGACTATTATGTGTGCTCAATGTTGGGATGGAAGAGATAGTGAGAGGTTTTGTAGAGAGGGATAAAGGTCTAGCTACTTTGGTGTGTTTGAAGTGACCATACCATTGTTTGCCCCAGTCACCTAATAGATAAATTAATGATATTAATAAAAAGTGTCAATGTCATTAATGAAATGATTATAGGGGCCTATATTATGGAGCTTCAATGTAAAGTCACATTGCTATTAATGACATGAGGTATATGCAGTGTCCTTTGTAGTATTAATAAATATTTGAAATGAGGATATCCCTGTAATTAGGACAATTTAATTCAATAGTATGACAGCTATAAACAAGACTAAAGCCTCTTATTAAAGGACACTCTAGATTATATCAAAACACTTTTATATTCAGGAACTTATTCTGTTGTTAAATGTCCTCAGTATCTAGTATATAAATACTTACCTAATAATATTGTTAACAGTATCCCAGCTAACTGGACCAGACTAAAAGCACATTGAAACTTTAGTTCAGCTAACAAATTCCCCAAAACTAACACTAACAAAGCTAGTCTAGACAACCAAGGTGCTTTAAGGAACAGCAATATTAGACATGATATCAGTAAGAAAAGACAATGGCTAGCTGTAGTTGTTAGTGTACGAAGACCGTCCTGAGCCCCGCCTACTTTCTCCATAACCCAGCCAAGTTGCACACTGACGGCACTGTTCATAGTATCCAGTAAAGAGAGGACATGTGCTACTGTATCATTGATAGTTTTAAGATTTGATATTGTGTTTTCATATTGTCCACTTATTTCATTTAGAAGTAGTAGTAGATCATTAGTGCTATTATCTGTATAAGAGATACTAAAAATAAATAGACTGTATTTTTATGTAAGACATAGTGTGTGTTCTCTATAGGACAAAGTGAACATATTCATTGCTCTTAGAGACACAATTGAATGAGAGAGAGAGAGAGACATAATGGTTCCTCTCTAAAAACCATAAGGGACATATGTGGTTATCTTTATCAGAGCTAGTCAGAGGACACACAGTGACATATATGGTTGTCTCCCTCGGAGAACAAAGAGGAACAAAAAAGATCACTAAACTCAAAAATTACTACAACCATTCTTATATTTTGACATTTAGGAGAGTATATTAGCAACTTAATACATCTCCTTTGCATAAAAAATGTCTATTATTATAATAATGTTCATATTTTTTGAGGTACACACTATTCACTATATATCAGTACATATGACTTACCTATTCTCTTCCAAACTTGCCTAACATTCACACTCAACAGATCCAACTCATCTCTCATTCTCTGTTGAGACTCTTGACGATTTTTATCCTGAGCTACCAACATTTCTCGAGCTATTTCTACAACAATAATACAAACATTTATAAACTATTTCTACCAGCAATGAACCTTAGACAAGTTACTGTATATATAGCTCACTTACCAAGTTGTTGTCTAATATTATCAGTCATGTTCTTCAATTGTTGTTGACTTTTTTGTATCAGAGATCGTTCCACAGTAAGATGATCAATATTTTCATGAATGGATTCTTCAAGTGCCTCTTGTGAGGTAGATAGGTTTGATTGTCGCTGGAGGAGATGTTCCTGTTCTCTTTTCACTTCTTCAAGACTCTCATTAGTAAAGTGTCGTATCTATATGTGAAAAATATATTTAACATTCATGCTATAAAAGATAGTTAATTCTTTCTTAATAGTAGGCACTTTACGATCTTAGAAAAATTGTCCTCAATATAGAGGTTGTATAATACACTAAAGTATTAGTATGGGACTAGAACAAGTGTCCTCAATATAGAGAGAGGTTGTATAATACACTAAAGTATTAGTATGGGACTAGAACAAGTGTCCTCAATATAGAGGTTGTATAATATACTAAAGTATTAGTATGGGACTAGAACAAGTGTCCTCAATATAGAGTGTCCCTCATGAGAAGTCCATTATTTTAAAAGTTACTCTACCTGTTCATGATTTGATGCTAGAACTTCCATTGCTTTAATTTGTTGTAATGTTGAGTGAGAGAGCTGGTTAACAGCAACTTCCGTTTGATAACGAAATTGTTGTTGTCGAGTAGCATAACACACTGACCTAGCTCTATTACTAATGATATGATAGGCATTCCACATATGAGCATCCATGGGCCCTGTACACTCTGCTACAGTCTAAAGAGAGAGAGAGAGAGAGATGATCCATTGTCCACACACTCACATACCATATCACTTGTACAAGGGAACACTTCACGTCCTTCTGCTTCAGACTGGCAGTTCAATAACTGAACACTCATCTTCGCCAATTCTTCTTCATTCATTTCACTACAAGACTTACGTAGAGCCTGAATAACCTGTAAAAATGTATTCTCATAGCCACTGACAAATCTCCCATCATATTAGTCCTCGTACCCAATACTGCTTAACTTACTAAACAACTAGACCACTACACCTTCTACTAACCTTATGTTGACATTGTTCTAAAGGAGGCAAGTCCAGTAACTGTTTGGCTTCTTGTAAGAACTTCTGCTCAGCTGAGTTTATTTCAAAAGGGACAAGAACTCCATCTTTTTGTGGTGTGTTCTCGTTAGCTGTATCTTCATCTTTGTCAGAATCCTTGCTAAATGGCCACCAGGCTAAAGTTATGTGAAGATAGAAGACAAGAAAGAAGAAAGTTTTCATTCTCTTTTCTTTTTCACACTCAAATTTGGAGCCAGCAGTTTCAAAACTGACCAATCCGTAAAAGACACGCCCCTTATAATTAAGTATACGGAATACTTCATTAATTTTAGTACCATTTCATTTCTATACAAATTTCAGAACGTTTCCGTATACGTCCGTAAACGTAAAAGACCACGTGTAACAAACAACTTTATTATTCATGAAAATGTACAAAAAAAGTAAATCATTGTTGCCATGGTAACATGTATCACCTCAAATAACCCCTAAATAATGATAATAAAATAAATAATTATTAAAATAAATAGGGATAAACTCACGGTAATTTCATAGTCATAAACACTCGACAAGCAAAGAATGAAATCATTACACTGAAAAATCCAAAGGCCAATAACATAATCCGATTAAATCGAGAGAGACCAGGTGTGTTGCTTCGCTCTAAGACAATGAAACCAATACCTCCGAGAGTGAACAAGAAACTGGATGCTAAACCTTCCATAATATATTGTCCATTAACTCGATACTGAGAGAAAGAGAGAGAGAACATTAAATTAGTATGAAATACTATAAATTAACCTGCATAAAGGCTACAGGCTTGCTATGACCAAATTCATCTGTAGTTGAACCAATTGAAGGTGGTTCCACGATAACATCATAAATAACTCCACCAGTCACCAGAAAATAGGACAGTAATATAATGCCAAATACAACAGTAGCTGATGGGGCTTTAATAAATGATGGCTTCTTAATTCGAACTTGAGGAGCTTGTAAAATGTAAAAAGGGAGACGATAAAGGTACTCCATTGTTCAAGAAGGGGTGTGGCTATAATTAATTAAGTAAAGATTTATGAGCCACGCCTATTCCACATGGCTACATTTAGCAGAAAAACTGCACATTTCTTGGTCAAATGTATTAGAAGAAGGATATCATTAGATGCTGTGTGTTCTGAAGTTACTGAGAGCATTAAACAGTTACCAGTTCTTATACATAAAGTATGATATATGGATGAATGGACAATTCAATGGACGAATAATAAATGAATGGATCAATGCTTTTTGTTGATCTTGTTTGTAGGAGCTGGTCTCAGAGAGTCAAGAATTGCAAGAATGCAGTCGCTATCTTTTTGATGGTAGAGGCAAAGCAATCCGACCTACAATGGTACTTTTAATGGCAGCTACTTGCAATCATACTCGACAACACAGGTCACATGACAGTCATGTGATTAATAAATTACTATTAGTTCTGTTATAGGCAATTTGTTAGTCTTGCTCAGCAAACAATTGCCATGGTAACAGAAATGATTCACACGGCTAGTCTTATTCATGATGACATCATTGATGGTGCTGATACTAGAAGGGGAAAACCCTCTGTTAATAAAATATGGGGAGAAAGAAAAGTCTGCGATGTTTAAAGCTGTTATATGTATAAAAGAATCTTTATGTAGGCAGTAATGGCTGGTAACTTTATTTTAGCTGAAGCATCAAGATGTCTGGCATCACTTGGTAACGCGCAAGTCATTGATATTGTCGCTACTGTGATAGAAGATTTAGTACGAGGTGAGAGAGAAAGAGAGAGAGAGAGTTAATCTCAGTACAACAGGTGAAGTTATGCAGTTAAACAATACAAATGGTGATGCTGAAACTCTCTTTGAACAATACATTCACAAAACCTTTAAAAAGACTGCGAGTTTAATGGCATACTCATGTCAAGCTGTAAGACCATATCACATTAACTCACTAACGTATCATGGCTTGTACATGTACTTAAGGTAGCTGTATTGAGCCATCTCTCTGAAGAATATTGCCAAGCTGCTTTTCAATATGGCAAAAATGCAGGACTTGCTTTTCAGGTTATGAAAACTGGTTTTACTAGTACTTTGTTCAATATAACTTATAGATTGTTGATGATGTATTAGATTTCCGAGCTACAAAGGCTGAATTTGGAAAACCAGTTTCCGTTGACCTGAAACTAGGATTAAGTACTGCACCTGTTCTGTTTGCTGCTAAAGAGGTTGTTGTCGTGGCTACCATATGTCATTAGTAATGAAGATATATTGTATTATAGGTACCAGAGCTGTATAAATTAATGAGAAGGCGGTTTAAAGAACCAGGAGATGTTGAAAAGGCTGTATCAGCAGTTCTTAATGTAAGGAACATCTCTATAGTGGACACTATAGGACACAGTCCTTAGTATAGAGGTGTCCTTAATATAGAGGTTGTATGATACACTAAAGTATTGGTATGGGACTAGAACAAGTGTCCTTAACATAGAGGGCATTCTTTATGAGAGGTTCTAATAATGGTCTTTTTTCCTTCTTTATTTAGAGTTCAGCTATTACAGAGAGTTTAAATTTAGCTCAAGAATATTCGTGTAAATCTATAGGATTTTTGAACCAGTTCTCAGTCAGTCCTGAAAGAAATCAATTGTACAATTTAGCTAAAGAAATTGTAGACAGAAATAAATGAATGAATATTGTTATTTTAAAGGTCATCACTCACATGTTACACTTGACAAAATTCATTGTTTATAAAATGTATTTATAAGTTATAAAGTTCATAAAGTGCTTTATTAAATTAACAAGTACTTGTGAGGGTGTATTACTTGTCAGCATTTTAGAGGCATCATGGCATTACTCAATGTACTCTTGATTCTTTGTTTTACTGGTCTGGTTCTTTCTCAAACACCAATTCCTTCACGACCTCCAGGTATGTTATCCCACTTCACTGCTGAGTGGTTTAGTAATAAAATAGTCTAGAGAAATCAATCCAACCTCTTGTTGTGAATATATATAAAACCTTTTCTTAGTTTAGAGGTGTCCTCAATATATAGCAATGAATTCATAATATACTATACTATATGAAAGGTTCTACTTTAGATGTCCTTACTTCAATGTTACATTTTTTACTTCAGGATATGTGTTTCAGCCTTCCACGGGAGAGCCACAAGTTGTTGTGGAAGCATTTTATGATCAGTAAGTCTACAAATAGACTCATCCTATATATATATATATATATATCTTATCTTATAATAGTTTGTGTGATGATTCTAAAGCTAATTACCCCACATTAAAACAGGTACTATCTTGTTATACACTATTAACAGTTTGGCTTTGAATATAATATACATTTATAGCTACGTACAGCTTACACTGGAAAACCTGTTAAAATACTGGTTCATATATTTCCACTACCGTAAGTTCAAATTCATGATATCTATATCCATCCATCCATCTATCCATTCATTGATCCATCTATTTATTTATGCATCCATTCATCTATCTATCCATCCATACAGATATCATCACAATGCTTACTTTATGCAACAAGCTGGAGAGGTAGTGAGAAATATATCATATCTTAACTTTGAAAACTATCTAGATGCTGCATTTCAAGATCAAGATCGTAAGATCATTCACACTTACCAACATTATCTATTAATATTTTATTCTTTTATTTTTAGAATTTCTAGATGGTTCTGTTGATTTAACTGAGCCTCAAGTCAAGAATAAAATAGCATTCTTTACAGAAGGCAGTACAAAAGTGTCTTCAGCAACGTAAGACTGATAATGTAATAGAACCTCCCTGTAATAATGAGGAAGCCCCTTTAATTAGGACATATTCTTTTTAATGTACTAAGTATAATGACTTTTTGTAATGAGGATGCTCCTTTAATTAGGACATCTCCCTTTTTGATTGTATTAATCTCTATTCCTTATACAGTGTGTTACAAGGATTTGATGATGATATCATAGTTCGTAGATCTCGTTATGCTTGGAAATATGCTGCTCATCGTGGTATTACTGGAACACCTCAATTTATAATCAATGGAGTCCATTATCCTGATGCTTCTGATTTCACCCTTATTGAATGGAGCAAATGCATTGATCAACTGATACAAAATCCATAAATGTGGAATGCTACTTGTTACAATAGTTACTGCTAAATATGTACACTTTAAAACTGAGTTTAAGTTCATAGAAAACATGTTAATTTTGTGATAGAAACACAAGCTATGAATAACTTTAAAAGTATAAATAATACAGCTTTGGTCATATAACCTCTATACATGTTTTATAAAGGAAACTCCACCTCTTAAACATTCCTATATGACCTGAGGTGTAATGGATAATATGATAATGGCAGTGTCTATACCAATTATACCAGTAATGGCACCATACTTTAATGTAAAATTAATACATATAGGTTCCGATGTTTAAGGTATAGGGTCTGGGGTATAGTATCAAGTTTCCATTAAAGTACAGAGCTCTATTACCAACACTCTAGACACTGCCTATAACAAATGTATTATCTTATATGTACATATAGTCCAGTTGATATGTATTGTCTTATCAAATATGACATGTAGTCAAATGAAATAAAAAACAATTAAGAATACTATTTCAAAGTGACATGTACATGCCATTGGGTATCAAAGAATGAAATTTTGAATATCACTTACTAACCAAACCTATATGTACCCAAGCTTCCTGAGTAATATTAACATATGACTCAAAATACCAGTGTGTACAAGTTATTGTATATATATATATATTTGTGTGTGTGTCTCACCTGCACATTCTCCCCAAGCTATATATATATATACTGGATGATTGCTTTGATAATATTCATGACTTGAATTAACTTAAAGCATTCTTATTAGTGGATCAGGATACATGTTGTATATATCATTGTTATATTTTTAAAATATTTATTATCTCTTCTTTAAAAATTTGCACTCGAGGAAGTAAAGGAGCTGTTATAAATTTAGATAGAAGGAACAACAGATAATGAAGAAAAGTGTTGAGTAAGGGTTTTTATTCTTTTAAGTCCCTATAAAATTAAATATGATAAAAATTTATTATAATTAGTAGTGTTGTTCTAGCTTGTTTAAGTTTTATTCTTGGCCTTTAAAAGTATAGTTTTAGTTTTAATTATTTTAACAATCTTCGGTTCATCGATGCTGGTAATCATATTCATAGTTAACGTTAATGAGATTCATAGCGATACACAGTCGCGCCCCACAAGGGCATGAAGACAAAATCTGCAGTGAATATATAAGCAAACCAAAACATCCTTGGTTGCCAGTGTGTTGTAGGCCAGCGTCTGCAATGCATCATGACCTCTGAGATGGTTACCAGCATACTCTTCGGAGTATCCGAAAGGCGGACTAGGATACGGCTGGTAGTCTCCCTTTAAACGTGACGAGGTCTGGTGTATTGTAGTCCCGGTTTAGTAATGACGATGATTTCTTCCCGAAGCTCGAAACCCAGTACGGCTGGTTTGAAGTTAGGGCGAAGTTCCAGCCAGGATTACCTCGTCTTCGGACGAGGGTTACCAAGCCAGGTGGCGGTCCTAGCTAGCAATAGCAGGGAATCCTGGAGCCTAAGTGGAAGCCTGCGTGGGATGTGAGTCACGAAAGATCGTTTGGGCAACACACAAGGGTTTTTTTTTATAAATTTAGAATTATATTTAATTATAAAGAAATCTTTTTTATCATTTTTAATTATCCATTTATATATCTATTTAATTATGATCACTTTAACAGTATTTAACAAGAGCTTGACGACAAAATTTGACGTACATATAAAAGGAAACCAAGACAAGCTTGGATAGGTTGTGTTGTGGGCCAGCGTCTGCGATGCATCTAACTTGACCTCTGAGATGGTTACAAGCATACTCAGGATTACCTCGTCTTCGGACAATGGTTACCAAGCCAGGTGGCAGTCCTAGTTAGCAATAGCAGGGAATCCTGGAGCCTAAGTGGAAGCCTCAGTGGATGTGAGTCACGAAAGATCGTTTGGGCAACACAACATTTTTTTTATAAATCACAAATATTAAATTTTATCCAAAAAAAACACAAGACTACAATTGTAATAAATCCATCATGCATATAAAATACATGGTACAAAATGAGTGGAATATTTATTATTGTAATTGTAATATGAACCATTTTATATACATCCTGAAAACAATGAATGTATTCAATACATTTTCCTGTGATAATTTAGCAAAAGAAATTGTAGACAGAAATAAATGACTGAGTATTATTATTTTAAAGGTCATCACTCACATGTTACACTTGACAAGATTCGTTGGTTATAAAATGTATTTATAAGTTACCACAGTTCGCAAAAGTGCTTCATTAAATTAACAAGTACTTGTGAGGGTTTACTACTTGTCACCATTTCAGAGGTATCATGGCATTACTCAATGAATTCTTGATTCTTTGTTTTACTGGTCCGGTTCTTTCTCAAACACCAATTCCTTCACGACCTCCAGGTATGTTATCCCACTTCACTGCTGAGTGGTTTAGTAATAAAATAGTCTAGAGAAATCAATCCAACCTCTTGTTGTGAATGTATATATAATCTTTTCTTAAATTAGAAGTGTCCTCAGTATACAGCAATGAATTCATAATATAGTATACTATATGAAAGGTTCTACTAGAGGTGTCCTTACTTCAATGTTACATTTTTTACTTCAGGATATGTGTTTCAGCCTTCCACAGGAGAGCCACAAGTTGTTGTGGAAGCATTTTATGATCAGTAAGTCTACAAATAGACTCATCCTATATATATATATATATATCTTATCATGTAATAGTTTGTGTGATGGTTCTAAAGCCAATTACCCCACATTAAAACAGGTACTATCTTGTTATACACTATTAACAGTTTGGCTTTGAATATAATATACATTTATAGCTACGTACAGCTTACACTGGAAAACCTGTTAAAATACTGGTTCATATATTTCCACTACCGTAAGTTCAATAACTCCATCCATCCATCCATCTATCCATTCATTGATCCATCTATTTATTTATGCATCCATTCATCTATCTATCCATCCATACAGATATCATCACAATGCTTACTTTATGCAACAAGCTGGAGAGGTAGTGAGAAATATATCATATCTTAACTTTGAAAACTATCTAGATGCTGCATTTCAAGATCAAGATCGTAAGATCATTCACACTTACCACTATTATTTATTAATATTTTATTCTTTTATTTTTAGAATTTCTAGATGGTTCTGTTGATTTAACTGAGCCTCAAGTCAAGAATAAAATAGCATTCTTTACAGAAGGCAGTACAAAAGTGTCTTCAGCAACGTAAGACTGACAATGTAATAGAACCTCTCTGTAATAATGAGGAAGCCCCTTTAATTAGGACATATTCTTTTTAATGTACTAAGTATTAATGACTTTTATAATAAGGATACCCCTTAATTAGGACATATCCCTTTTAGATTGTATTAAGTATTAATTAAGCACTATAATGAGGATGCTCCTTTAATTAGGACATCTCCCTTTTTGATTGTATTAATATCTATTCCTTATACAGTGTGTTACAAGGATTTGATGATGATGTCATAGTTCGTAGATCTCGTTACGCTTGGAAATATGCTGCTCATCGTGGTATTACTGGAACACCTCAATTTATAATCAATGGAGTCCATTATCCTGATGCTTCTGATTTCACCCTTATTGAATGGAGCAAATGCATTGATCAACTGATACAAAATCCATAAATGTGGAATGCTACTTGTTACAATACTTAATATGTACACTTTAAAACTGTTAATATACAAGTTATTAAGTTCACAGAAAACATGTTAATTTAGTGATAGAAACACAAGCTATGTATAACTTTAAAGTATATGTAATACAGCTTTGGTCATATAACCTCTATACATGTTTTATAAAGGAAACTCCACCTCCTAAACATTCCTATATGACCTGAGGTGTAAATGGATAATACAATAATGGCAGTGTCTAGAGTACCAGTAATGGGACACCATACTTTAATGTAAAATTAATACATATAGGTTCCGATGTTTAAGGTATAGGGTCTGGGGTATAGTATCAAATTTCCATTAAAGTACAGAGTTCTATTACCAACAATCTAGACACTGCCTATAATAAATGTATTATCTTATATGTACATATAGTCCAGCTAATATGTATAGATACAACTTATCAAATATGACATGTAGTCAAATGAAATAAAAAGCAATTAAGAATACTATTTCAAAGTGACATGTACATGCCATTGGGAATCAAAGAATGAAATGAGAATATCACTTACTAACCAAACCTATATGTACCCAAGCTTCCTGAGTAACATTAACATATGACTCAAAATACCAGTGTGTACAAGTTATTGTATATATATATATATTTGTGTGTGTGTCTCACCTGCACATTCTCCCCAAGCTATATATATATATACTGGATGATTGCTTTGATAATATTCATGACTTGAATTCTTATTAGTGGATCAGGATACATGTTGTATATATCATTGTTATATTTTTAAAATATTTATTATCTCTTCTTTAAAAATTTGCACTCGAGGAAGTAAAGGAGCTGTTATAAATTTAGATAAAAGGAACAAAAGATAATGAAGAAGTGTGTTAAGTAAGGGTTTTTATTCTTTTAAGTCCCTATAAAATTAAATATGATAAAAATTTATTATAATTAGTAGTATTGTTCTAGCTTGTTTAAGTTTTATTCTTGGCCTTTAAAAGTATAGTTTTAGTTTTAATTATTTTAACAATCTTCGGTTCATCGATGCTGGTAATCATATTCATAGTTGACGTTAATGAGATTCATAGCGATACACAGTCGCGCCCCACAAGGACATGAAGACAAAATCTGCAGTGAATATATAAGCAAACCAAAACATCCTTGGTTGCCAGTGTGTTGTAGGCCAGCGTCTGCAATGCATCATGACCTCTGAGATGGTTACCAGCATACTCTTCGGAGTATCCGAAAGGCGGACTAGGATACGGCTGGTAGTCTCCCTTTAAACGTGACGAGGTCTGGTGTATTGTAGTCCCGGTTTAGTAATGACGATGATTTCTTCCCGAAGCTCGAAACCCAGTACGGCTGGTTTGAAGTTAGGGCGAAGTTCCAGCCAGGATTACCTCGTCTTCGGACGAGGGTTACCAAGCCAGGTGGCGGTCCTAGCTAGCAATAGCAGGGAATCCTGGAGCCTAAGTGGAAGCCTGCGTGGGATGTGAGTCACGAAAGATCGTTTGGGCAACACACAAGGGTTTTTTTTATAAATTTAGAATTATATTTAATTATAAAGAAATCTTTTTTATCATTTTTAATTATCCATTTATATATCTATTTAATTATAAATCACTTTAACAGTATTTAACAAGAGCTTGATGACAAAATCTGACATACATATAAAAGGAAACCAAGACAAGCTTGGATAGGTTGTATTGTGGGCCAGCGTCTGCGATGCATCTAACTTGACCTCTGAGATGGTTACCAGCATACTCAGGATTACCTCGTCTTCGGACAATGGTTACCAAGCCAGGTGGCGGTCCTAGCTAGCAATAGGAGGGAATCCTGGAGCCTAAGTGGAAGCCTCAGTGGATGTGAGTCACGAAAGATTGTTTGGGCAACACCACATTTTTTTTATAAATCACAAATATTAAATTTTATTAAAAAAATACAAGACTACAATTGTAATAAATCCATCATGCCTATAAAATACATGGTACAAAATTAGTGGAATATTTATTATTGTAATTGTAATACAAACCATTTTATATACATCCTGAAAACAATTAATGTATTCAATACATTTTCCTGTGATAATTTAGCTAAAGAAATTGTAGACAGAAATAAATGAATGAATATTATTATTTTAAAGGTCATCACTCACATGTTACACTTGACAAGATTCGTTCGTTATAAAATGTATTTATAAGTTACCACAGTTCACAAAAGTGCTTCATTAAATTAACAAGTACTTGTGAGGGTTTACTACTTGTCACCATTTCAGAGGTATCATGGCATTACTCAATGTATTCTTGATTCTTTGTTTTACCAGTCTGGTTCTTTCTCAAACACCAATTCCTTCACGACCTCCAGGTATGTTATCCCACTTCACTGCTGAGTGGTTTAGTAATAAAATAGTCTAGAGAAATCAATCCAACCTCTTGTTGTGAATATATATAAAACCTTTTCTTAGTTTAGAGGTGTCCTCAATATATAGCAATGAATTCATAATATACTATACTATGTGAAAGGTTCTACTTTAGATGTCCTTACTTCAATGTTACATTTTTTACTTCAGGATATGTGTTTCAGCCTTCCACAGGAGAGCCACAAGTTGTTGTGGAAGCATTTTATGATCAGTAAGTCTACAAATAGCCTCATCCTATATATATATATATATATATATATATATATATATATATCTTATCATATAATAGTTTGTGTGATGATTCTAAAGCCAACTACCCCACATTAAAACAGGTACTATCTTGTTATACACTATTAACAGTTTGGCTTTGAGTATAATATACATTTATAGCTACGTACAGCTTACACTGGAAAACCTGTTAAAATACTGGTTCATATATTTCCACTACCGTAAGTTCAATAACTCCATCCATCCATTCATTGATCCATCTATTTATTTATGCATCCATTCATCTATCTATCCATCCATACAGATATCATCACAATGCTTACTTTATGCAACAAGCTGGAGAGATAGTGAGAAATATATCATATCTTAACTTTGAAAACTATCTAGATGCTGCATTTGAATATCAAGATCGTAAGATCATTCACACTTACCAACATTATCTATTAATATTTAATTCTTTTATTTATAGTATTTCTAGATGGTTCTGTTGATTTAACTGAGCCTCAAGTCAAGAATAAAATAGCACTATTTACAGAAGCCATTACAAAAGTGCCTTCAGAAACGTAAGACTGATAATGTAATAGAACCTCTCTGTAATAATGAGGAAGTCCCTTTAATTAGGACATGTTCTTTTATGTACTAAGTATTAATGACTTTTATAATAAGGATACCCCTTAATTAGGACATATCCTTATAGATTGTACTAAGTATTAATTAAGCACTATAATGAGGATGTTCCTTTAATTAGGACATCTCCCTTTTTTGATTGTATTAATATCTATTCCTTATACAGTGTGTTACAAGGATTTGATGATGATGTCATAGTTCGTAGATCTCGTTATGCTTGGAAATATGCTGCTCATCGTGGTATTACTGGAACACCTCAATTTATAATCAATGGAGTCCATTATCCTGATGCTTCTGATTTCACTCTTATTGAATGGAGCAAATGCATTGATCAACTGATACAAAATCCATAATATGGAATGCTACTTGTTACAATACTTAACATGTACACTTTAAAACTGTTAATATATAAGTATAAAGAATGTAATTTGTTTTATTGATTTGTGGAGTTGATCTTTCCATAGTCTGTTTCTATGATCAAGCATTGTTTGACAGTCAGGTCTATCAAGGACTTGTAATGTAAAGACTAGTTGGCCACAATGCTTCTGTAGCTGCATATATGAATACTACAGCTACATCAAATTTTGTTATGGGTGGGGTAGCTTGGGCCCATGGTTCTCAAAGGCAACAAATATATATATTTGGAGTTTAGTTCAACTTCTGAGCTAACTTCTAAGGGTAAGATCTCCTGTAATTATCATTGTCTATTACCTATTGATATCCATTGTTATCCCAATATGCCTTTCGGAGAAGACCAGACATAATTTTATCCTACTTTCCAGAATTGAAGTTATAGCTATGAAGAAAACCAATAACCTTAGCTATAGCTACATATGTATTTAGACCTTAATTACATCAATTTGACTAACTTCAATCACTATAAAAAAATTTTAAAAATTTCTCTTTTGTATATTAGGTGATTTAGGTCCATTAACTTGGCTCTTGTCATCCTTACTCTTCATATACCCACAAATGAGAGAGTGTGGTTAGGCATAAAGACCACTGCAAACAAATGTGATTATGTCAGTTCATGGAATGGAATCATTGAGTGAAGTAATATGAAATAGTGAATAGTATGTCTTTATCAATAAACAATATGGGATTTGTACATATACTATTATGTATTGCTATTTGCCTTAATACACAGTATATGAATAATAATGTAATCCAATAACTGTTATGTTAATGAGAGGATTGTCATTATTTGATATCCGTGTATATCATTTCGTTATTATTCAACTATATGTCTTTGTTCATTGTGACGGTTTGATGAATGAATAGTTTATTGCCATATGAAAGAGCTATTACCTCCAAATAATGTAACTGTCATTTATAATATTAGTATCAGAATTATGTTGTTACCAATGTATGAAACAGCTCTAAAGCATGCACAAGTTCATGGTCCATTCAATGTGTATAGATTATGACTGATGATACACACACAAAGCACTATAAGATGTGATAGTTAAGATGTATATGTCATTATACTTTTTGCGTTTTCATAGATGATGTATACTGATAAAAGCTAAAATATTATGGAGATGAGTTGTATTGTGTAATTTAGAATACTGTAACTGAAACTGTGATACTTTATTTCAAAATATTTTGATGTATATTAAAATTTATCACAAAATCTATGATATACACGACATTTTAAAATTGTTTAACTACCAAGTTAAGGTTGCACTCATCAAAATTAAATTGTTTATTAAATTGCACAGTTACCTTAGTTACTTGGGGTGTGTCTCTCTTAAAAATTATATACTATATTGGGACCACACATACAATAATAGCATTCATTGATCAACTCTTGTCAACACTGGGGAATTGTCATTTAGTATTGGTGGCAATGAAGTTGATTAAATTATTATAGTGATCATTCAGTCAGTAATATGAAAGGTATCACCAATACCAAAATGTTGACAAGACTTGATCAATGAATTCTATTAATGTATGTGTGGTCCTGGTATAGTATATAATTTTTAAGAGAGGGCCACTCCAAAGTAATTTAGACAGGTATCACTGGAAAATTAAATATGTTTCCAGTATGTTGTCCTCGAAGAAACGTAAAGGAAACATATGTAATAGATTTCTCTATATGTTTCTGTTTTGGAAATTTGTAATTTTTATTATGTTTCCAATATTAAAATACTCCACAATTACAATGGTTAGAAACAAATGTTTTCATTGACAATTAATTATACATGTAACCAAAATTTATTATCTAGCAATAACATAAATTTAAGAAAAAGAAAGTAAATCAATTATTTATGGCGTTAAGAAATTAACGGACTCACAACTAGTACTGTCTCATCATTGATAGTGTAAGTGCAAGAAAGAGCTATCCCAAGAATGTTTTCTATTGGTACAAACTGGTTGTCTGAACAGAACTCAAAAGTTGAGTTACAATACACCTCATAAGGTTTACCAAAGTAATGACGACTGGGATGATAACAAGGCCATGACACCATTGCAAAGATTTTGCTGACAAAAGACTCAGAGGAAGAAAATGTCAAAGAATGAGTAACAAAACCACTAACTTGTGCAATACATACAGAAAAATTACTAAAGTAAGTAGTTTGCTCATGCTGTTGGTATCACTACTGAAGGGAAATATAGGCCTAGCAAGAACATATTGACCAGTTACATATGCTAAACCATTAATTTCAATACGTTTCATGAGACGATGTGAAGAAGGAACCATAGAACAGTTTAATGTAGGATATAAACACTTATATAGTTTTGTAATTGCTAATAGTTGGGACTGTGAGAAGGAATGGATTGTGCATTTTATATCTGGTTTGTAGTTATTTTCTACATTAATAAGCTCTGAATGAGACATGGTAAGCAATGTTGAGGAATGATTATGGAAAAGTGGGACAAAAAGTTCAGAAACATTGTTTTTATCTTCTGACAACAAGATTAACAGGTGTATTTGTGAATTATCATTCATAAATCTATCCATTAATTGGCATTCAATGTTTTTGTTATTGTGTGGTAGGTTACCAAGTATACCATTGCACCTTTCAAATGAAAAAAGGAAAAAATTGGCAATTGGACCAATATCTTCAATGCATGCACGAAGATGACAATGAAGGTGCATGTTGGGAGTTGCACTATCTTGGCCATAGAGAGAAATGCAGCGTTTGCAAAACTGCATGAGCAAAGCATCTGCCAATTGAACATCACTCTGTGACAACTCTTTCTTATTGAGTAGTCTACAAGCCAAGACGAAATGCCTTAACCATTCTAATTCTTGTGATGTCAATATATCTTTTAAGCAAACAATGGCAAAATAGCATATCCATTTCATCCAATTCTCAGCAGTGAATGAAGAAAGACAATGGACAGATGGTATTTGGTTTAACTTCATATTAGGAGTGATTTTAAAGCTTTTGATTACTGAATCAATAGAATTAAGAGATTCAGCACTTAGACGTCCATGCTTGAGCCATATGTTTTGGAAAATATGTTTTGCTGTCCCAATGTACATATTATGCATTGGGTCAATTATTGTCATTACAATAGGATCAAAGTAGGGTAAATCTAAAAGTACTGAATACCGGCATCCGACTTCACTCTCCTTCTTTCTTAAAGCTGATTCAGATCTACATAACTTCAGTTCATTTACATCATGTCTGTGTTTGTAATTACTCCTAGAAATCCACTTTTCTCTTTCAAAATTAGAATAATTATTCTTTCCGAACATGCCAGTAAAAAACTCACAATAACATTTAGAGCAACCAAGATTAGCTGTATGGCTCAGAAATCCACAAACCTTTCTGCTGGCAGGAATGTCACATGCAACACAAATTAAGGCAAACCGCAAAGTTAATGATCTACCATTTGAAAGATATATCAAAACACCCTGCCATAAGGTTAACAGTTCATCAACTAAGGGTTTCAAAAAGTGATTAACTGTTTTCTTTGGCTCATTATGACCAGGAATTAATCCTACTAAGATTACATTTTCTCTTTTAAATCGCATTTTTCTTGGCAAATTAACTAGAACTAAATAAATTACACCAACTGAGTATTGTCTGTGCTTAAAAGGCTGAAACCAGTCTATGTTTAACATTAAGGCGAAATTGTTTTCTTTTGTTAAGAAGGCACTACCATCATCAGTTTTAATATGGTGCCATATCTTTCCATCATGCACATCTCTCATAGTTCCATCAGTTGACAACATCATACGGTTTTTCTGACAAAGTTCGTAAAGGCCTTTACGTGCAAACAATCCTTTAAGGCTTTCAACTAAACTTTTATAGGCAAAAGTTAGATATGGATAATATTTATGCTTACCATCACTTATGATGACAGTTCGTAATAATTGATTTCTGCATAATGTACTTGACACATTAGTGTTTTTACATGTCTTAATGACAGTTTGGCCTCCTCTTTTCTCCAGACATTCATTAGGCTTATAAAGAAAATGGCACTTTCTACAAACAACATACTTTACAAAGGAAGACTGATGTATCTTTTTTTCAATCAAACGATTCTTTTGATACAATGTTTTAGGAAAAACATCTGCAAGTTGACGTAATCGATGACAGTAAAGTCCACCAAAATGAAATAGCACAGAAACAAAACTCAAAATCCAACCAATAGCTTTAGAAGGTAATGATATACACACTCTCAAGGGCTGCAATAAAGCCAATGGTCCACCAAATCAAAGCTTCATCTTCTTCATCAAGATGTAATGCATTGTCTTCACTGTTGTTTAACCTTTCAATAAATTCAGGAAATTCACATTCTAACTCATTGGAAGATTCAACCCATACTTCAGTATCTGTGATAAATAAACAACCAAGTTTAAAACTTGCTATAGGCAATTACTGTGTATGTAACATACCATTAACATCATAGATTTCAAGCTCATCGTTTGTTACATCATTTTCTGTTTCCAAACTATCAACAATTTCCATTAAGTCATCTGAGATGGTCGAGAGATCCAAACTAGAACGTTCTTTCTCGCGGCAAAGATCAGTCTCTTTAACGGGATCATCACTAGATGTGTCATACAAACTGATAGAAGAGCTATCATCCTCATTGTGCTTCCGGAGTTGTGATACATTACACCAGATCCCTGAGTGACAGTATAATCGTCGATGCTGCTTGTAAGTTTTCAATGAGAGTCTTTTAAAACAATGTCCGCAAAGCTTGAAATTTGTAGCCTTAGACTGTCTTAATCTCTGAGACATTTTAAAACAAAGTAACAAGACACCTCTGTTTCAGTATTGCAATGATCACGTGATAACGTAGCCGAAAGTCGCGGGATCTGTATGAAGTTTTATTTATCTCGTTCTCTCTGGTTGTAGAAGTTAAATGGCCTATTCTTTCCTTCAGCATCAACCCAGTCCTAGCTATTTCGAACAACTCAATGATAATGACTATGATGAGTATCCTGAGAGCATGTCATCGAGCTCATCTAACTGTCACAGTACTGAATATGATGACTCAAGTCCTGTTGTAATTCCTCCTACACCTCCAAGAAAAGCAGTGAACAGTCGATTGAACCTACTCTCTCGTTTAGAAGATGCCATTGGTCCATCTCAGTTACCTTCTTGGATAAATGCTAGCGCTTCTTTAGAAACAAAAGACAACAGTGTTAAAGCTAGTGCCAAAGTTACTACTAGTCAATACCACACTGGGTAAAGCTTCAACTGAAGTAACTCCCTACCATGCTAAAGCTAAGTCAACAACAAGAATTTCTTCGAAATGTAATCAAAAAACTCAAGGTAGTACTAAAGTCAAGGAATCTCCTGTTGTCCATAACTTCATTGATACTGAACAGACAGGTAAATGGTAAAATTGTACAGTTTTTATGTTAGATTTTTGTAGCAATGGACCAAATTTTGCAAGAGATTAAAAATTCAGAAGAAAGGTTACAGACACGCATTGAGGACTTGGAAGGTAGATTTGGACAACGTCATGGTTCTACTACTTACTAAAAGGAAAAAGATTTCACCTCCTGAAATAAGAGTAAGTTATTTTGATGTGCTAAGGCAAAGTGAGAAATTTAACAGCTTTTATAATACAACCACATAGCTATTTACACAATTTGTGGTCTATGGTAATCTCAATTTCTCTTTAGGCTTTTTAGTTGACTTAAGTATCATGATATGTTTGTTCGGAAAGAAAACTTTATACTAGCCTTATGTTTTAGGGTTGGAAATGTTTTTGGTATGGGGCTAATAACTGTAAAGTAAATATATCACAGTACTATATT
Organism: Xestospongia muta; assembly: GCA_963693285.1. NCBI lineage: Eukaryota > Metazoa > Porifera > Demospongiae > Haplosclerida > Petrosiidae > Xestospongia > Xestospongia muta. Next base: position 8,391,515 of record OY848922.1, read on the forward strand.
ATGTGTACAGTCAATTAAGTGTGTATTTCTGAACAAACAGTACACTATAAATTGTGTCAAGAGTCTCAAGACCTTTTCCTTTGCCCCATCACAAACTAATAGTAGGGTTGAAAGGTCAAAAGGTTTGCTCACTAGTCTAACCTATGAATAATTTTCCAATAATAGGCAAATATAGTAATATTATTGTGACAATATTGTATGTATAACATTGTTAGTACATTTGACCCACCCACACATCATGTTATAGTAACTTTTATTATCTAGGATTATGTACGCAAAACATATTTAGCTTTATACGAAGAAGATGAGAACCTTGAATGGAACTTTAGGTATGAATAACATGACCTCCACTTGTAACACTGTCTTCTGTGTACTGTTGTAGTAAGAAGATAAGTGACAAAGAAAATCAAATGATATTAAAGAAATTAGTAGCAGAAGTGAAATCTCACTTTCCTGATGTAGCCACTGCAGTTATTAATGGTTAGTAATATTATCAACTTGAAAAATATATTGGCATATCTGTTGAAATTATAAATGTTATGTATAATATAATGTGTGCATTATTAAGTATTTTATTAAATGTGGTTTTACCATATTCCTCATCATCATGATCCTTTTATAGATGCTACTAAAACTTATTTTTCAAGTTGTCACACTAAGGCAAAGCTCATAAATTCAGGAAAGTATTCTAGTAAGTGTGAAAAACAAAGAAGAAGAAACAGGATAACTAGAGTAAGTAGTTCATACCATTTAATTAACACTATTGCAATTCCATTATAGGAAATGACAATGATAATGTTAGTGTAAATACTTATAGTTTTTTTATTTTTTTCAAACACTGTTTTTTAATAGAAGCTACAACGAAGACTTACTGAATATGATCGAACAACTGGCCTATCTGATGCTACTAAAGCAAAGTGGAGAGTTTGTTTCACTGGTGATATGATGAGCTCAGAAGAGAGTGATGAAAATGAAGATTACCAGTTTATTATCCGCACTCTTCCATGGAGAGGAAAAAACCTAACAAAATTACTGTATGCTTTGTACAAAAAATCTTCCAAAACCTGTTCAGTAAGAAGTAAGCATATGACTATTAAAAGGAAGGAAGGGCTTCCTTCTGATAGACTGAAACCAGCTGGTTATCCCGAATATGCTTTTCAGCATTGATTGCAACGACAGTGGTTATTCAATAATTTATTTTATGAGTCATTTATTCAATCATTATAAATGTTATGTTATGTGAAATCGTGTCCATATAATGTTGGGTCAGTAAGAGTGTTCTGATTATGTCATTTATTGTTTAAGTTGTTTATGTGACTATGACATTATCTTTGTGATTTACATAACATTTCCTTTTTTGAGGATATATATCATAATGGAAATGTATTTCATTTTGTAGTGATTACTTGATTTTTTTTTGATTTGTTGTATTTGTAAATAATCATTAATTCAATGGAAACATTAAAGTTTCTTTAATAAAAATACAAAAAAAATTTAGTGTTTTCAAGTGTTTCTATATATAGTGGGGAAACTTGCTCTTCACATGTGTTTCTTATCAAAAGAAATCTTTATGTTTCCTTAGTTTGGAAACGCCAGAAACATAACAGGATACTTGACATTTTCAAAACGTTTCCAGATGTTTCATGCTGTAGAAACATATTAATTTTTCCAGTGTATGTACAATGGCTGTAACAAAACAACCACTTCAGGAGACATTGGAACAGAGACCAATTTTACAAGAGTTATGTGAACATATTCGCATTGGTGATAAATGGTATTTGTTAGGAATCCAGCTGAATCTGGATCCTAAGAAGTTGGATGATATTAAACAGCTACCAGGAAGTTCCGCATTCAAAACATCAAAAATGTTTCACTTGTGGTTGGACACTAACCCTTACGCTACAAGAAAACAAGTCATAGATGCTTTGAAGAAGAAATTTGTTGAGCAAGTTACTATTGCACATGAGTATGAGAATGCTATATGGAGTTCTGGTCAGTAATCTTATGCAAGACAAATGGCTAATATAATACCGCATGCATGTTTTGTGCTTTTTTACTGCCCCTAGGTACCGAGGCTGGTATCATTCTTGAATGTCATTTTGCTGAATTTTCACAGTGTCTAATCAATCCTGTAAGAGTAGCTCAACTCTTATATAGTGAGAGATGCATCAATGAAAAAACACTTGATAAGATGGAAACATTAGAAGACGTATTGGATGAGAAGAAGACAACTCTGTTGACTGCTCTGTATACTGCCATATCTTCAGATCACAAAATGTTGAAAGCTCTGGCTACAGTACTATCTCAGTTTGAAGAAACAAAACTTTTGTCTGAGAGAATTATCAGCGAATATGGTAAGAAATCATGTGCATTATTAGTTGTACAATTAATTGATGTTTTTAGCTCAAAAGTTTCCAAATAGTCAGAAGAGAGCTGATAATTTTAAAGTGATAACAACAACAGCAAATCAGACAAGCCCTGAAGATCATGCCAGTGACATTTTGCGACTTCATTATGGTTCTCTCTCTCAATCTCTTTGTTATCCTCTTGGTGTGGCTAAACTACTTTATGGAGAGAATGTTATTTCAGCAAAAACATTGTCAGCAATGAAATCTACTATAGAGTCTTTGTCAGGAGAAAAAAAAGCGATATTTGTTCTATTAAAAGCTATACGTCAAGCTTTACATGCCAAGTACCATAACCTTAATATCTTTATTAGTGTACTTTTAAAGTTTACAAACAATGTACCACATGCTACGGCAATGTGGAAGGACTATGGTAAGTATAATAATTAAACTACAATTCTGTTACTACTTCATGTTTCAACAGCGAAAGTATTTCCAGAAGAAGTAATAGCTACTGTTGGCGAAGGTATTGTGTTATAGTAATGCATTGTTATTAAATAAAATATTAGGTAATTTGGTAACCACAACATCAACAATGTCACCCCAGACAACTTCAAATCAAGGTTGCTTCAGTTCCAAATGACATTAATTAATGTTAATACCTATTGTAGGTATTCCACTTCCTCGAACTTTGAGCCCGGTGTTTGGTTCTGTCCGAGAAGAATTTGCAATAGCATTCAGTAAAATTCGAGAAGCTATTAATGCAAGCCCCCCCCCTTTGGATAAATTGAAGCTTTTCTTGGAAGATGGTTACCCTTATCTTCGACCTCAGTTAGCTCATTCTAACTCCATCAACGATATACTTAATGTTGTGAGAGAGCATTGCACACTGATTAACATCAGTTGTCTAGAGAGCATTGTGAAGCGATTTGATATAGAAGAAGCTAAGACACACATAAAAGAATATACTGATGCTATCCAGTCACTATGTAATGAAACAAAAGCTTCTCTTTGTCTGGGTGAAAGTTTCAAAGTGAAAAACACTCCTTCTCTTCTCCAATGTGAGACAGCTGTCTTTGTCTTAGATTGGAATCCCAGTGGCTGCACATTGGAAGATATTAAAGATATTCTTGCTAAATCAGTTGATGGAAATGTGGTGATTCATGATTTGAGAGATGGTAACTCCGTTATTGTTACCTGCTTTTTTCCACTCAGCATGACAAGCTTACTTATTGCCAAAGCTCAGGAGACTCTTGAAACAGTAAAGAAAAAAGGACTGAAAAAACTTACTATTGGTCTTTGTACCATTTATGATAAGTGTGAAAGAGATAAGGTAAGATTGAGTGCTACAAACAACACTTGTAGAAATGTTGTAACCTGATATAGGAGGTTGCAACTATTGTAGAAGAGGAACTCAGAAGTCAATTGGAAATACAACAAGCCATGATTGAAACAATAGAAGTCCAGTCTACAGTCAGTAAAAATGAAGGTAAGTTTAATGTTATGGATATCTCTTGCTGTGTGATGTTTTCTGTATAAGTTTGATTGATGATGATAACACTTATTTTATTTAGCTCAGATTTAATACCATGATTGGTTGATTAAATCATATATTGTCACATTTAACAAAATTATTTGATCCAAACTGAAAGCAAACATAAAAATCTTTTGATTACTATTTTAATGTATTTTAGAATTGACTGTTTATCAAATGTTGAAAATCATTTGATAAACAGTCAATTCCATATATAGTAAAAAATCAACAATCAATTTTTACAGTGTTAAAGATGTAGTTAATGGTTGATTCATTTGTAGAATAATGGTCAATCCTTACATCAAATTTATTCTCATCCACAGAAAATGACATTAAAGATGAGTTCACTGATTTTTTGGTGAGGGTCAGAAACCAAATGTGTCAACTTAAGGAGGAAAATAGCACCTTGCAGCAGAAATTAAATGAAATAGCTGACTCAAATCAGGAAGAGCTACATCAATTGGAGCAAGAAAATGTAAAATTGAAAGATGAGAACACTGACTTGCAAGATGAAATAAAGAATGTAAAAGAGAAATAGTAAGTGTATACTCATGAATAAGTTGTTCATTTTGGTTGCCCATATTTAGTAAGCAAGTGGAACAGAGATTAGTGCAGAAGGATTTTCAACTTAAAGACATGGAAAAAGTAATTATCACTCAAAATTTAGTATTATATAATGCCCTGGGGATAGGAAAATTCAGAAGAGAAGAAAAAGATTCAGAATGAGTTAAGAATATTGGAGACAAGAAATCTTGAGCTGCAGACTGAAAGAAACAAAGCACTCGAAGAACAAAATAAATTAAAAAGACAACTTGCTGAAAAAACTCTGATGTGGAAGGAACAAGTAAGTAATCAAAGCAAAACTGTTAGTATGATTTTGTAATTTAAGTTTGAATTGGTTCAAAATGACTTTAAAACTGAGAAAGAAGCAAAAGAGAGAGCTTTGATGTCCTTACAGATGAAGAAGTACATTGTAATATAATTAAATCAAAAATTGATTCTCCTATAATAGTACATCTATGGATTCAACGTTAACACAGAAAGAGATTGAACTTGTAAAACTGCAAGAAGTCCATCAATATGTTAGCACATAAATAGTCATATACATGACATGTTTTGAAAATCTAGGAATTGGAAAGTGTTAATGAAGAGTTGAGAATACAGAGAACAAAATACAAAGAGCTTGAAGATGAAAACAATCAATTGATTATGAGTACAATTGAAGAGCAAAACAGACTGAATGAAGAACTTAAGCAATATAAGATGAGGGAGGAAATGGTAGATAGAATCAATTCCTAAACTAACAATAACATTGTGTTTTTTGTATAGTCAGCATCACTTCAACGTGATTATCACCGTGAGAGAAGTGCAAGCCAGGCTTTGCAAAGAGAACTGGAACAGCTACGAAAAAAATTCCAACAAAATAGGTGAGATAAACACATATAATACTGATATCTATGTATAATCTCATTCTAGTCAACAACTGGAGGCAACTGATTCTCAACTGGAGCAACCACATTGGGTTGTTAGTGAAAACGAGGTTATAATAACACCGGAGGTCTTAGGTAAAGGGGCATATGGTGAAGTTAAAGTGGCTGTTTTCCGAGGTCTGAAAGTGGCAGCTAAGTCTCTCCATGGTCTCATTATATCACCCTACACTGAAACCATGTTCTCCAGAGAAATGGAGATTGCTTCTAGAGTACGTCATCCTAATCTTGTCCAATTTATTGGAGCTACCAGAGTGGGTACACCCATCATCCTCACAGAACTCATGACTACAAGCCTTTGCATAGTGCTTCAGAATAAGTGTTTAACACAATCCCAAGTAGTCCGCATCAGTTATGATGTTGCTACAGCTCTCAATTATCTCCATTTATGGAAACCAGATCCTATTATCCATCGAGATATTAGTAGCTCTAATGTCCTGTTAGAACCATCAGTAGCTGATAGCTTTAAAGCTAAAGTAGCTGATTATGGAGCAGCTAAGCTTCAACAACATACAAAGACACTTATGCCAGGAAACGTATCTTATGCTGCCATAGAAGCTCTTGATCCTGAGAGTCATACACCAGCAATGGATGTGTACAGTTACTCTATTCTCTTAATAGAGATGATTATTCATAAGCCACCTGCTGGAACAATTCCAGAGAGAGAAAGACAAGCTAGTGGTGTGTCATGGCCACAAATGTCATTTCTCATCCAGAAGTGTCTCAACCGAGATTATCACCATCGTCCAACTATGTCACAGATCTTAGACACGCTTAAGCAATTAAGAGTTTAATGAGATTGCAAATTGTCAACTCAAGAAGTTAAATAAAATGCTATTTTGCTGCTATATATATCTGTTGTTTTGTTTTGCTGAATATTTCTCACTGAACTGTTAAGTAAATATATTCGTTCCTTGCTACTCATACTTGTATACTTACAATGAAAGATATAAAAAGCATTTCTTAATCAAATACATCTTATTGAAGCATTTAGGGAGGGATCAGGGACACCCCGGTATTACAACATTCATGAATTCTATAATAACCACAATCTACTAATATTATTTACTTACAACTGCTATGATTGGTGTATCAAGTCCCTCCCTTTCTTTCTTGTCAACAATAAAAGATAAAACTTGAGACAAATAGTGAGAGTGACATTAAAGAAAGTTATATAGCTACTTGCATGTCTACTGTTATTACATATCAATATACACTGTCATCAATGAATTCACATATGAGAGGTTCTAATGGTCTTTTTTCCTTCTTTATTTAGAGTTCAGCTATTACAGAGAGTTTAAATTTAGCATCAAAAATATTTCAGTAAATCTATAGGATTTTTGAACCACTTCACAGTCAGTCCTGAAAGAAATCAATTGTACAGTTTAGCAAAAGAAATTGTAGACAGAAATAAATGACTGAATATTATTCTTTTAAAGGTCATCACTCACATGTTACACTTGACAAGATTCATTGGTTATAAAACATTTAGGAGCTACCCACTCTCCTTTTTTATAACTGACGGACGTTAGTTTATCAAAAAAGAAGGAGGGGCTAGCTCGGATGTCTGTTATCAAAAAGAAGGAGGGGCTAACATTTTACATCATTGTTTAGTGAGATAGGCTAACATAGACTTAGTGGGTGGATTCTCAAAAGTGATGGCCACTAAAGCAACACAAATATTGTGGATTGATCCACCAGTTGAGCTGACATTTCTAGGTAAGTGACTTCTCTGATATTGATTAGTAATGTTGTTAGAGTACTGTCTAGTGCTTACAATTATACAGTCGAAACTAGAGGCTACATACCAGTATGACATAGCCAAATATCTATAACCTACTTCTATTATTGCATTCATTCAATTTTAGAATTGAAACGTGCATTTACCATTCTTTGTGCACGTGATCAGCTTATGTTCTACTGAAATTTTAATATGACACGTAACACCTACCTTTTTTAAACTTTGACATGAAATTGAAGATACAACCTCTAAATAAAGATATGATAAAATTAGTAATAGTAAAATATGTAAATTATTTATATTAATATGTATATTATTCACTGGCAGAGATACTGGGGGGGCAGGGGGGGCTTGAGCCCCCCCACTTTGCAAAGAAGGCAATTATATACGTGGGTGGGTGATAGTCACTATAGTGTAAAAAATGTTGCATTGTGTGAACTCTCTAGCAGCTGGAAATTCAATTTACACTTATTAATTAATTCTACATGTAAGTTTTTTTTGACTGAGCTGCCCCACTTTTTGAGTGGTGTCTCTGCCTCTGTTATTAAAATGTATTTCAATTGTAATTTGGTATCTTCTTTTACATTTAGGCCCATTCACAGATAAGGTCACAACCAAACTCATTCTTCGTAATCCCACTAATGAAAGAGTAGGATTTTTGGTAAAATGCACTGTTCCTAAACATTATGCTGTTAAACCAAACAGTGGAGTCATCAAATCACATGGACAAGAAATAGTCTTTAGTAAATAAAAATAACTTTAATAAGTTCCAACATTATATTTTAATGCCATTTATGTGATTATTTATATAATGTACTACTTAATATTCATTTCATGTTCTACATGGTGATAATGAGACATATACTGTAAATATTCTCAAAGCTTTATTAACCTAACAGCAAGTCTCTCATATCATTTCTTGCTATTCAATAGTATCACCTTTATAATATTTTTGTGATCTTAACACAGTTTTAACTTGTTTGTAGTTACTTCGATGCCAATGAATGAAGCAGATCTAGCTGAACAAAGTAGACATAAGTTTATGGTCGTGACAATGTGTGTAGATGATGATATTGCTGCTAAAGATATAAGCACTGTTGTAAGATTCTCTTCTTTTAATTTCATTTAACTGCTTGTTGTGTTGCAGATAAACCTTGCTGATAAGGAGAAAACCATGGATACAAAATTACAGTGTGTATTTGTAGATACTGCTATTTCATCGTCTCATCAAGTAATAATGTTTGTGATTTAATTTAACATACACTGAGTAAATACAATGTCGTCATAGTCATTCATTCATTCATTTGAGATTCTCTCTCTCTCTCTCTCTCTCTCTCTCTCTCTCTCTCTCCCCTTCCTAAGATGGTAGAAGGACAAGACAGATTAAAGAAGAAGCTTGAACTAGAACAAGAAAATTGTAAAGAATATCTCCAGCAAGTTCAGATATGGAAAAATAAAGTAAACAAAAGGGTTAGACCATTGATGGTATTTTCTGTTTAGTTTGAATCAGCTCAGCGTGATTTGGAGTTTATGAAAAACACAAAAGAAAAGGAACTTCAAGAAATGCAGGCTTTGGAACAAAATTTAGTGAGAGAAGTGGATGACCTACGTAGAAGAGTCACATTTTTGCAAGATCAAATTTATAATGAGAAAGAAAAATAGTTAGTAACTAAATTATTGTATCCATCATAACATATATATCTTTAAAGTAAACAATTAGAAAGACTTCAGTCTCAACCACATTGGGTTGTGGATAAAGAGGAGCTGACTATGACATTGGAGGTCTTAGGGGATGGAGCATATGGTGAAGTCAAAGTGGCTGTCTTCCGAGGTCTAAGAGTGGCTGCCAAGAGTATCCATGGTCTCATCATCTCAGATTACACTCAAGATCTTTTCTCCAGAGAAATGGAGATTGCTTCTAAAGTGCGTCATCCCAATCTTGTCCAATTTATTGGAGCTACTAAAGTGGGTACACCAATCATCCTTACAGAGATCATGACCACAAGTGTTTACAAAGAACTCCAAATGAAGGCTTTAACAAGAGCCCAAATACTTGGTATCAGTCGTGATGTAGCCTTAGGTCTGAACTATCTCCACTTATGGAAGCCAAACCCTATTATACATCGAGATGTTAGTAGCCCTAATGTCCTATTAGAGCCATCAGTAGGTGATAGCTTTAAAGCTAAAGTAGCTGATTATGGAGCAGCTAACCTTCAACAACAAGCAAAAACCGATATGCCTGGAAATCCAGCATATGCTTCCCCAGAGTCTCGTGACCCTGAGACCCAAACTTCAGCAATGGATATTTATAGTTATGCTGTCCTTCTAGTAGAGATGATCCTTCATCAACCACCAGCTATGATGATTGCTGAGAGAGAAAAGCAAGCTAGTAGAGTATCGTGGCCTCCTATGACCTCTCTCATTCAGAGATGCCTAAACCGAGATTATCATCATCGTCCAGCCATGGCACTGATTTTAAAAGAAATAAATCAAATAAAAGTCAAATGAATTAATTAATTTGAAATGGGAGAATATAGATGTTGAAGTATTTCCTTTTTTATTTGAGCAAAGGATACTTGTATTTATGTATTTACTTCCTTATTAATGTTCATTCACTGTTAGTTTTGAAAGCTATGATATTCTAGTAAAATAATCATTTCTGCTAACAAAATGATCCTGAAATGTGGAAAGCCGTGAGCTCTAGCTGATTATGACTCAGCTAAAAATGCCAATCAACTGGCAGTGCAACTTCTGGTAATCCTTACCACCTGGCTGAACAAAGTTCAAGATCCAGTCAATTTAGATGATGACTTACCAGCTGATGACAGACAAAGTGTTGCAAGATATAATCATAACCAGTTAGCTACTAAATCTTCCACTACCCAACTTGAACGAGGTACATCATCTTTTCCGAGGGTAGTATTGACGATTCTTTGGACACCTTCAATTTCACTCTCTCCAGGTTCTAGCTCACCAGAAGGTAACTTGAAAAATGTCATTCCTGCTGGGCTAGGACCTATTAAGTTATGTGCTCAGAGTGTATGATACACATGTAAGTTTATATACTTAAAGGAAACTCCACCTCCTAAACATTCCTATATGACCTAAGTTGTAAATGGACAATACAATAATGCAGTGTCTAGAGTACCAGTAATGGACACCATACTTTAATGTAAAATTAATACATATAGGTTCTGATGTTTAAGATATAGGGTCTGAGATATAGTATTAAAATTTCATTAAAGTACATAGCTCTATTACCAACACACTAGACACTGCCTATAATAAATGTATTATCTTATATGTACATAGTCCAGTTAATATGTATAGATACGACTTATCAAATTCGATATGTAGTATTATAAGGTAGCATCTTTGAAAGCATACATATTATATATAAATAAAATTAAATCTGGATAGGTTTTGCGGTAAACTAGCTATAACAGGTCCATATCCAGCAGCATTGTCATATATTTCAAACAATGGAGCTGCTACTAATTTATAGTTCCTTGGAACATGAAACATTGTCTTCTCCGGTAGTTGGACTAGAAATAATTTCTTATGTTCCTATAATTAGAATATTAGATCAATTTGGTTTATTGCTTTACTATATAGTACCTTTGGATGTGTGCAATGAGCTGGTATATAAGGATATTGAGGAGACTCAAAGTTGGGACGCCACCAGTTAGCTACTAAATCTTCCACTACCCAACTTGAACGAGGCGTGTCATCTTTTCCGAGGGTAGCATTGACAATTCTTTGAACACCTTCAGTCTCACTCTCTCCGGGTTCTAGCTCACCAGAAGGTAACTTGAAAAATGTCGTTCCTGCTGGGCTAGGACCTATTAAGTTATGTGCTCATAGTGTATGATACACATGCAAGTAATGGCTACAAGGATACTTTTCTATAGCGGACACTATGGGACACTGTCCTTAGTATAAAGGTGTCCTCAATATAGAGGTTGTATAATACACTAAAGTATTAGTATGGGACTAGAACAAGTGTCCTCAATATAGAGGTTGTATAATACACTAAAGTATTAGTATGGGACTAGAACAAGTGTCCTCAATATAGAGGTTGTATAATACACTAAAGTATTAGTATGGGACTAGAACAAGTGTCCTTAATATAGAGGATGTCCATTTAATTAAATGTATATATTACATTTAATTTCTCACAAAGGAGCTTAATATTAAGGAGATTCTCTCAATCAAAAATACCATTATACTAAGAAAGTGTCATGTAGGACAGAGGCAATACTTTAAAGGGAAATAAAAGCGACCACATCATTACATCATCAACATATCCTAAATATAAAACCACCCAAAATCTAAATATAGTAACAAGCAGTACACTATTACTATTCAACGTTACTATTAATAGTAACAATGTAAATCCAGTGTCCCTACAAAACCAGTTTCACTGTAAAACAATGCAAGCAAACACAACAATAAATATATACAATAAACATAACATTAACACACCTAGTTGTAGCAGTAGTACATGAGGTAAGTTATGTTCATGAACTAACACGACGCCATCAACCGATCTTCTCATTCCAGATTGTTCATAATCTTCCTTAAGTCTTAAAAACCGTGACTCCACTGTTCTATCTTTCTCGTAAAGAGGATCTTTAGTACCAAACGTATAGTTAGAAAGTGGATATAAATTTATCATTCTATCCATTGCCATTTTCAGTAGTAACACGTTGTGCAGATAAGCCCCTATAATTAAATTTTAATTAATTAATTTAATGAGGACCACGCCCATATTGTCATGGCTGCTGTATATCAGTTACAAATAAGATCAGTCTCTTCTCTATGGCTAAAAGCATCTGGTAAGTATAATGAAACCTCTCATAAAGGATACCCTCTATATTGAGGACACTTGTTCTAGTCCCATACTAATACTTTAGTGTATTATACAACCTCTATATTGAGGACACTTGTTCTAGTCCCATACTAATACTTTAGTGTATTATACAACATCTATATTGAGGACACTTGTTCTAGTCCCATACTAATACTCTAGTGTATTATACAACCTCTATATTGAGGACACTTGTTCTAGTCCCATACTAATACTTTAGTGTATTATACAACCTTTATATTGAGGACACTTGTTCTAGTCCCATACTAATACTTTAGTGTATTATACAACCTCTATATTAAACACAGTGTCCACTATAGAGATATTCCATTATGTGTCCATTCATAAAAGTATTTTTACTATTAGAAAGCTCAAGGGTGTGTTTGGCAGCTGCTCAAAATCAAGCCCCATTTCAAAATGTAAGTATAAAACATAACAGATCTATCTCTATTTTAAAGTTTTATATTCCAGAGATGGGTAAGCTCCGATGCTCGTCGTGGTACAGGAGGACGTTCCTCATTTAGTGGCATTGTCGTGACAATATTTGGAGCTACAGGATTCTTTGGTCGCTACATTACCAACAGATTAGGTACACCCCCAATGAAATGACCTAATAATGATGTCATTATTTTAAAGGTCGAATAGGTTCTCAAATTATAGCTCCATATCGAGGAGATGAACATGATTATCGACATTTAAGACCAATGGGTGACCTCGGACAAGTTGTCTTTCCAGTGAGTTATACAGTGTCAACTATGGAACACTGTCCTTAGAATAAATGTGCACTTGTTGTAGAGATTACCTCATAGTTTGTGATGTTATTTCTTATAGAAATATAATTTGAGAGATTTAGAGTCAATTGCTAAAGCTGTTGAATATTCTAATGTTGTTATTAATGTTATTGGGAGAGACTATGAAACAAGGTCAGTAAGATCTTATCCATCCATCCATTAATTCATTTATCCATTTAATCATCTATTGATCCATTTATCCAACTATTTGTCCATTCACTCTTTATACTTTTTATAGAAATTTCAAGTTTCATGATGTCCATGTTGAAGGTGCTAAAGTAATTGCTGAAGCCAGCAGAAAGGCTGGAGTAAAAAGACTCATTCATTTCTCAGCTCTCGGAGCAAACCCTGATTCCCCTTCAAAATTCCTTAAGTCAAAGGTTTATACTATCATTTAATATTACTCTATGACAATGCTGTCTAGGCTGAAGGAGAAATAGCTGTAAGAAATGTCTTTCCAGATGCCACTATCATCAGACCTGCAGCCACTTTTGGTCATGAAGATCGTTATTTTAATTATTATGCAAGTCTTAGGGTCTTCCCCTTTGGAATTGTACCAATGCAACATCATGGTCTTCAAACTTATAAATTACCTGTAGCTGTGACTGATATTGCTAAAGGTGTAGTTAATATCATCTCAGACCCTTCTACTCAAGGGGTACTATACGAGTTTGTGGGGTAAGTATCAGAACGATCACCATAGCAACAGCAAATATATATCACCAAGCGACATTGCCATGGTAACAATTATCGTCAAACAACCTAGACTCTAGATATAGGGACGTCCCCCTTAATATGCTTCATTAATTAGGATTCTCCCCAGTTGAGGCAGACCTCATGCCTCATTTTAATGAAAAAGTACCTTGTCAGGATTCGAACTCGATACCTCCATTTACTTATCGAATGGTATACCATTTAAGCTACAGGTCTAGTTGAGAAAATACACTACATAGAGATTATAATACTTAACCTGTCCCAGGAACATAATAACTGCACTAAAATAAGGGGACATCCTCTTTTCATTGTATTTATAATAATAATAGTACTGTAGTCAATTAGACTATAGCTACTGATAAATAATGACTGTTTTACTGTAGACCTAAAGAATACCTCTTACTGGATCTGGTAGAGTACCTGTATCGTGTAATGCATAGACAATTTAAACCTATCAATCCACCAGGACCATTGTTCAGGTAAGTAGTTACTGCCATAATAGATATGTTACTTTGTTTACAGATTTACTGCATGGTGTCTGGAACAATCACCATTTATTCCTTATCTCACTAGAGATATATTGACTAGGGTAAGCTGTTAGTCCGTCAGTACTATGTGGTAACCTCTCTCTCTCTCTCTCTCTCTCTCTCTCTCTCTCTCTCTCTCTCTCTCTCTCTCTCTCTCTCTCTCTCTCTCTCTCTCTCTCTCTCTCTCTCTCTCTCTCTCTCTCTCTCTCTCTCTCTCTCTCTCTCTCTCTCTCTCTCTCTCTCTCTCTCTCTCTCTCTCTCTCTCTCTCTCTCTCTCTCTATCTCTCTCTCTCTCTCTCTCTCTCTCTCTCTCTCTCTCTCTCTCTCTCTCTCTCTCTCTCTCTCTCTCTCTCGCAGCTCCACCTCACAGAGAAACCTACAGGTGACCTTCCAGGTTTAGAAGATCTTGGAGTCACTCCAACAACAGTCGAAGAAGCAGCACTAACCATCCTACGACGTTATCGTCAATTTATACACTTCAACAAACCAATAGATGAATTAAACCAATAGTGAAACAACAACATCTAAGACTGTTTAATAAAATGAGATATAAAATAGAGTTAGTATACATGTAACAACTGGTCAATCATCATTTGTTTCGTCACCTTCCTCAATTCGACTTAGCTTTGATCCAGGTCTTGATGTGGTGAGGTTAGTTGTATGAGTTTCTTCTTGTGTGTCAGATACTGTTAGTACAGGCTCTGTTTCTGAAATATATGGTTCTTCTATTGTCGTTTCTTGATTATCTGTTATAATATCTTGAGCATTTTGTACAGGTTCTTCAGTCTAAATAAAGGACAACTATTATATTGTATGTACTACTAAATAGGGCCCCCTCTTTGTATAGACCACACCCACTTAAGAAAAGAGGGTTTTAGTTGGATATGAAAAATACGAAATTACAACTCCTATAATAGATGCTATGATATGGTTGCTAAGCAACTAGTAAGTTGAAAAATGCCTCCATAACTGTCTTTAGTATAAAGGTGTCCTCAATATAGAGGTTGTATAATACACTAAAGTATTAGTATGGGACTAGAACAAGTGTCCTCAATGTAGAGGGTGTCCTTAATTCAATTTTCATTATGAAAGGTTTCATACTATACCTTTTGAGAAGCTTCTTGTAAGTTTTTTTTATGATTCAGTAGCCACAATCCGAGATACTCTATCGGATCTGTAGGTCGACGAAGAGCAATTTCGGCCAGTCCCAAAGCTAAGGCAGGTCCTACTGTCTGCTTTACATATTCGCTTTCCATTGCGTTACGCAGTTACCATGGCTACACGTTGTCCACCTATTATAATAATACTCTCGCATAAGCCACACCCATCATAATTAAAAACAGACAAAATTTTTAACATTAATTTCACACATCAAAAAAGGAACAAATCAATAATCATTAATAATGGATAATATTAAGGGGCAAATTCATTGAAAATTGTCTTTTTCTTAATCAAGCTGGTAATTGAGAGTACATTTCTACAATATCTTGCATGAAATGAGTCTTGGCAGTAGGACGTTTAATTTTAAAGGTGGGCGTCATCAGATCATTCTCAATTGAAAATTGTGTAGATGACAATTTGATAGCTTTCGGCTAAAAAATAAAAAGATCTAATTATATAACTATTACAATAAAATTGAACACTTTAATGATGTCCTGAATATAGAGTGTCCTTTATTTAGAGTATCTTTATGGGAGGTTCCAATACTCTGGTATAATATAAACTCACTATTTCTAGAGAATTCAATCCGTCAGCTCTACCACTTGTTTGTAAATCTTCAAATATCATCTTCTTTACCTCCTATAATTAAATATAATAATGACAGTGCTATTTATAGAACAGAATACAATATTAAAATATAAATCATTACCTCTTCACGACAAAGTTCCTCAAATGAGACATCAGAATGTCCATTGCTTGCAGCCCATCCTAGCAAGACCTCTTCATCAGGGACTACAATAGCGACACAGGAGCTCCGAAGACTGTCCCCATAGAGGAATATTTGAGCTATATATTTTGATCGGACACAAATATTTTCAACCTTTTCAGGTGCTATATACTCTCCCTTTAAAGAAATAAAAATAGAAAAAAAGACTAGCTTCCATAATGGAATTGAAATTTCAAAAGAACCTCTCTAGTGTAGACACTATCAATGCAATTAGATTGTATTAATTAAAGGGTCAGCCTCTTTTCAGAGACTCATGAATATTATTAACTCTGTCTATAACAGTGATATGTACTTATAGAGAGGTTCTCTTATATAAAGTACAGTGCCTTTAATACCACAATAGACAGGCATTTACTACGAGGTAACCCCTAACATTACCTGAGCTAATTTGAAGATATGTTTCACTCTGTCTACAATTTTCAATGTCCCATTCGGCAACCACTTTCCAATATCACCAGAATGTGTCCAGCCATCTTCATCAATTAATGCTGCCGTCTTCTCTGGTTCTTTGTAATATCCTTGACTGCAGTGAGGACCTTGGAAACAAACCTCTCCTTCACCATTAGCAGCAAAATAGTTCAATTCTGGGACATCGACTACCTTAACCTTGCTAGTTGGAGTAGGTGGTCCAACATGACCACATGTTGTATCTGCTGGAAGTGTCATTGTAGAACCAGAGGAACACTCTGTTTGTCCATAACCTTCGACAAACTAGATGGATGGATAACGATATGAATGGACAGATTACAGATGAATGGATCGATATTCAATAGATGAATGAATGATATATCAATTTATGGACAGATAAAATGTTAAACATAAAAATTTATGGACAGATTAAGACAAATGGATTGATATAAATGGACAGATGGAGATAAATGGATTGATATAAATGGACAGATGGAGATAAATGGATTGATATAAATGGACAGATGGAGATAAATGGATTGATATAAATGGACAGATAGAGATAAATGGATTGATATAAATGGACAGATGGAGATAAATGGATTGATATAAATGGACAGATGGAGATAAATGGATTGATATAAATGGACAGATAGAGATAAATGGATTGATATAAATGGACAGATGGAGATAAATGGATTGATATAAATGGACAGATGGAGATAAATGGACGAAATAAAAAACTCATAAATGTTACTTACAAAACATCCAAACGTCACTTGATAAAAAGATCGAACTTTTTCACTTATAGGAGCTGAACCTGATAATACCAATCGTACATTGCCTCCCAATAGCTTCTGGACACGACTGAAGACGAGCCAGTCCCATATAGAATCACGTCTTATAATACCACTATCATATTATTAATAATAATTTAGTTAGTTAATTAAGGGGCTTACTTTTTCACTTCATTTAATTTTGATTGATAAGCTGTCTCAAATAACCATTTTTTAACTTTACTTCCTTGTAGTCCAGCATAAACCTAAAAATAGAAAACAATATTCATCTATCTGTCCATTTACCCAATCTATTGATCCATTTATCTTTTGACTCGTCCATTGTGTGTCTATTTATCAAACTATCTATCCATTTACTCACTTTGTCATATATCCTATTCAGAAGACGAGGTACTGAAATGAACAATGTTGGTTTTAACACTTGAATATCACTGACTAAAGTTTTAACATCTCCACTAAAAAAGCCAATCCTTGAACCACACATAAGCAGTATTGCCTGTAGAAAAATATGACTAACGTTATAAATGACACTTCATTTAATAGTCTTATTATTACAGGGATGTCCTCATCATAAATAACTCTTTAATTTAATAGTCTTATTATTACAGGGATGTCCTCATCATAAATAACTCTTTAATTTAATAGTCTTATTATTACAGGGATGTCCTCATCATAAACAACTCTTTAATTTAATAGTCTTATTATTACAGGGATGTCCTCATCATAAACAACTCTTTAATAGTCTTATTATTACAGGGATGTCCTCATCATAAACAACTCTTTAATTTAATAGTCTTATTATTACAGGGATGTCCTCATCATAAACAACTCTTTAATTTAATAGTCTTATTATTACAGGGATGTCCTCATCATAAACAACTCTTTAATTTAATAGTCATATCATTACAAATTATCCAATTTAATGGCATTTTATCAAGAGAGGATACCCCTTTAATTAATATAATTAACATATTCTTACATGTATACAACGTTCCATCATATGTGCCATTGGTAGATAAGAGATATGACAATCACTTGCTAAAACCTCAAACTGATCTTCCTGTAAAAGAGAATTATAAAACATTGTCTTATTATGTTCACTAGACAGTCTCCCATCTTAACACTACTCCTAAATAACACTAGATAACTTAATTATTACTAGAACACTGAATCACTATTGTATCTGAAGTATTAGCACATTCAATACTATAGAGAACATTACAATAGGACAAACCTCAACACAATACTATCAATGCCAAGCCTCACCCTAAAACCACCTGGTATAAAATAGCCAGATGTCTGGTTATCACTGAAGTTAAGCAATATCAGTTATGCATACTATTATGATGGGAGACTGACTCTTTATATAAACAATATATAAATGTACGTGTGAAACTACTAACCAGATGATGATATATTCCAGATACATTAGCAATGATATTCCCATGAGTAATAATAGCACCTTTAGGTAGTCCAGTTGTACCACTAGTATAACAGATAGTAGCTATAGTATCTGGAGTAGGGAGCTATAGAGATAAAAGTTATTCAAACTGTTAAAGATAACGTCGATAAGAAGTAATTTATATAATATAGTGTTCAATTAAGAGGAGTTTCCTCTTAACTGAACATTATATAAATTAAGTTGATAAAAAGGTTCTTTAATCAATTACGTAATAATAACTGATGGTTGATTAAAGGAGCGTCCCCTTTATACTCATTTAATACAATAGTGTCCTTATGAGAGATTCCCCTTGTACAATTATAAACTTACCACAAGGTCCAAAGGATTAGAACGCCCTTTCTCCTAAAAAAACACAACAAAAAGAAACCATAATCATTAAAGATATGGAAATAAAATACCACAATATACTACTACTACAATATATAGTGGCTGACAAAAAGAAGCCTTGGTTATTAAAGCTCAGGAAATGAAATATCTCACTCTATATTTACTACAAAGGTCTTAATTGGTATCTGTCAAGACTATGTCATTAGTAATATATTCAAATGAAATATGTCAATTCATAAGGTCTTAACATAACATTGTATGATCTACAGTTATCAGATATTCTCTAAACTAACCTCAATTTCTTTGAAGCTATAAATTTCTAGTTTAGCTTCTTCTGCCAATTGTTTATTTTCTTCACTAACAGTGGCTCCCATAACTATAATCTTTTTTAAGGTTGTACAAGTGGACGTCTGCAAAGTGACATTCTTCACTTTTGTTGGTGTACAAATGATGCATTCAATATTTGCTATAGAAATAATGTAATATAACATTTTGTATATGTAACTGACATTAACAGCTGTTAGTGACTTAAAGTGACAATTACTTTGATTAATAATGTGTGTCATTGAGTCCTGTCCCAAAGTATCATAGAGTGCAACTATTATACGTGAATATGCATAACAGCTATGTTCAGTAATTGCCCACTGAGAGAGAGAGAGAGAGAGAGAGAGAGAGAGAGAGAGAGAGAGAGAGAGAGAGAGAGAGAGAGAGAGAGAGAGAGAGAGAGAGAGAGAGAGAGAGAGAGAGAGAGAGAGAGAGAGAGAGAGAGAGAGAGAGAGAGAGAGAGAGAGAGAGAGAGAGAGAGAGAGAGAGAGAGAGAGACAGAGAGAGAGAGAGAGAGGAAAGGAGGGAGGGAGGGAAGGAGAGAGTTAAAAAACAAGCTCAGACAAGCAAAAAATATATTACATTATTACATTACCAAGCCATTACACATTTCCAATCAAAATTCCACACTCATTACCCAATAATCTAACACTTTAACATTATAGAAATACCTGTACAACTTCAATCATTAGTCTATATTATAATACTCACTTCTATACAATTACTAGCATATATCCCAATCATGGTCTCCTGCCCAGGGGCTATTCCAAGTTGCGCCAACCCAGCCCCAAATGCTAAGACTCTCTCTTCAACCTAAGATCAAAAATTAAGTAAATACAATTTTTGTAAGGTCTTACTTCATTATAGTTCAACCAAGAATATGGGGCTTCAATCGTTGGTCGCCAACCAAAACATCGTCCATTATCTATTGAACAATACCATAACACATATTAATAGCTAGGAAATTTAACCACTAAAGGAAACCTCTCTATAGTGGACACTTTGGACACTGTCCTTCATATAGAGGTGTCCTCATATAGAGTTTGTATAATATACTAAATATAATCAGTATAGGACTAGAACAAGTCTCCTAAACATAGAGGGTGTGTCAATACATCATTGTGTCCTTTAGAGTACAAAAAAATGAATCTGACCTTACTAATAAAAACATTAGTATTTGCATATACAGAGGATATTTAAACCAGCTCCTAGTAATTATATAAATTAATTATTTTAAAAATACATTAAGTTGGACAGTATAATAGAGCTGATTACATATGACACAACAACAACAGTATTGATAAATCTTTTCTCACTGGAAACTTTTTTCCCACGTTGAAATGACTCATACAATGTCTTAGCATCTTCAAATCGATAGGACATCAGTTTTTCATCTTTGCAAAGATGAGAAATCCTAACACCGCCCTACATAATGTTATATATATATTTGCAACGTGGTAATATCATTGCACTAACTGGTAATTCAATGCTTTGAATGTCCAGAGGGATTGTAGAGTTTTGAGCACGTGGTCTCGTCGCCATATAGTATGCAGTGCCTGCAGCAACTACTCCAAGTCCTATTAAAGTTGCTGGATCAGATAAAAAGCCAACAAGGGCGTTAGATTCTGCCATCCAATATCGGTACCACGTAATAGATTTTAGCCACACCCTTCACGTCCCTGGTGATTTGGGGGCGTGCCTGTCGGAACACGCGCTTTGCTCTATCACGTAGAATGACGAAGCTGGGATATTCCCTCAAAAAACTAGGTGGCAGTGATTGGTCATTGATATAGTATATAGGTATTATTGAGGTATGCTGATAACTACAAATATAATCCGTTATCTCTTCTATTATCTCTAGTAGAAACCTCAAAATGTCTAACCAATGGAACGATGCTGGTCCAGCTTATGGTAGTGGCTATGATCATTCTTCTCGTAGTTACAACCCGCCTGTAACAGTAAGATTAATATTTATTACCAGTAGTTATTTACATTGAGTTTTTTTCAGCCTGCATCACTAATGTCAAGAGCTGGTGATGGGATAGCTGGAATGGGTTCTGTGACGCCTGAAGTCTGGAACGATATCTTGATGCAAATGCAGAAATTAGTTGTAGACAATGAAAAATTAAGGTATAACAATATAGCTATTGTTTTATAATATAATATAGCTATTGTTTTATATTTAATTACTTGTATTCTTTTAGGAAAGCACTTGAGAGTAATAATCATGAACTTCAAAAAATGTTAGCCAAAAAGAAAGGTCAGTTATATGATAATAGAATCTTGTATTGTAATGAGATATTTTAGTGATTAGTTTTTGATTGCCATTATTAATAATATAAACTTATTTTTTAATATATTTTAATTACATATGTACAATGCTTCACAAATTAATCTCAGTGAAAAATACATCAATTAACCTCTTATAAAGGTCACTGTGAATTAAGAAGACCCTACCTCTATATTGAGGACACTTGTTCTAGTCCCATACTAATACTTTAGTGTATTATACAACCTCTATATTGAGGACACTTGTTCTAGTCCCATACTAATACTTTAGTGTATTATACAACCTCTATATTGAGGACACTTGTTCTAGTCCCATACTAATACTTTAGTACATTATACAACCTCTATATTGAGGACACTTGTTCTAGTCCCATACTAATACTTTAGTACATTATACAACCTCTATATTGAGGACACTTGTTCTAGTTCCATACTAATACTTTAGTACATTATACAACCTCTATATTGAGGACACTTGTTCTAGTCCCATACTAATACTTTAGTGTATTATACAACCTCTATATTGAGGACACTTGTTCTAGTCCCATACTAATACTTTAGTGTATTATACAACCTCTATATTGAGGACACTTGTTCTAGTCCCATACTAATACTTTAGTGTATTATACAACCTCTATATTGAGGACACTTGTTCTAGTCCCATACTAATACTTTAGTGTATTATACAAACTCTATATTGAGGACACTCGTCTAGTCCCATACTAATACTTTAGTGTATTATATACTACTATTATACAGTATATTAAGGATACCTCTCTTCACTATTTACATATTAGAGGTTCCATACTTTTAATAACTGAAATAGTTTATAACGATTATTAATTTAGGTTGAAATTAATTGTAAATAATACCTAATGTTGTTAATTGTAATATCATTTGTACTCATAGACAATGAGAAAGCTCAAAAAGAAGCTACAGAAGCTCAAAAGTTATACTGGGATGCTCGTGTCTCTGTACTTGGTTTTAAAGCCAAGATCATGAAACTAACTGGTGAAAGAGATCAGTTACTTAGCCAACAATCTAGTGTATCCACAGAGTCCTCATCCTTGAAAGAAGTAAGAAATAATTAATAGAAATATGAATTAATTATGTTAAAGTTGGAGAAAGAAAAAGAGCAGTTACATATGGAGAAAATAACTATGGAAGAAAGTAACCAAAACTTTAAGAAGCAGTTACAACAAACAGAAGTAAGTAAATATTAAAATTGACAAACATGGATTGTCTTTTAGGAAGAATTACAAAAATGGCGTGACCATTTTCAAAAGATGTCAACTGATAACCAAGAATTACGTACAGAAAATGTAAATACACATTTAAAAACATACTTTAAATTTTATTGTATTGTGGTTCTTTGTTGTTAGAGCCAGTTAATACGCAATTATGAGCAAAAGATTGCAGAACTTCAGCAAGATATCCAACGAGTCTCTCAACAACCTGTCCCTAAGCCACGTACAATGTTGAAATCTGATCCTGACCTTATAAATAAATATGAAAAAGAGAAAGAAGATCTTAGAGCTCAATTGAGAACAGCAGAGCATCAAATTGAAACAGAGAGGAAGAGTCGTGAAGCTGCTGAGACAAAACGAACAAGAAGCAATGAAGAGATAGCTCAATTAAAATATCAACGAGATAGTCTTCATAGTAAGCTCAATGAAATGGAATTACTAAAGAAGGAATTTGATATGAAACAGCAAAGAGTGAGTCAAGTCTTTCATTTTTTTCTAATTTTTATCCATTCATCTTTCTCTCCTTATCCTGACGACATATTCAATAGTATGAAAGAGATATTCGTTCATTGAGGCAGCAATTAGAACAGCAACCACCTCCAACCATGGAAGCCGTTCCTTCAGGAGGACCTTCTGGAGGAGCCACTGTCATGAAACTTCGTAAACAGCTCAATGAACAATTTGGTGTAAGTCATAACTTGTACAATACAAAATATGATCTTCTTTTAGAAAATAAAAGCGCTCAATGATGAAAATCAAGCTCTCAAACAAGACGTGGAAGTGAAAGATA
Source organism: Xestospongia muta (assembly GCA_963693285.1). NCBI lineage: Eukaryota > Metazoa > Porifera > Demospongiae > Haplosclerida > Petrosiidae > Xestospongia > Xestospongia muta. Next base: position 8,415,116 of record OY848922.1, read on the forward strand.
CTAACATGAAGTGGCTTAATTCAGAAAAAACAAAACTTCAAAACCAGTCTCGCCAACTTAGTGAAGAAATCAGTATCTTGCGTCAAAGATTAGATGACGTAGGAGACTCAAACCAGGAGCAACTACATGAATTAGAACGACAAAATGCCACTTTGAAAGATGACAACACGTATTTACAAGACCAAATACAAAATGAGAAAGAGAAAATGTTAGTCCATTCACTTTAAACTACAAGCTGTCATTATTTTTTTTAAATTTAGCCATCAACTTGAAGTGAGGTTATCACAGAAAGAGTCTCAACTTCAACAACAACTACAAAGTAATGAAAGTACCAGTAGTAGCTGGGAACAATATATTGATGTGAGTACTTTATCAGTAACAATCATCATATTTATGCTGAACCAAAGCTTGTAAATACAGTGTAAGTACATGGTGCTTTCTATTAAGACATTTTGTTAAGGTACATGTTAAAAGATGGCCACCTAACAACAATATATATGAAACTGTGAAGACCACTGCTATATGTACATACATATCTTTATACAGAGTGCCTCTTAGTTAGTATAGTTTGATAATGTTTCTCATGGCTAGGAAATGGAAAAAGAAATGGAAAGAGTTCAAGGCGAGTTAAAAGCACTGAGAAATAAAAACCAAGATTTTCAGACTGAAAATCATCATTTGATGACAGAGAGAAACAGAGCAGTTGAGGAACAAGATAGATTGAAGAAGAATCTTAAACAAAAACAAGATAATTGTAAAGAATATCTTGAACAAGCTCAAATGTGGAAAGAACAAGTCAGTAGACAATGAAATGAAGTATTTATGTATGTTCATGTAGTTTGAATCTGCTCAACGTGATTTTGAGCTTGAGAGAAATGTGAGAGAGAAAGAAGCTCAAGCTGTTCAAGCATTGCGCCAAAACAGAGATAGTTTACAGAAAGAAGTGGATGAGCTACGTAGAAGAGTCACTCAACAGCAATCAGATCTTGCTAACTATCAAGACCCTGATTTTGTAGGTGGTCCAATGACAGAACCTCTGGGTGGTCATGGAGTAGGTAGTCCTTCATATCAACCTCCATCAGGTGATCAAAGAAGGGGAGGTTACAGCCAACAACATGGTTTTGGAGATCAAAGGGGTTTATCCACACACCCTCGTCACTCAGGTGAGCAAAAGTATCCTCTTGGACATGTTGAAGGCTCTCGTCAACCAATTGAAAAAGCATCTCCACCAATTCCACGTAGAGAACAGGGTCCAGGTTATGGGAGTGATGTTTACAGTCCACCAGCTCGTCCTTTAGGAGACCAGGGTTATCGTCATCCAATGCAACAAGGATCTCCACCTATGCCAAGAGAACATGGTCCAGGACGTGGGAACATAGGTTATAATCAAACTGATCGTCCCACAGGAGATCAAGGCTATCGTCCTCTCCCACAAGAGGGCTTTCCTCCTCGTCAAACTGGAGGAGGGGATTGGACAGCACCTGTGGCAGGAATTGGCCAATTCCAAAGATCTGATCGTGCATCTGGAGGTGGTGAAATTTTAGGGCAACATTTTCAACAGTAAGTTTTGTTTGTCTTCACAAATACAATATATGTATTTAATATATGCTATTTATCACTTTCCCTGGCTCCATGATATATTAATAGTTTGTATGAAGACCATTAATTTTGACTCGAGTATTTAAAACATTGTAGACTATAAATAAGATATGTCCTGGTGTTAATAAGGCACTATAACTTCAGCAAGTATTTAAAGGAACCTACTTAATGTATTAAGTAGTAGCATATTGACATTATCTTGATTTCATATAGGAGGCCTAGACAGAATGTAACTGCACAAGAGTATCGTCAAGTGGTAAGAGATTGAGACAAACAAAGAGAGAGAGAGAATAATATAAACTCACTTATCCCATTATTATTCTTTACATATTTTAGACACCTAAATATGAAAATATACGTCCTGGGCAACCTTATGGTGGAAATCAATTCCCACCACCAGATCCACAACCTTGGCAAGTAAGTCACACAATCTCATATTTCCATGGCAACCATTTAACCACTCTTAGCAACAAAACCAAGCGGGTGTGGTTCTTCCTGGGGATATACCAAATTTAGCTAAACCATCAATGAGTTGTCCATTATGTGGTCGAGCAGACTTTGCCACTCAAACTGAACTTGAAATGCATTGTGCTAAATGTGACTGAAAGAACAAGAAGAAACTTGAATGAAACTTTAGTAATAAAAGACACTTGTTATTTGCGTATTATACCTTAGTTTGTTTCTCAAACAGAATTAAAATGGCTACCATTAAATTTATATTTTATTATGCTTTGTTCTTGTATAGTTGTAGACTACAGTGTTGACCCCAGACCCTTTATACAGAGTTGGGGTGGAGATACAGTTAGTTTTCTTAACTAGTACATATAGAGATAATATATAATACGCTTAACAAGTAACTAGAATGGTAGGATTATAAACTCATAAGCTTTTAAACAATTATGGAGTATAAAGAGTACTACTAATACTAATGTCAGTTAACATTGACTTATATGTAGATAATTCCTTTAAAAATTTCAAGTGATTTTGTGATGTGGAACAATTCTCAATATTTGACTCAACATCATGGACTGATATAGTCCATGATCAGAATTTAAAAATGGTTCAAAGTCATTAGTAGCCAAATCACTTGAAATTTTTATGAAGTTAGCTATATAGGTCCTTGTTAAGTAGAATAATTGGTTGTGATCATAAATGTTGTAAAGGCTGTAAAAAATTAAAAAGAATAATTAATTTACATGTACATGTACTAGTAAAACAAAGGGGATTATTTTAATTTTAAAAGAATTAATGCAATATTTAAGAACAAGTACATTAATTAATTAATTAATAATTAATTACATTATTGTTACTTAATAAGAATCAATAATTCTATTCTTATAAAAATGTGTAGTGATTTTTAGTGAATTTTGAAACTATAATTGGCCCAATAGTCACAGAATCACAAGTAATGTTGCTATGGTAATTATTGCTATGATAATATATAAATGTTGCTATGGTAATCATTGCTATGGTAACAAAGATGTTATCACTATGATAATAGTTACCATGGTTATTTCAATATTGCTTCATTTTGGATGTGAACACTTTAAAATAATGTTCATGTCAATTATGTCTATTGTGATGTACAGTATATATTTTAATATATAATTGGTTGTGCTCAGAAAGGTTTTTAAAATAAAAATGTACCTTTATAATTAATACTAAATAACAATAACAACAACAATATTAACAATAAGTTTAGTAATACATAATAACACACTTCTATGATATTATTATTTACATTACATACAATTATTACTGTTAACTACATATCAAAAATAAAGTTATACAAATAAAACATAATCATTTTATGAGGTAAAACTCAAACAATTGTATTATATATCAAGATATCAAACATTAGTAATCTTCATCATCCAGTAGTGATTCTCGTCTCATTACTACTGATACCACACTCACTGAACTAGTTTCACATGATAAAGCAGGAGATCCAGGACGTATTAAAGGAATTTCTGCATCATCAGTAACAGGATCTGGTGGAGGCTTCTTAAAGACCCTCATGATTTTTGCAATTGGTTGTTTCAAACAAGATTTAGACAGATAGTCCCAGACATGATAGAGGATAATACCACAGAATATTACAAATGATACTGATACTAAACCAACACTTAACAGTTGCCTTGAATTTGACTTTTCACAAGTTTGTACGTTCACATAAGCTATAATCATGAGATTAAGAAAAAAAGACATCTCTAGACAAGCCAAAGGTAAATGTCGATATATTCCTTTTAAAAGGAAGTACATTGATATAATAACAAATAAAAGAGATGTTAACACATCCAAACTTATAGTAGCCTTAATATCTAGAGACACAACCAGTGCTAATATAACACGAACAAGTAGTAAAAATCCAGTCCAAAAACGACACTTGTCCTTATATGGACCTCCATATGCATCAAAGAAAGGCTTCATATACTTTTGGCAGCAACACATGTATTTTGATAGAGGTCCTTCAAATAATGGTATAGTAAGAAGATAGAAAGTGTATGGTACAATTAGTAAAATGAGTACAGCCACTGAGAACAGGAACAATGGTAGATGACAATAACCTCCTACATATAAGATATTAGCATCAATGTACCACCTCAATAATGTCATATTATTATTACCATTACACTGAATATTAATGAAATAAAGGGTCTTGAAGACAGTACGTATCAGTTTGGTATAAGAGAGAAGGATCATAGTGGCTAGTACTGGAACTGCATGTGAGCCCACAAGTCGAACCACTTTGCTGGAATATTGTGATGATATTACAATGAGTATTAGTAGAAACCAAACATAGGCTGGAAAAATAAACTGTAGCCATGTCTTACTGCAAGAATCCATACCATCAATGAAACAAGTCTCAATACCCAGATCTAGATTGAGCCAGGAAATGAATTGACTAAGAACTTTCACAGGACCATTGGGAAAAAAAATGGGTTCATATATTTTGACAACGTTAGCATAGAATATAAGTCCATTGATTGTACCCACAGATACAGTTAAGTTTAAAGCAATGATAAAAGCTACCAGTGCTATACCAGCTAAAGCAAATGGAATGATAAGAGCTATGTAGTTATTAGTACATTGTCCACATTGATTGGAACCTAACATGAGACTGAGTCCTTCACTACATTGTCCACAGAGTATGCCAGATCGATTGTAAAGACACTGTGGATCTGGAGAGGTGATTTTAAATTGAACTGTTCCATCATTGCAGTAATCAAAGGGGCAGTGAGGATAAACAATAAGACAGTCTGAGTCATTATTATAACCAATCCACATATCACCATCTCTAGTTATAATTTGAGTGTTGATATCACAAGTTATTGAAGATGTATTTAATTCAGATCTACAACTGCAAGTATCATTTATTAATGGATAACCAATTGGACAGGACTCAATACTAATGTCGATGAATATAAAATAAGCTTCAGATGAAAATTCAGTGATAAAACCTTCAAGTGTTACACCGACGTTTGTTGTGTTCAATGAAGGGTTTGCTGTTAACTTGAAGGTTACATTGGTACAAGTTGCATTTAGTCTAGTATTGTCAGTTTGTACAGTAGATGATGAACTATCTAATGTTGTCAATTTTATAACACCCTTTGTTAAACCATCTTTATTACCAACAATAGCTAGTGATATATTGACATTAATTCCAGGTATTGCTGTTATATTGATGTTTGTAATAGAGCAATTTTGTATGTTTGATTCACAAAAACACGCTTTGATAGGATCTGATGACACTACTGATAGACCTGTCTGTTGAGGGTAATAAAATTGGTGATCAAAGTCAAAGTTGATACAATGAGAGAATATACCTCCATACAAGACATCACCAGATATATCAGCTGTATTGTTGACAAAATATAGTATCTTAGTATTAGTATCATAAAAAGGAACATCTCTAAAGGAACAAAATTTCACAACGTTTTCACCAGCTAGTGACACAAATATTCCTCCACCTGACTCACTGGCATGATTATTGACAAATGATATGTTTGTGTTCGGCTTTAATAATAATTGGCAGAGTCCATATAAAGCAATACCTCCACCATTAATACCAGAATTGTTTACAAATGTACTATGTCCATCAAATGTTATTATTGGGCTATTGATACTCACTAAACCAGTTGTGTTATGATTACTAATGTCAATTTGGCTAAAAACAACATTTTCAATGTTCACTAGAAACACAGCAGATTGATACATGTTAAACATGTGTGGTACTTTATTGAATTGAAATGAAACATTTGTAAAACGAATGCTAGTTATTGAAAAAATTTGGGAAGCAAAGAAACCTGATCCAATGTATGCAGTATTGTTGTATATAGTGCAGTTATTAAACTCAGTACTACTACTTCCTTTTCGCGAATCAATGTACACTCCTCCTCCTTCATAAGAAGCAGTATTGTTGTATATAGTGCAATTACTAAACTCAATATTACCACTTCCTTTTTGCAAAGAAATGTAAACTCCTCCTCCTCTATTCCAAGCAGTATTGTTGTATATAGTGCATTTACTAAACTCAGTTCTACCACTTCCTTTTTCCAACTCAATGTAAACTCCTCCTCCTTCTCCTCCATACTGAGCAGTATTGTTGTATATAGTGCAATTACTAAACTCAATACTACCACTTCCTTTTTGCAACTCAATGTAAACTCCTCCTCCATACTGAACAATATTATGTGAAAACTCACTATTTTCAATGATTATCTCAACTTCAATTTCATTATCAAAATAATGCACCAAAGTCATACCACTTCCTATACCCAGTGTAAAATTTGATTTCACGATATTAACTCTGGATAGTTTTTTAACCTGGTCATCATAGTAAATTAATGTATTGCCTACATCAGTCTTAAGATCTCCATTATTAGCAAATGTGGAATTGATGATTAACACATCAAAACCATTGTAAAGAACTAGTCCAATATCAGAACTATTCTGGACTGATACCCATTCCAATGTCACATTATTGATGTCACCAAAGAATAAGCTAACACCATTACTTCTAATCAAATTATATCCATAGTTTGTTATTGTTATTGATTTTAATACAACATCTGTGCTATTAGTAAATTTTATACCACCTCTGTTGTAATCACTACATCTTATTACTGAGGTAGATTGCATGACAGTCTCATGAAAGCCTTGTTCTATATGACCCAGTCCCTGTAGAGTTATATTACTTACACCACTGATCTCCAATATACCTTGTAGAAAATGAGTTCCCTCTAGGAAGTAAAAGATTGTGTCATCAGTGAAGTAAGATATATAATCAGCAATATAGTAGGAGAGGTTGTGACAAGGTAGGTCAGTATGAGGACAAGGTACTTCATTAGGATCTGCAGAGACATAATACTCAGAAGCAGTAACATATCCACTGTAGATATACAGTATAACTGATGTTATATAATAGATATGACACCAGCTCATGACGGTAGCGTGTTAAACAGTAAAGACCAAATGAACAATAGAAAATTAATGTCAAACTGATGAAGAAACAAGATAATTTAAGTTGTATTTCTGCAGCCTTTTATAAACTGAAATATTACATGTTGACATCATTTCCTGTGAATACCATAGCAACTCATATAATTTAGTATAAAATGAATGTAAGTAAATTACAAGATGTTACTATAGAATCTATCATAAATTGATGAACATTGTAAAATTGATTTGTTGATTTAACCAATGTATTGTTGTACAGGTTGTATGTAGCAAACTAATATGATGTGAAAATAGACATAACATTGTTTTTATTACTAATAAATATAATATTAATAATATTAGTAATCAAAACAGTGTTATGTTTACTTTCACATCATATTAAGTTTGCTACATACAACCTGTATAACAATATATTAGTTAAATTAACAAATCAAGTTTTACAGTGTAGTTATGATAATTATATGATTAGTGCTCGTACTTGAGGAAACACTTCTAAACTAAATAATGAATAGTCTACTAATAACTGCAATAGTTTCATAAGAATTGTAGTAGCCACAAATTAAGTACTATAATTATGACATCATTGGTGTAGTCTAATATTGTAACTATATATTAGCTATATAGTGAATGGTGTTTGTCCTTGTAAGTCCATAATAAATGATGTTAGTCAGTCACTATATATCAATCACATACTGTTATATTTTAAGAGGTACATTAGTAACACTACCTGTAGTAGAGATTAAATTCAACAGTGTCATCAGAAGTTATGGGAGGGGCTAACTACATAATATTGAACTAACTGATATGGTCAGTAGATATTAGATGCACTAGCCCTCAAACATAAAGTTATACAAATCAAACATAATCATTTTATGAAATAGAATTGAAATAATTGTATTATATATCAAGATATCAAGCATTAGTCATCTTCATCATCCAGTAGTGATTCTCGTCTCATTACTACTGATACCACACTCACTGAACTAGTTTCACATAATAAAACAGGAGATCCAGGATGTATTAAAGGAATTTCTGCATCATCAGTAATAGGATCTAATCGAGGCTTCTTAAATACCTTCATGATTTTTGCAATTGGTTGTTTTAAACAAGATTTAGACAGATAGTCCCAGACATGATAGAGGATAATACCACAGAATATTACAAATGATACTGATACTAAACCAACACTTAACAGTTGTCTTGAATGTGACGCTTTGTAAGTTTGTACACTCACATAAGCAATGAACATGAGATTAAGAAAAAAGACATCTCTAGACAAGCCAAAGGTAAATGTTGATATATTCCTTTTAAAAGGAAGTACATTGATATAATAACAAATAAAAGAGATGTTAACACATCCAAACTTATAGTAGCCTTAATATCTAGAGACACCAGTGCTAATATAACACGAACAAGTAGTAAAAATTCACTCCAAAAACGACACTTGTCCTTATATGGACCTCCATATGCATCAAAGAAAGGCTTCATATACTTTTGGCAGCAACACATGTATTTTGATAGAGGTCCTTCAAATAATGGTATAGCAAGAAGATAGAAAGTGTATGGTACAATTAGTAAAATGAGTACAGCCACTGAGAACAGGAACAATGGTAGATGACAATAACCTCCTACATATTGGACATTAGCATCAATGTACCACCTCAATAATGTCACATTATTATTACCATTACACTGAATATTGGTGAAATAAAGAGCCTTGAAGACAGTACGTATCAGTTTGGTATAAGAGAGAAGGATCATAGTGGCTAGTACTGGAATTGCTTGTCTAGTTTAGTATAAAATGAATGTAAGTAAACTATTCCAGGTAACCACTTTGTAAATTACAAGGTGTTATTATAGAATCTATCATAAATTGATGTACACTGTAAAATTGATTTGTTGATTTAACCAATGTATTGTTGTACAGGTTGTATGTAGCAAACTAATATGATGTGAAAATAGACATAACATTGTTTTTATTACTAATAAATATAATATTAATAATATTAGTAATCAAAACAGTGTTATGTTTACTTTCACATCATATTAAGTTTGCTACATACAACCTGTATAACAATATATTAGTTAAATTAACAAATCAAGTTTTACAGTGTAGTTATGATAATTTATGATTAGTGCTCGTACTTGAAGAAACACTTCTAAACTAAATAATGAATAGTCTACTAATAACTGCAATAGTTTCATAAGAATTGTAGTAACCACAAATTAAGTACTATAATTATGACATCATTTGTGTAGTCTAATATTGTAACTATATATTAGCTATATAGTGAATGGTGTTTGTCCTTGTAAGTACACAATAAATGATGTTAGTCAGTCACTATATATTAATCACATACTGTTATATTTTAAGAGGTACATTAGTAACACTACCAGTAGTAGAGATTAAATTTAACAGTGTCATCAGAAGTTATGGGAGGGGCTAACTACACAATATTGAACTAATTGATATGGTCAGTAGATATTATATGCACTAGTAACAGCTCATATACCTAAACCCTCAAAAATAAAGATACAAATCAAACATAATCATTTTATGAGGTAGAATTCAAACAATTGTATTATATATCAAGATATCAAGCATTAGTCATCTTCATCATCCAGTAGTGATTCTCGTCTCATTACTACTGATACCACACTCACTGAACTAGTTTCACATAATAAAACAGGAGATCCAGGATGTATTAAAGGAATTTCTGCATCATCAGTAATAGGATCTGGTAGAGGCTTCTTAAATACCTTCATGATTTTTGCAATTGGTTGTTTTAAACAAGATTTAAATAGATAATCCCAGACATGATAGAGGATAATACCACAGAATATTACAAATGATACTGATACTAAACCAACACTTAACAGTTGCCTTGAATTTGACTCTTTGTAAGTTTGTACACTCACATAAGCAATGAACATGAGATTAAGAAAAAAAGACATCTCTAGACAAGCCAAAGGTAAATGTTGATATATTCCTTTTAAAAGGAAGTACATTGATATAATAACAAATAAAAGAGATGTTAACACATCCAAACTTATAGTAGCCTTAATATCTAGAGACACCAGTGCTAATATAACACGAACAAGTAGTAAAAATTCACTCCAAAAACGACACTTGTCCTTATATGGACCTCCATATGCATCAAAGAAAGGCTTCATATACTTTTGGCAGCAACACATGTATTTTGATAGAGGTCCTTCAAATAATGGTATAGCAAGAAGATAGAAAGTGTATGGTACAATTAGTAAAATGAGTACAGCCACTGAGAACAGGAACAATGGTAGATGACAATAACCTCCTACATATTGGACATTAGCATCAATGTACCACCTCAATAATGTCACATTATTATTACCATTACACTGAATATTGGTGAAATAAAGAGCCTTGAAGACAGTACGTATCAGTTTGGTATAAGAGAGAAGGATCATAGTGGCTAGTACTGGAATTGCTTGTCTAGTTTAGTATAAAATGAATGTAAGTAAACTATTCCAGGTAACCACTTTGTAAATTACAAGGTGTTATTATAGAATCTATCATAAATTGATGTACACTGTAAAATTGATTTGTTGATTTAACCAATGTATTGTTGTACAGGTTGTATGTAGCAAACTAATATGATGTGAAAATAGACATAACATTGTTTTTATTACTAATAAATATAATATTAATAATATTAGTAATCAAAACAGTGTTATGTTTACTTTCACATCATATTAAGTTTGCTACATACAACCTGTATAACAATATATTAGTTAAATTAACAAATCAAGTTTTACAGTGTAGTTATGATAATTTATGATTAGTGCTCGTACTTGAAGAAACACTTCTAAACTAAATAATGAATAGTCTACTAATAACTGCAATAGTTTCATAAGAATTGTAGTAACCACAAATTAAGTACTATAATTATGACATCATTTGTGTAGTCTAATATTGTAACTATATATTAGCTATATAGTGAATGGTGTTTGTCCTTGTAAGTACACAATAAATGATGTTAGTCAGTCACTATATATTAATCACATACTGTTATATTTTAAGAGGTACATTAGTAACACTACCAGTAGTAGAGATTAAATTTAACAGTGTCATCAGAAGTTATGGGAGGGGCTAACTACACAATATTGAACTAATTGATATGGTCAGTAGATATTATATGCACTAGTAACAGCTCATATACCTAAACCCTCAAAAATAAAGATACAAATCAAACATAATCATTTTATGAGGTAGAATTCAAACAATTGTATTATATATCAAGATATCAAGCATTAGTCATCTTCATCATCCAGTAGTGATTCTCGTCTCATTACTACTGATACCACACTCACTGAACTAGTTTCACATAATAAAACAGGAGATCCAGGATGTATTAAAGGAATTTCTGCATCATCAGTAATAGGATCTGGTAGAGGCTTCTTAAATACCTTCATGATTTTTGCAATTGGTTGTTTTAAACAAGATTTAAATAGATAATCCCAGACATGATAGAGGATAATACCACAGAATATTACAAATGATACTGATACTAAACCAACACTTAACAGTTGCCTTGAATTTGACTCTTTGTAAGTTTGTACACTCACATAAGCAATGAACATGAGATTAAGAAAAAAAGACATCTCTAGACAAGCCAAAGGTAAATGTTGATATATTCCTTTTAAAAGGAATTACATTGATATAATAACAAATAAAAGAGATGTTAACACATCCAAACTTATAGTAGCCTTAATATCTAGAGACACAACCAGTGCTAATATAACACGAACAAGTAATAAAAATCCAGTCCAAAAACGACACTTGTCCTTATATGGACCTCCATATGCATCAAAGAAAGGCTTCATATACTTTTGGCAGCAGCACATGTATTTTGATAGAGGTCCTTCAAATAATGGTATAGTAAGAAGATAGAAAGTGTATGGTACAATTAGTAAAATGAGTACAGCCACTGAGAACAGGAACAATGGTAGATGACAATAACCTCCTACATATTGGATATTAGCATCAATGTACCACCTCAATAATGTCACATTATTATTACCATTACACTGAATATTGATGAAATAAAGGGCCTTGAAGACAGTATGCATCAGTTTGGTATAAAAGAAAAGGATCATAGTGGCTAGTACTGGAATTGCTTGTCTAGTTTAGTATAAAATAGATGTAAGTAAACTATTCCAGGTAACCACTTTGTAAATTACAAGGTGTTATTATAGAATCTATCATAAATTGATGTACACTGTAAAATTGATTTGTTGATTTAACCAATGTATTGTTGTACATGTTGTATGTAGCAAACTAATATGATGTGAAAATAGACATAACATTGTTTTTATTACTAATAAATATAATATTAATAATATTAGTAATCAAAACAGTGTTATGTTTACTTTCACACCATATTAAGTTTGCTACATACAACCTGTATAACAATATATTAGTTAAATTAACAAATCAATTTTTACAATGTAGTTATGATAATTTATGATTAGTGCTCGTACTTGAAGAAACACTTCTAAACTAAATAATGAATAGTCTACTAATAACTGCAATAGTTTCATAAGAATTGTAGTAACCACAAATTAAGTACTATAATTATGACATCATTGGTGTAGTCTAATATTGTAACTATATATTAGCTATATAGTGAATGGTGTTTGTCCTTGTAAGTACACAATAAATGATGTTAGTCAGTCACTATATATTAATCACATACTGTTATATTTTAAGAGGTACATTAGTAACACTACCAGTAGTAGAGATTAAATTTAACAGTGTCATCAGAAGTTATGGGAGGGGCTAACTACACAATATTGAACTAATTGATATGGTCAGTAGATATTAGATACACTAGTAACAGTTCATATACATGTTCTATTGTATACATATTATGTTAGAATTATAAGACAAGGACACTTACTTAGTGTGTAAAGAATGAGGGACTGGTTTATGAGACTCAAGTATTAAAGTTCATGTTACACAGTTGCCATGGTAACTAATATGTCATCATTTCCTTTAAGAATAGATATTTGAAATGAACTGGTAATTATGGTTATTTCATCTTTATTTTAATATATAATTGGTTGTGCTCAGAAAGGTCTTCAAACTAAAAGTGTACCTTTATAATTAATACTAAATAACAACAAGAACAACAACAATATTAACAATAAGTTTAGTAATACATAATAACACACTTCTATGATATTATTATTTACATTACATACTGTTATTACTGTTAACTACATATCAAAAATAAAGTTATACAAATAAAACATAATCAGTTTATGAGATAGAATTCAAACGATTGTATTATATATCAACAAATCAAACATTAGTAATCTTCATCATCCAGTAGTGATTCTCGTCTCATTACTACTGATACAACAGTCACTGAACTAGTTTCACATAATAAAGCAGGGGATCCAGGACACATTAAAGGAATTTCTGCATCATCAGTAACAGGATCTGGTGGAGGCTTCTTAAATACCTTCATGATTTTTGCAATTGGTTGTTTTAAACAAGATTTAGATAGATAGTCCCAGACATGATAGAGGATAATACCACAGAATATTACAAATGATACTGATACTAAACCAACACTTAATAGTTGCCTTGAATGTGACGCTTTGTAAGTTTGTACACTCACATAAGCAATGAACATGAGATTAAGAAAAAAAGACATTTCTAGACAAGCCAAAGGTAAATGTTGATATATTCCTTTTAAAAGGAAGTACATTGATATAATAACAAATAAAAGAGATGTTAACACATCCAAACTTATAGTAGCCTTAATATCTAGAGACACAACCAGTGCTAATATAACACGAACAAGTAGTAAAAATCCAGTCCAAAAACGACACTTGTCCTTATATGGACCTCCATATGCATCAAAGAAAGGCTTCATATACTTTTGGCAGCAACACATGTATTTTGATAGAGGTCCTTCAAATAATGGTATAGCAAGAAGATAGAAAGTGTATGGTACAATTAGTAAAATGAGTACAGCCACTGAGAACAGGAACAATGGTAGATGACAATAACCTCCTACATATTGGACATTAGCATCAATGTACCACCTCAATAATGTCACATTATTATTACCATTACACTGAATATTGATGAAATAAAGAGCCTTGAAGACAGTACGTATCAGTTTAGTATAAGAGAGAAGGATCATAGTGGCTAGTACTGGAACTGCATGTGAACCCACAAGTCGAACCACTTTGCTGGAATATTGTGATGATATTACAATGAGTATTAGTAGAAACCAAACATAGGCTGGAAAAATAAACTGTAGCCATGTCTTACTGCAAGAATCCATACCATCAATGAAACAAGTCTCAATACCCAGATCTAGATTGACCCAGGAAATGAATTGACTAAGAACTTTCACAGGACCATTGGGAAAGAAGATGGGTTCATATATTTTGACAACATTAGCATAGAATATAAGTCCATTGATTGTACCCAAAGACACAGTTAAGTTTAAAGCAATGATAAAAGCTACCAGTGCTATACCAGCTAAACCAAATGGAATGATAAGAGCTATGTAGTTATTAGTACATTGTCCACATTGATTGGAACCTAACATGAGACTGAGTCCTTCACTACATTGTCCACAGAGTATGCCAGATCGATTGTAAAGACACTGTGGATCAGGAGAGGTGATTTTAAATTGAACTGTTCCATCATTGCAGTAATCAAAGGGGCAGTGAGGATAAACAATAAGACAGTCTGAGTCATTATTATAACCAATCCACATATCACCATCTCTAGTTATAATTTGAGTGTTAATATCACAAGTTATTGAAGATGTATTTAATTCAGATCTACAAACACAAGTATCATTTACTAATGGATAACCAATTGGACAGGACTCAATACTAATGTCAATAAATATAGGATAAACTTCAAATGAAAGTCCACTGATTAAATCTTCAAGTGTTACATAGACTTTTGTTGTGTTCAACGAAGAGTTTGCTGTTAACTTGAAGGTTACATTGGTACAAGTTGCATTTAGTCTAGTATTGTCAGTTTGTACAGTAGATGATGAACTATCTGATGTTGTCAATTTTATCACACCCTTTGTTAAGCCATCTTTATTACCAACAGTAGCTAGTGATATATTGACATTAATTCCAGGTATTGCTGTTATATTGATGTTTGTAATAGAGCAATTTTGTATGTTTGATTCACAAAAACACACTTTGATAGGATCTGATGACACTACTGATAGACCTTTCTGTTTAGGGTAATGAAATTGGTGATCAAAGTCAAAGTTGATACAATTTGAGATTTTACCTCCATACAAGACATCACCAGATATATCAGCTGTATTGTTGACAAAATATAACATTCTCTTAGTACCATTATTATAATAAGAAAGATTTTTAAAGGGACAATTTATGATGTCAATGTTATAAACAACTTGTGACACAAATATTCCTCCACCTGACTCACTGGCATGATTATTGACAAATGATATGTTTGTGTTCGGCTTTAATAATAATTGGCAGAATCCATATAAAGCAATGCCTCCACCATTAATACCAGAATTGTTTACAAATGTACTATGTCCATCAAATATTATTGGGCTATTGATACTCACTAAACCAGTTGTGTTATGATTACTAATGTCAATTTGGCTAAACATAACATTTTCAATGTTCACTAGAAACACAGCAGATTGATATTTGTTAAGCTTGTTTGGTAGTCTATTGAATTGAAATGAAACATTTGTAAAATGAATGCTACTTGTTGAAGTATAATATAAAGCATTAATGAACAGTCCTGATCCATAGAATGCAGTATTGTTGTATATAGTGCAATTACTAAACTCAATACCAAAACTTCGATTATACAATCGAATGTGTATTCCTCCTCCCCACATAGAAGTATTGTTGTATATAGTGCAATTACTAAACTCAATACTACTACTTTCATTATTCAAATCAATGTACACTCCTCCTCCTCCATACCCAGCAGTATTATTGTGTATAGTGCAATTACTAAACTCAGTACTACCACTTCCATTCTTGAAATAAATGGTCATTCCTCCTCCATACCAAGCAGTATTGTTGTATATATTGCAATCACTAAACTCAGTACTACCACTTCCATTATGCAAATAAATGGCCATTCCTCCTCCAATCCTAGCAGTATTGTTGTATATATTGCAATCACTACACTCAATACTACCACTTCCATTTTGCAACAAAATGTACACTCCTCCTCCACCCCTAGCAGTATTATTGTATATAGTACAGTTACTAAACACAGTACTACCATTTTCATTATGCAAATAAATGGCCATTCCTCCTCCACTAATCCTAGCAGTATTGTTGTATATAATGCAGTTACTAAACTCAGTACTACTATTTCCATTTTGCAAGTCAATGGCCATTCCTCCTCCACTCCAAGCAGTATTATTGTATATAGTGCAATTACTAAACTCAGTACTACGACTTCCATTCTTGAAATAAATGGTCATTCCTCCTCCATACCAAGCAGTATTGTTGTATATATTGCAATCACTAAACTCAGTACTACCACTTCCATTATGCAAATCAATGGCCATTCCTCCTCCATTCGTAGCAATATTGTTGTATATATTGCAATCACTAAACTCAATACTACCACTTCCATTATGCAAATCAATGGCCATTCCTCCTCCAATCGTAGCAGTATTGTTGTATATATTGCAATCACTACACTCAATACTACCACTTCCATTTTGCAACAAAATGTACACTCCTCCTCCACCCCTAGCAGTATTATTGTATATAGTACAGTTACTAAACACAGTACCACCATTTTCATTATGCAAATAAATGGCCATTCCTCCTCCACTAATCCTAGCAGTATTGTTGTATATAGTGCAGTTACTAAACTCAGTACTACCACTTTCATTATGCAAATCAATGGCCATTCCTCCTCCAATCGTAGCAGTATTGTTGTATATATTGCAATCACTACACTCAATACTACCACTTCCATTTTGCAACAAAATGTACACTCCTCCTCCACCCCTAGCAGTATTATTGTATATAGTGCAGTTACTAAACACAGTACTACCATTTTCATTATGCAAATAAATGGCCATTCCTCCTCCACTAATCCTAGCAGTATTGTTGTATATAGTGCAGTTACTAAACTCAGTACTACTATTTCCATTTTGCAAATCAATGTACATTCCTCCTCCAATCGTAGCAGTATTGTTGTATATATTGCAATCACTACACTCAATACTACCACTTCCATTTTGCAACAAAATGTACACTCCTCCTCCACCCCTAGCAGTATTATTGTATATAGTGCAGTTACTAAACACAGTACTACCATTTTCATTATGCAAATAAATGGTCATTCCTCCTCCACTAATCCTAGCAGTATTGTTGTATATAGTGCAGTTACTAAACTCAGTACTACTATTTCCATTTTGCAAATCAATGTACATTCCTCCTCCAATCGTAGCAGTATTGTTGTATATATTGCAATCACTACACTCAATACTACCACTTCCATTTTGCAACAAAATGTACACTCCTCCTCCACTCCAAGCAGTATTATTGTATATAGTGCAGTTACTAAACTCAGTACTACCACTTTCATTATGCAAATCAATGGCCATTCCTCCTCCATTCGTAGCAATATTGTTGTATATATTGCAATCACTAAACTCAATACTACCACTTCCATTATGCAAATCAATGGCCATTCCTCCTCCATTTGTAGCAGTATTGTTGTATATATTGCAATCACTAAACTCAATACTACCTCTTCCATTATTGATAAAAATGTACACTCCTCCTCCATACTGAACAATATTATGTGAAAACTCACTATTTTCAATGATTATCTCAACTTCAATATCATTATCAACATTATACACCAAACTCATACCACTTCCTAAACCCAGTGTAAAATTTGATTTCATGATATTAACTCTGGATAGTTTTTTAACCTGGTCATCATAGTAAATTAATGCATTGCCTACATCAGTCTTAAGATCTCCATTATTAGCAAATGTGGAATTGATGATTAACACATCAAAAGCTTTGTAAAGAACTAGTCCAATACCAGAACTATTCTGGACTGATACCCATTCCAATGTGACATTATTGATGTCAACAAAGTATAAGTTAATGTTTACATTTATATTGTATACTAGGTAACTAGTATTATAAAGACTTCCACAGTTTGCTATTGTTATTGATTTTAATACAACATCTGTGCTATTAGTAAATTGTATACCACCTCTGTTGTAATCACTACACCTTATTACTGAGGTAGATTGCATGACAGTCTTATGAAAGCCTTGTTCTATATGACCCAGTCCCTGTAGAGTTATATTACTTACATCACTGATCTCCAATGTATCATGTAGAGTATGAGTTCCCTCTAGGAAGTAGAAGATTGTATCATCAGTGAAGTAAGATATATAATCAGCAGTATAGTAGGAGAGGTTGTGACAAGGTAGGTCAGTAGAAGGACAAGATTCTCCATTAGGATCTGCAGAGACATAATACTCAGAAGCAGTAACATATCCACTGTAGATATACAGTATAACTGATGTTATATAATAGATATGACACCAGCTCATGATGACAGCAGATTCAACAATGAAAGATCAAATGAACAATAGAGAATTAATGTCGAACTAATGAACAAACAAGATAATTTAAGTTGTATTTTTGCAGCCTTTTATAAACTGGAAATACTATATGTTGACATCAGTTCCTCTGAATACTACAGTAACTCATATAGTTTAGCATAAAACAGATGAACTATTTCTTTGTAACTTAGATGATGTTACTATAGAATCTATCAGAAATTGATGTTGTTATCACAACTTTAAAATTAGTGGTCAATCTACTGTGATGACAGCTGCATTTAGTAGACTATTCATTGTTTAGTTAACATGTTTTGAAGGTTTTCTTCTAACATGTAACTTTGCTGGTTTCATAAGAACTCTAGTAACCACAAATTAAGTACTATAATTATGACATCATTGGTGTGGTCTAATATTGTAACTATATATTAACTATATAGTGAATAGTGTTTGTCCTTGTAAGTTCATAATAAATTATGTTAGTCAGTCACTATATATCAATCACATACTGTTATATTTTAAGAGGTACATTAGTAACACTACCAGTAGTAGAGATTAAATTCAACAGTGATATATGAAGTTATGGGAGGGGCTAACTACACAATATTGAAGTAACCTGACATGATCAGTAGATATAAGATACACTAGTAACACTTCATATACATGTTCTATTGTATACATATTATGTTATAATTATAAGACAAGGACACTCACTTAGTGTGTAAAGAATGAGGGACTGATCATGAGACCAAAGAATAAAGTTTATTTGAGATTTGTTGCCATAGTAACTAATGTGTCATTCATTTAATAAGGATTAATGTTAACTGGTAATTACTTATTATTTCATGTTAAACAAGTGCTCAATAAGAGTCATAAAAGGGTTAAAATATGTAAAAGTAGGTTATAATATTAACAAGTTCTATATAAATATAATTCCATATTTCCTTATATGGTCATTTACAAAAGGTACATTTGCTCATGCTGCAATCATAGTTGTACACCTCTTCCTCCTTTGTGAGCCTATGGGTTCCTGTGTTTTATCTAGGATTTCAGCATAGGTGGGGAGTAAAAATTCTAGGGGGGGTGGGGGTTCCTTTATTATGGCCTTAATATTAAATGTACACATGACACCCATGCACTTTAATTCCCCTGAGTGGGGCAATGCATAGTTTCAACTTTGCCTTACAGTCACAACTGGAGCATTAAACACTATCAGCATTATATTATGTTCTATACTTTGATATTCCATAATGCTCAACACTATAGTCCATTGTTTCTAAACAGTTGGACCTAATCAGTGTATACCCTTTGATGTACATGTACTTGTACTTTGTACTATTACAGCAAGTATTAGGTGAGTATTATTAATGCATGTATACAATGTGCACCTTCACTTTAGGGGGGAGGGAATTTAGTATTTTAGGAGAGAAATTCCCACCCTAAAAGGCCCTAGATTTAACACTGCTGTTAATACTTATTAATAAAAATAATACTGCAAAGCTAATTAATACATTATCGCACTATTCTATGATATTATATATTATGTAGAGTAGAGTATGAGGTGATCACTACACTAGTTGTAACTGTATTGTCAATTAATATGTCACTAGATAGTACTAGTACTTATAATAGTAAGAATTAGTTACAATATAAAATGTACCTTTATAATTAATACTAAACAACAACAACAACAACAACAATATTAACAATAAGTTTAGTAATACATAATAACACACTTCTATGATATTATTATTTACATTACATACTGTTATTACTGTTAACTACATATCAAAAATAAAGTTATACAAATAAAACATAATCATTTTATGAAATAGAATTCAAACAATTGTATTATATATCAAGAAATCAAACATTAGTCATCTTCATCATACAGTAGTGATTCTCGTCTCATTACTACTGATACCACACTCACTGAACTAGTTTCACATGATAAAGCAGGGGATCCAGGATGCATTAAAGGAATTTCTGAATCATCAGTAACAGGATCTGGTTGAGGCTTCTTAAATACCCTCTTGATTTTTGCAATTGGTTGTTTTAAACAAGATTTAGACAGATAGTCCCAGACATGATAGAGGATAATACCACAGAATATTACAAATGATACTGATACTAAACCAACACTTAACAGTTGCCTTGAATTTGACTCTTTGTAAGTTTGTACACTCACATAAGCCATAATCATGAGATTAAGAAAAAAAGACATCTCTAGACAAGCCAAAGGTAAATGTCGATATATTCCTTTTAAAAGGAAGTACATTGATATAATAACAAATAAAAGAGATGTTAACACATCCAAACTTATAGTAGCCTTAATATCTAGAGACACAACCAGTGCTAATATAACACGAACAAGTAGTAAAAATCCAGTCCAAAAACGACACTTGTCCTTATATGGACCTCCATATGCATCAAAGAAAGGCTTCATATACTTTTGGCAGCAGCACATGTATTTTGATAGAGGTCCTTCAAGTAATGGTATAGCAAGAAGACAGAGGGTGTATGGTACAATTAGTAAAATGAGTACAGCCACTGAGAACAGGAACAATGGTAGATGACAATAACCTCCTACATATTGGATATTAGCATCAATGTACCACCTCAATAATGTCACATTATTATTACCATTACACTGAATATTAATGAAATAAAGGGTCTTGAAGACAGTACGTATCAGTTTGGTATAAGAGAGAAGGATCATAGTGGCTAGTACTGGAACTGCATGTGAACCCACAAGTCGAACCACTTTGCTGGAATATTGTGATGATATTACAATGAGTATTAGTAGAAACCAAACATAGGCTGGAAAGATAAACTGTAGCCATGTCTTACTGCAAGAATCCATACCATCAATGAAACAAGTCTCAATACCCAGATCTAGATTGAGCCAGGAAATGAATTGACTAAGAAGTTTTACAGGACCATTGGGAAAGAAGATGGGTTCATATATTTTGACAACATTAGCATAGAATATAAGTCCATTGATTGTACCCACAGATACAGTTAAGTTTAAAGCAATGATAAAAGCTACCAGTGCTATACCAGCTAAACCAAATGGAATGATAAGAGCTATGTAGTTATTAGTACATTGTCCACATTGATTGGAACCTAACATGAGACTGAGTCCTTCACTACATTGTCCACAGAGTATGCCAGATCGATTGTAAAGACACTGTGGATCTGGAGAGGTGATTTTAAATTGAACCGTTCCATCATTGCAATAATCAAAGGGGCAGTGAGGATAAACAATAAGACAGTCTGAGTCATTATTATAACCAATCCACATATCACCATCTCTAGTTATAATTTGAGTGTTAATATCACAACTTATTGAAGATGTATTTAATTCAGATCTACAACTGCAAGCATCATTTACTAATGGATAACCAATTGGACAGGACTCAATACTAATGTCAATGAATATAGGATGAACTTCAGATGAAAATTCACTGATAAAACCTTCAACTCTTACATAGACTTTTGTTGTGTTCAATGAAGGGTTTGCTGTTAACTTGAAGGTTACATTGGTACAAGTTGCATTTAGTCTAGTATTGTCAGTTTGTACAGTAGATGATGAACTATCTGATGTTGTCAATTTTATAACACCCTTTGTTAAGCCATCTTTATTACCAACAGTAGCTAGTGATATATTGACATTAATTCCAGGTATTGCTGTTATATTGATGTTTGTAATAGAGCAATTTTGTATGTTTGATTCACAAAAACACGCTTTGATAGGATCTGATGACACTACTGATAGACCTTTCTGTTTAGGGTAATGAAATTGGTGATCAAAGTCAAAGTTGATACAATGAGAGATTATACCTCCATACAAGACATCACCAGATATATCAGCTGTATTGTTGACAAAATATAACATTGCCTTAGTATCATTATTATAATAAGAAAGGTTTTCAAAGGGACAACTTATCATGTCAATGTTATAAACAACTTGTGACACAAATATTCCTCCACCTGACTCACTGGCATGATTATTGACAAATGATATGTTTGTGTTCTGCCTTAATAATAATTGGGAGAATCCATATAAAGCAATGCCTCCACCATTAATACCAGAATTGTTTACAAATGTACTATGTCCATCAAATATTATTGGGCTATTCATACTCACTAAACCAGTTGTGTTATGATTACTAATGTCAATTTGGCTAAACATAACATTTTCAACATTCACTAGAAACACAGCAGATTGATATTTATTAATCTTCATTGGTAGTCTATTGAATTGAAATGAAACATTTGTAAAATGGATTCTACTTATTAAAGTAAAGTGTAAACTAATAATGTACAGTCCTGATCCATAATATGCAGTATTGTTGTATATAGTGCAGTTACTAAACTCAGTACTACCACTTCCATCATACAAATGAAAGTACACTCCTCCTCCTCTATGCTGAGCACTATTGTTGTATATAATGCAATTACTAAACTCAGTACTACCACTTCCATTATGGATATAAATGGACACTCCTCCTCCAAACAGAGCAGTATTGTTGTGTATAGTGCAATTACTAAACTCAGTACTACCACTTCCATCATACAAATAAAAGTACACTCCTCCTCCTCCATACTGAGCACTATTGTTGTATATAATGCAATTACTAAACTCAGTACTACCACTTCCATTATGGATATAAATGGACACTCCTCCTCCAAACGGAGCAGTATTGTTGTATATAGTGCAATTACTAAACTCAGTACTACCACGTCCATTTCGCAAATCAATGTAAACTCCTCCTCCTTCTCCTCTATTCCTAGCAGTATTGTTGTATATAGTGCAATTACTAAACTCAGTATTACCACTTCCATTTCGCAAATCAATGTAAACTCCTCCTCCTTCTCCTCCATATGGAGCAGTATTGTTGTATATAGTGCAATTACTAAACTCAATACTACCACTGCCTTTTTGCAACTCAATGTTTACTCCTCCTCCTCCATACTGAACAATATTATGTGAAAACTCACTACTTTCAATGATTATCTCAACTTCAATATCATTATCAACATCATATACCAAACTCATGCCACTTCCTAAACCCAGTGTAAAATTTGATTTCACGATATTAACTCTGGATAGTTTTTTAACCTGGTCATCATAGTAAATTAATGCATTGCCTACATCAGTCTTAAGATCTCCATTATTAGCAAATGTGGAATTGATGATTAACACATCAAAAGCTTTGTAAAGAACTAGTCCAATACCAGAACTATTCTGGACTGATACCCATTCCAATATGACATTATTGATGTTAACAAATAATAAGCTAACACTATAATTTGCATTCAAATTAAATCCACAGTTTGTTATTGTTATTGATTTTAATACAACACATGTGCTATTAGTAAATTGTATACCACCTCCGTTGTAATCACTACATCTTATTACTGAGGTAGATTGCATAACAGTCTCGTGAAAGCCTTGTTCTATATGACCCAGTCCCTGTAGAGTTATATTACTTACACCACTGATCTCCAATGTACCTTGTAGAATATGAGTTCCCTTTAGGAAGTAGAAGATTGTGTCATCAGTGAAGTAAGATGTATAATCAGCATTATAATAGGAGAGGTTGTGACAAGGTAGGTCAGTATGGGGACAAGGTACTCCATTAGGATCTGTAGAGACATAATACTCAGAAGCAGTAACATATCCACTGTAGATATACAGTATAACTGATGTTATATAATAGATATGACACCAGCTCATGATGACAGCAGATTCAACAGTGAAAGATCAAATGAACAATAGAGAATTAATGTCAAACTGATGAACAAACAAGATAATTTAAGTTATATTTCTGGAGCCTTTTATAAACTGAAATATTATAATTATTATTACATTATAAATGTGACCAGATTTGCAAAAAGGGACCATTTCTGTTAACATATTCGTGACCTGATTTGTGAAAAAACCACTGTTAAAACATATCAAAAAACAGTTTTGCATACATATAGAATGGTTATGTATATATAGCTATTGTATGCATACAAAAATGTGTTTTAATATGTTTTTAACAGTTGATTTTCTCATAAATCAAGTCACAAATACTTTGACACAAGTGGCCTTTTGCCAATCAGGTCACAACTTATAATTAAATATAATGTCTTTATAATAAATAATATATTACTAATAAACAATCATTAATTTTATAATAAACTTTATAACAATAGACATTACTATAATTACTAAGTAATATAATAATAAATAATATTATAAAACAGCTCGTTTATCTCTTTGCTTCCCTCGGGACTGTGATCTCCACTTAGCAACTGCAGCATTATATAATTTCTAATAAAAGGAAAGCCGGTAATATTAAAAAAACAACAATGCAGATAATTAGTGACTTAATTAAAATTTATTATGACAGGGGTTTAGTTGTACTTACTCTTTCAATTTTATCAGCTTTAGATTCCTGTTGTACTAATGGTGGTGTTCCTAGTTGAAATATGTCACGTAACAGTTCGTTGTTCTAAAATGGAGCTCAATATGAGAGTCATAAAAGGGTTAAAAATACTTGAAAGTGGGTTCTACTGCCAGTAGCCAACAAGTCCGTGATTGTACTGTATTGTACTAATCTAGAGTGGGTGTGGTTAGTGGGTGGAGGAATTAAATTGTCTTACTTTGACCAAGAATCTAAGTGAAGTGTTTCTAAGCCAAATTTTATCTGTCGCTCAGGGACACTCCCAGTCTATGTGGCAAAGAAAGTATATTTACTAATATCCTTAATAGCATAATTAAAGGAAACATCCTCTATATTTGTGATACTTATTCTAGTCCAATACTAATGCTTTAGTGTATTATATAACCTCTATATTGAGGACACCCCTATACTAAGGACAGTATCCAAGTTTCTCAGTGTTACCTACAAAGAGTGTGCTATACCTCAACTGTCTGTGCAATATCTCTAAAACTTGATCGTTGCTGATTTCTTTCTTTCCTTCCAGTATATCTATTACTCTCAGCTGCTATCGTTTGAACAATACCACATACCACTTCAAACTCTTCACAGTCCAATAACTAAAACCATATCAATTATTAAATAGACCACACCCACTATTTTATACCTCGTCATCTGTTTCCCTCGCTAGCTCAAGTAGAAGAGCTATAGACTGTCCCGTAGCTACTTTGAGTCCCAAGTTAGTACTGCTCTCCAGAATAGCAGTTAAATGAGACAATTGACTATAAGAAAAAGCAATGTTAATGTATTATATTATAGAATGTAAGTAATATAGTCTTACGTACATAAATATTTTATTACAAATAGTAAAGTTTACTTTATACAGGCTAACAGATCAAAGTTGCATTTGTCATTAAATCTAGTCTATCAATGCAAGAGGCAAACCCTGTATATTACTAGTTTAATAATGTCAATAACCTCAAAGACTTAACATTAGTTATCAAGGACTGTAATACTGTATCATTCAAAGTTACTAATACTCTAGTTACATGCTATGATAGATATATGTCCTTATAAGACCATTATAACCTACAAGGTTAAAGTTTAAAGGGTATTTCCTTTAATTAAAGGTTAATTAATACAATATGATATTAATGTCCGGTACAGGAGACATGTTACATTCTGTACTTAGTATAAAGGTGTCCTCAAAATAGAGGTTGTATAATACACTAAAGTATTAGTATGGGACTAGAACAAACATCCTCAATATAGAGGATGTCCATTATAAAAGGCCCTTTCTGTAGTTAAAGACATACCTGGCAAAGATATTGGGAATAGCATGGCCAGGTACAATAGATAGTAGAAGAGCCCACCCTTTGACAGCAGCTGTGAGTATACTGTCAATTTTAATGGTGTGATAGACGGCCTCACATTCATGCATTATCGTTTCTACTTGCTGCAGAGAGAGAGAGAGAGAGAGAGAGAGAGAGAGAGAGAGAGAGAGAGAGAGAGAGAGAGAGAGAGAGAGAGAGAGAGAGAGAGAGAGAGAGAGAGAGAGAGAGAGAGAGAGAGAGAGAGAGAGAGAGAGAGAGAGAGAGAGAGAGAGAGTCGAAAAAAGTCTCCATTTTTTACCTTCATATCCTGACACATCAAAAAAGTACATAATGTTAGAGTAGACAAGGCCTAAAGAGAAAGTCCCTATAATTATAAAATAATTAATACAATAATACTTACAGCACTTCTCTCCATATCCGTTATAGTAGGATCATGAAGTAATGACACCAAACTAGGATGAAGAGCTACACACAATTCAGGATGTTCATCACCAAATTGTAATGCCAATAAAGATACTAATGAGAGGAGATCATGTCTCTCTTGACCACGGACTTTTTTAACTCCTTTGATTAAAACATCAATAAGTCCTTCCACCCTATTAATTTAGATGACATCATAATAACATCATAATGACATCATTGATAATTACATACCTTCCAGACAATAATTGTGTAACCATTTTATGTTTAAGCGTTTCAATAAGACAGGATAAAGCAGCCAATCTTGTCTGTGTACTAAGGGGTGTGGTTAAATGGGTGTGGTCACTTAAACTCACTTTTTATCACCAAGGTGATCTATATGCTCAGAAAGTTGAAACTGGAGCTCTGAGTCACTATCAGACTCCTCAGTAGCACCCTCGGAAACCACTAAACAAAAAGGGGTGGGGTTAACCACACCTACAATTATCAACTTACATTCGTCACTTAGTACACTATCTGGTATAGAACTACATACACTATAGCTATCCTCTCCTAGATTGGTCTGTGGCACAGTTAACAGTCCAGTAGCACCCTCTGTGAGGAGAAAACAAGAAACATCTTTAACAATGATTACGTTTATTTTATTGGTATGAAACTTTTTCATAATGGACATTTTGAGAACTTCGAAACTGTCCTTAGTATAGATGTGTCCTCAATATAGAAGTTGTATAATACACTAAAGTATTAGTATGGGACTAGAACAAGTGTCCTCAATATAGAGGTTGTATGATACACTAAAGTATTAGTATGGGACTAGAACAAGTGTCCTCAATATAGAGGTTGTATAATACACTAAAGTATTAGTATGGGACTAGAACAAGTGTCCTCAATATAGAGGTTGTATAATACACTAAAGTATTAGTATGGGACTAGAACAAGTGTCCTCAATATAGAGGTTGTATAATACACTAAAGTATTAGTATGGGACTAGAACAAGTATCCTCAATATAGAGGTTGTATAATACACTAAAGTATTAGTATGGGACTAGAACAAGTGTGTCCTTTATAAGAGGTTTTATGGTAATCACGTGATTACTCACCATCTTGGGCTTGTTTCTCCTTCTTCTTTTTACCTTTACCGCCTTTAGGCATCTTGACAACTTTAGAAACGTGTCATATTTACAAGACCAAATACAAAATGAGAAAGAGAAAATGTTAGTCCATTCACTTTAAACCACAAGCTGTCATTATTTTCTTTTAATTTAGCCATCAACTTGAAGTGAGGTTATCACAGAAAGAGTCTCAACTTCAACAACAACTACAAAGTAATGAGAGTACCAGTAGTAGCTGGGAACAATATATTGATGTAAGTACTATATCAGTAACAATCATCATATTTATGCTGAACCAAAGTTTGTAAATACAGTGTAAGTACATGGTGCTTTCTATTAAGACATTTTGTAAAGGTACATGTTAAAAGATAGCCACCTAACAACAATACATATGAAACTGTGAAGACCACTGCTATATGTACATACATATCCTTATACAGAGTGCCTCTTAGTTAGTATAGTTTGATAATGTTTCTCATGGCTAGGAAATGGAGAAAGAAATGGAAAGAGTTCAAGGCGAGTTAAAAGCACTCAGAGATAAAAACCAAGATTTTCAGACTGAAAATCATCATTTGATGACAGAGAGAAACAGAGCAGTTGAGGAACAAGATAGATTGAAGAAGAATCTAAAACAAAAACAAGATAATTGTAAAGAATATCTTGAACAAGCTCAAATGTGGAAAGAACAAGTCAGTAGACAATGAAATGAAGTATTTATGTATGTTCATGTAGTTTGAATCTGCTCAACGTGATTTTGAGCTTGAGAGAAATGTGAGAGAGAAAGAAGCTCAAGCTGTTCAAGCATTGCGGCAAAACAGAGATAGTTTACAGAAAGAAGTAGATGAGCTACGTAGAAGAGTCACTCAACAGCAATCAGATCTTGCTAACTATCAAGACCCTGATTTTGTAGGTGGTCCAATGACAGAACCTCTGGGTGGTCATGGAGTAGGTAGTCCTTCATATCAACCTCCATCAGGTGATCAAAGAAGGGGAGGTTACAGCCAACAACATGGTTTTGGAGATCAAAGGGGTTTATCCACACACCCTCGTCACTCAGGTGAGCAAAAGTATCCTCTTGGACATGTTGAAGGCTCTCATCAACCAATTGAAAAAGTATCTCCACCAATTCCACGTAGAGAACAGGGTCCAGGTTATGGGAGTGATGTTTACAGTCCACCAGCTCGTCCTTTAGGAGAACAGGGTTATCGTCATCCAATGCAACAAGGATCTCCACCTATGCCGAGAGAACATGGTCCAGGACGTGGGAACATAGGTTATAATCAAACTGATCGTCCCACAGGAGATCAAGGCTATCGTCCTCTCCCACAAGAGGGCTTTCCTCCTCGTCAAACTGGAGGAGGGGATTGGACAGCACCTGTGGCAGGAATTGGCCAATTCCAAAGATCTGATCGTGCATCTGGAGGTGGTGAAATGTTAGGGCAACATTTTCAACAGTAAGTTTTGTTTGTCTTTGCAACTACAATATATGTATTTAATATATGCTATTTATCACTTTCCCTAGCTCCATGATATATTAATAGTTTATATGAAGACTATTAACTTTGACTCTAGTATTTAAAACATTGTAGACTCTAAATAAGATATGTCCTGGTGTTAATAAGGCACTTTAACTTCAGCAAGTATTTAAAGGAACCTACTTAATGTATTAAGTAGTAGCATATTGACATTATCTTGATTTCATATAGGAGGCCTAGACAGAATGTAACTGCACAAGAGTATCGTCAAGTGGTAAGAGATTGAGACAAACAAAGAGAGAGAGAGAATAATATAAACTCACTTACGCTATTATTATTCTTTACATATTTTAGACTCCTAAATATGAAAATATACGTCCTGGGCAACCTTATGGTGGAAATCAATTTCCACCACCAGATCCACAACCTTGGCAAGTAAGTCACACAATCCCATATTTCTATGGCAACCATTTAACCACTCTTAGCAACAAAACCAAGGGGGTGTGGTTCTTCCAGGGGATATACCAAATTTAGCTAAACCATCAATGAGTTGTCCGTTATGTGGTCGAGCAGACTTTGCTACTCAAACTGAACTTGAAATGCATTGTGCTAAATGTGACTGAAAGAACAAGAACAAACTTGAATGAAACTTTAGTAATAAAAGACACTTGTTATTTGCGTATTATACCTTAGTTTGTTTCTCAAACAGAATTAAAATGGCTACCATTAAATTTATATTTTATTATGCTTTGTTCTTGAATAGTTGTAGACTACAGTGTTGACCCCAGACCTTTTATACAGACTTGGGGTGGAGATACAGTTAGTATTCTTAACTAGTACATATAGAGATAATATATAATACGCTTAACAAGTAACTAGAATGGTAGGATTATAAACTCATAAGCTTTTAAACAATTATGGAGTATAAAGACTGCTACTAATACTAATGTCAGTTAACATTGACTTATATGTAGATAATTCCTTTAAAAATTTCAAGTGATTTTGTGACGTGGAACAATTCTCAATGTTTGACTCAACATCATGGACTAATATAGTCCATGATCAGAATTTAAAAATGGTTCAAAGTCATTAGTAGCCAAATCACTTGAAATTTTTATGAAGTTAGCTATATAGGTCCTTGTTAAGTAGAATAATTGGTTGTGATCATAAATGTTGTAAAGGCTGTAAAAAATTAAAAAGAATAATTAATTTACATGTACATGTACTAGTAAAACAAAGGGGATTATTTTAATTTTAAAAGAATTAATGCAATATTTAAGAACAATTACATTAATTAATTAATTAATAATTAATTACATTATTGTTACTTAATAAGAACCAATAATTCTATTCTAATAAAAATGTGTAGTGATTTTTAGTGAATTTTAAAAATATAATTGCCCAATAGTCACAGAATCACAAGTAATGTTGCTATGGTAATTATTGCTATGATAATATATAAATGTTGCTATGGTAATCATTGTTATGGTAACAAAGATGTTGTCACTATGATAATAGTTACCATGGTTATTTCAATATTGCTTCATTTTGGATGTGAACACTTTAAAATAATGTTTATGTCAATTATGTCTATTGTGATGTACAGTATATATTTTAATATATAATTGGTTGTGCTCAGAAAGGTTTTTAAAATAAAAATGTACCTTTATAATTAATACCAAATAACAATAACAACAACAATATTAACAATAAGTTTAGTAATACATAATAACACAATTCTATGATATTATTATTTACATTACATACTGTTATTACTGTTAACTACATATCAAAAATAAAGTTATACAAATAAAACATAATCATTTTATGAAATAGAATTCAAACAATTGTATTATATATCAAGATATCAAGCATTAGTCATCTTCATCATCCAGTAGTGATTCTCGTCTCATTACTACTGATACCACACTCACTGAACTAGTTTCACATGATAAAGCAGGAGATCCAGGAAGCATTAAAGGGATTTCTGTATCATCAGTAATAGGATCTGGTGGAGGCTTCTTAAATACCTTCATGATTTTTGCAATTGGTTGTTTTAAACAAGATTTAGATAGATAGTCCCAGACATGATAGAGGATAATACCACAGAATATTACAAATGATACTGATACTAAACCAACACTTAACAGTTGCCTTGAATGTGACTCTTTGTAAGTTTGTACACTCACATAAGCAATGAACATGAGATTAAGAAAAAAAGACATCTCTAGACAAGCCAAAGGTAAATGTCGATATATTCCTTTTAAAAGGAAGTACATTGATATAATAACAAATAAAAGAGATGTTAACACATCCAAACTTATAGTAGCCTTAATATCTAGAGACACAACCAGTGCTAATATAACACGAACAAGTAGTAAAAATCCAGTCCAAAAACGACACTTGTCCTTATATGGACCTCCATATGCATCAAAGAAAGGCTTCATATACTTTTGGCAGCAACACATGTATTTTGATAGAGGTCCTTCAAATAATGGTATAGTAAGAAGATAGAAAGTGTATGGTACAATTAGTAAAATGAGTACAGCCACTGAGAACAGGAACAATGGTAGATGACAATAACCTCCTACATATTGGACATTAGCATCAATGTACCACCTCAATAATGTCACATTATTATTACCATTACACTGAATATTGATGAAATAAAGAGCCTTGAAGACAGTACGTATCAGTTTAGTATAAGAGAGAAGGATCATAGTGGCTAGTACTGGAACTGCATGTGAACCCACAAGTCGAACCACTTTGCTGGAATATTGTGATGATATTACAATGAGCATTAGTAGAAACCAAACATAGGCTGGAAAGATAAACTGTAGCCATGTCTTACTGCAAGAATCCATACTATCAATGAAACAAGTCTCAATACCCAGATCTAGATTGAGCCAGGAAATGAATTGACTTAGAACTTTCACAGGACCATTGGGAAAGAAGATGGGTTCATATATTTTGACAACATTAGCATAGAATATAAGTCCATTGATTGTACCCACAGACACAGTTAAGTTTAAAGCAATGATAAAAGCTACCAGTGCTATACCAGCTAAACCAAATGGAATGATAAGAGCTATGTAGTTATTAGTACATTGTCCACATTGATTGGAACCTAACATGAGACTGAGTCCTTCACTACATTGTCCACAGAGTATGCCAGATCGATTGTAAAGACACTGTGGATCTGGAGAGGTGATTTTAAATTGAACTGTTCTATCATTGCAGTAATCAAAGGGGCAGTGAGGATAAACAATAAGACAGTCTGAGTCATTATTATAACCAATCCACATATCACCATCTCTAGTTATAATTTGAGTGTTAATATCACAAGTTATTGAAGATGTATTTAATTCAGATCTACAACTGCAAGCATCATTTACTAATGGATAACCAATTGGACAGGACTCAATACTAATGTCAATGAATATAGGATGAACTTCAGATAAAGGTTCACTGATTAAATCTTCAACTCTTACATAGACTTTTGTTGTGTTCAATGAAGGGTTTGCTGTTAACTTGAAGGTTACATTGGTACAAGTTGCATTTAGTCTAGTATTGTCAGTTTGTACAGTAGATGATGAACTATCTGATGTTGTCAATTTTATTACACCCTTTGTTAAGCCATCTTTATTACCAACAGTAGCTAGTGATATATTGACATTAATTCCAGGTATTACTGTTATATTGATGTTTGTAATAGAGCAATTTTGTATGTTTGATACACAAAAACACACTTTGATAGGATCTGATGACACTACTGATAGACCTGTCTGTTGAGGGTAATGAAATTGGTGATCAAAGTCAAAGTAGATACAATTAAAGATTTTACCTCCATACAAGACATCACCAGATATATCAGCTGTATTGTTGACAAAATATAATATTGTCTTAGTATCATTATTATAATAAGAAAGATTTTTAAAGGGACAATTTTTGATGATGTTGTTATCAATAACTTGTGACACAAATATTCCTCCACCTGACTCACTGGCATGATTATTGACAAATGATATGTTTGTGTTCTGTTTTAGTAATAATAGAGAGAATCCATACAAAGCAATGCCTCCACCATTAATACCAGAATTGTTTACAAATGTACTATGTCCATCAAATATTATTGGGCTATTGATACTCACTAAACCAGTTGTGTTATGATTACTAATGTCAATTTGGCTAAACATAACATTTTCAATGTTCATAAGAAACATATTAGATTGATATATGTTAAGCTTGTTTGGTACTTTATTGAATTGAAATGAAACATTTGTGAAATGAATACTACTTGTTGAAGTATATTGTAAAGCACTAATGTACACTCCTCCTCCATACTGAGCAGTATTGTTGTATATAGTGCAGTTACTAAACTCCATACTACCACTTCCATTATACAAAAAAATCAACACACCTCCTCCACTCCAAGCAGTATTGTTGTATATAGTGGAATTTCTAAACTCAATACTACCACTTCCATTATGCAATTGAATGTACACTCCTCCTCCACACTGATGAGCAGTATTGTTGTATATAGTGCAATTATAAAGCTCAATACTACCATTTCCATTATTGAAATAAAAGTTCACTCCTCCTCCATACTGAGCAGTATTATTGTATATAGTGCAATTATTAAACTCAGTACTACCACTTCCATTATACAAATAAACGTTTACTCCTCCTCCATTACTAGCAGTATTGTTGTATATAGTGCAATTTCTAAACTTATTATTACCACTTCTATTATGCAAATCAATGTACACTCCTCCTCCTACTTGCTGAGCAGTATTGTTGTATATAGTGCAATTATTAAACTCAGTACTACAATTTCCATTATTGATATAAATGGTCACTCCTCCTCCATACTGAGCAGTATTATTGTATATAGTGCAATTATTAAACTCAGTACTGCCACTTCCATTATACAAATAAACGTTTACTCCTCCTCCATTACTAGCAGTATTGTTGTATATAGTGCAATTTCTAAACTTATTATTACCACTTCCATTATGCAAATCAATGTACACTCCTCCTCCTACTTGCTGAGCAGTATTGTTGTATATAGTGCAATTATTAAACTCAGTACTACAATTTCCATTATTGATATAAATGGTCACTCCTCCTCCATACTGAACAATATTATGTGAAAACTCACTATTTTCAATGATTATCTCAACTTCAATTTCATTATCAACATCATACATCAAAGTCATACCACTTCCTAAACCCAATGTAAAATTTGATTTCACGATATTAACTCTGGACAGTTTTTTAACCTGGTCATTATAGTAAATTAATGCATTGCCTACAACATTCTTAAGACCTCCATTATTAGCAAATGTGGAATTGATGATTAACACATTAAAACTGTTGTAAAGAAGTAGTCCAATACCAGAACTATTCTGGACTGATACCCATTCCAATGTGACATTATTGATGTCAACAAAGTATAAGCTAATGCTTACATATATATTGTTTACTAGGTAACTAGTATTATAAAGACTTCCACAGTTTGTTATTGTTATTGATTTTAATACAACATTTGTGCTATTAGTAAATTGTATACCACCTCTGTTGTAATCACTACACCTTATTACTAAGGTAGATTGCATGACAGTCTCATGAAAGCCTTGTTCTATATGACCCAGTCCCTGTAGAGTTATATTACTTACACCACTGATCTTCAATGTATCTTGTAGAATATGAGTTCCCTCTAGGAAGTAGAAGATTGTGTCATCAGTGAAGTAAGATATATAATCAGCAGTATAGTAGGAGAGGTTGTGACAAAGTAGGTCAGTATGAGGACAAGT
The DNA here is from genome assembly GCA_963693285.1 of Xestospongia muta. Lineage (NCBI taxonomy): Eukaryota > Metazoa > Porifera > Demospongiae > Haplosclerida > Petrosiidae > Xestospongia > Xestospongia muta. Next base: position 8,450,396 of record OY848922.1, read on the forward strand.
TACTCCATTAGGATCTGCAGAGACATAATACTCAGAAGCAGTAACATATCCACTGTAGATATACAGTATAACTGATGTTATATAATAGATATGACACCAGCTCATGATGATAGCGTGTTGAACAGTAAAGATCAAATGAACAATAGAGAATTAATGTCAAACTGATGAACAAACAAGATAATTTAAGTTGTATTTCTGCAGCCTTTTATAAACTAAAATACTATAATTATTATTACATTATAAATGTGACCGGATTTGCAAAAAGGGACCACTTCTGTTAACATATTTGTGACCTGATTTGTGAAAAAACCACTGTTAAAACATATCAAAAAACAGTTTTCCATACATATAGAATGGTTATGTATATATAGCAACTGTGTTTATTAGTGTTGTAAAAGTATTGAATTTGTATTTAGTTACTGTTATTGTTATTGTACAAAAATTGTTTGAATTTTAGTTTTTGTTATTGATTATTCACAAAATTGATGTTAGTATTTGCTTTAGTTATTGTTAGTGAATCAAATTTTTGTTATTGTTATTGATGAAAGTCTATTTTAAAGGGTTTTAAGTGCCAAATGGACAATGTCAAATGTTTAAGTAAAATTACATTGGGACCTTTTTGACTTTGCCAAAGCTGATTCTTTTTCCTTTATAATGTTCTTTTCCTTTTGAACGAAACAAATAAATCCTCATATAAACAGCCAAGTCAGGTGATGACTCGTGGTATTGTAAAAGTTCTTTGACCATTCAATAGGTCTATGCACCTTGTTTATACATCAACGTGTTAATAATTTTTTCTTATTTTACTAGTATAGAGCTGCAATTTTTGTTTTAGTTATTGTTTGTTAATGATTTCTAACTAATTTTAGTTATAGTTTTGTTATTGTTAACAATAATGATTTCCTTTTTACAAAAATGGTTTTAGTTTTAGTTATTGTTAAACAATTACAACGCTAGTGTTTATACAAAAATGCGTTTTCATGTTTTTAACAGTTGATTTTTTCATAAATCAAGTCACAAATACTTTGACACAAGTGGTCCTTTTGCCAATCAGGTCACAACTTATAATTAAATATAATGTCTTTATAATAAATAATATATTACTAATAAACAATAATTAATTCTATAATAAACTTTATAACAATAGACATTACTATAATTACTAAGTAATATAATAATAAATAATATTATAAAACAGCTCGTTTATCTCTTTGCTTCCCTCGGGACTGTGATCTCCACTTAGCAACTGCAGCATTATATAATTTCTAATAAAAGGAAAGCCGGTAATATTAAAATAAAAACAACAATGCAGATAATTAGTGACTTAATTAAAATTTATTATGACAGGGGTTTAGTTGTACTTACTCTTTCAATTTTATCAGCTTTAGATTCGTGTTGTACTAATGGTGGTGTTCCTAGTTGAAATATGTCACGTAACAGTTCATTGTTCTAAAATGGAGCTCAATATGAGATTCATAAAAGGGTTAAAAATACTTGAAAGTGGGTTCTACTGCCAGTAGCCAACAAGTCCGTGATTGTACTGTATTGTACTAATCTAGAGTGGGCGTGGTTAGTGGGTGGAGGAATTAAATTGTCTTACTTTGACCAAGAATCTAAGTGAAGTGTTTCTAAGCCAAATTTTATCTGTCGCTCAGGGACACTCCCAGTCTATGTGGCAAAGAAAGTATATTTACTAATATCCTTAATAGCATAATTAAAGGAGACATCCTCTATATTTGTGATACTTGTTCTAGTCCAATACTAATGCTGTAGTGTATTATATAACCTCTATATTGAGGACACCTCTATACTAAGGACATTGTCCAAGTTTCTCAGTGTTACCTACAAAGAGTGTGCTATACCTCAACTGTCTGTGCGATATCTCTAAAACTTGATCGTTGCTGATTTCTTTCTTTCCTTCCAGTATATCTATTACTCTCAGCTGCTATCGTTTGAACAATACCACATACCACTTCAAACTCTTCACAGTCCAATAACTAAAAACCATATCAATTATTAAATAGACCACACCCACTATTTTATACCTCGTCATCTGTTTCCCTTGCTAGCTCAAGTAGAAGAGCTATAGACTGTCCCGTAGCTACTTTGAGTCCCAAGTTAGTACTGCTCTCCAGAATAGCAGTTAAATGAGACAATTGACTATAAGGAAAAGCAATGTTAATGTATTATATTATAGAATGTAAGTAATATAGTCTTACGTACATAAATATTATACTACAAATAGTTTACTTTATACAGTCTAACAGATCAAAGTTGCATTTGTTATTAAATCTAGTCTATCAATGCAAGAGGCAAACCCTGTATATTACTAGTTTAATAATGTCAATAATCTCAAAGACTTAACATTAGTTATCAAGGACTGTAATACTGTATCATTCAAAATTACTAATACTCTTTTATACCTAATTTGTTTAAAATGTCTTTCCCTAATTAGTTACATGCTATGATAGATATATGTCCTTATAAGACCATTACAACCTACAAGGTTAAAGTTTAAAGGGTATTTCCTTTAGTATAGTGGCATCCTCAATATAGAGGTTGTATAATACACTAAAGTATTAGTATGGGACTAGAACAGGTGTCCTCAATATAGAGGTTGTATAATACACTAAAGTATTAGTATGGGACTAGAACAAACATCCTCAATATAGAGGATGCCCATTATAAAAGGCCCATTCTGTAGTTAAGGTCATACCTCGTAAAGATATTGGGAATAGCATGGCCAGGTACAATAGACAGTAGAAGAGCCCACCCTTTGACAGCAGCTGTGAGTATACTGTCAATTTTAATGGTGTGATAGACGGCCTCACATTCATGCATTATCGTTTCTACTTGCTGCAGAGAGAGAGAGAGAGAGAGAGAGAGAGAGAGAGAGAGAGAGAGAGAGAGAGAGAGAGAGAGAGAGAGAGAGAGAGAGAGAGAGAGAGAGAGAGAGAGAGAGAGTCGAAAAAGTCTCTATTTTTTACCTTCATATCCTGACACATCAAAAAAGTACATAATGTTAGAGTAGACAAGGCCTAAAGAGAAAGTCCCTATAATTATAAAATAATTAATACAATAATACTTACAGCACTTCTCTCCATATCCGTTACAGTAGGATCATGAAGTAATGATACCAAACTAGGATGAAGAGCTACACACAGTTCAGGATGTTCATCACCAAATTGTAATGCCAATAAAGATACTAATGAGAGGAGATCATGTCTCTCTTGACCACGGACTTTTTTAACACCTTTGATTAAAACATCAATAAGTCCTTCCACCCTATTAATTTAGATGACATCATAATAACATCATAATGACATCATTGATAATTACATACCTTCCAGACAATAATTGTGTGACCATTTTATGTTTAAGCGTTTCAATAAGACAGGATAAAGCAGCCAGTCTTGTCTGTGTACTAAGGGGTGTGGTTAGATGGGTGTGGTCACTTAAACTCACTTTTTATCACCAAGGTGATCTATATGCTCAGAAAGTTGAAACTGAAGCTCTGAGTCACTATCAGATTCCTCAGTAGCACCCTCAGAAACCACTAAAAAAGGGGTGGAGTTAACCACACCTACAATTATCAACTTACATTCGTCACTTAGTACACTATCTGGTATAGAACTACATACACTATCGCTATCCTCTCCCAGATTGGTCTGTGGCACAGTTAACAGTCCAGTAGCACCCTCTGTGAGGAGAAAACAAGAGACATCTTTAACAATGATTACGTTTATTTTATTGGTATGAAACTTTCTCATAATGGACACTTTGAGAACTTTGAAACTGTCCTTAGTATAGAGGTGTCCTCAATATAGAGGTTGTATAATACACTAAAGTATTAGTATGGGACTAGAACAAGTGTCCTCAATATAGAGGTTGTATAATACACTAAAGTATTAGTATAGGACTAGAACAAGTGTGTCCTTCATAAAAGGTTTTATGGTAATCACGTGATTACTCACCATCTTGGGCTTGTTTCTCCTTCTTCTTTTTACCTTTACCGCCTTTAGGCATCTTGACAACTTTAGAAACGTGTCTTTTTTTGATAAAATGGAAAAAAAACTTTCACTGTCATCTACAACCAACAGCCATTGTTGATCACTTGTTGTGCAATGGTCACGTGATCAAAAGAATGACGCAACAAGTCTCGACCTTTATTAGCTCCACCCCTTTTGCAGGACAAAAGATGGCAGTTTCTTTGAGAACATTAAGGTGGCCATCTTTAAATTTAGTTAGAGCGTCTTCTGGTTGGACTACAGCTCGTAAAGTATTACAAAATGAATTAAACTCCATTAAAGAGGCCGGTACATGGAAATCTGAGCGAGTCATTACGACACCTCAAGCTGCCTCCATTAAAGTTGAGGGAGATGATCGAAGTATCCTTAATTTCTGTGCTAACAATTATCTTGGATTATCAGTATGCCCCTTAATATTACATAATTAATAAGCCCAATTTCATTTATATGTGGTAACTGGACACTATTAATAATTATTAATAATTATTATTAATTAATGCCTATAAAGCTAATTAACTGTAGCCTCACCCACTTTCATGATTAATAATTAATTGATAACCACACCTACTTTTTAGTCCCATCCAGAAGTTATAGAAGCAGGGAGACAAGCTCTTAAAGATTATGGAGCTGGTCTAAGTTCAGTTCGGTTTATTTGTGGAACACAGGTACTTATAATTAGAGAGAAATATTGAAAAATGGAAATATTACAAAATTTTATTATACATGTACTTGGGCACAAAAAGGTCATGATTCAAATTTTTGGCAAAATTTTGTTACTTAAATTTAAATACTGCACAAATTATAGTGGATAATAGAATGAGAGAGCATCCAATAACACACAGTACTGTGACAACGCAATATACTAAGTCATATGACATGCATGTGATACATATAGTCTATGATATACTGTATAAATCACTGAGAAAAAATGGCAGTTTGGCCTTTATGAACCATTCTTATGTACATGTGCAATTAGCTATTAATTTAAGCTATATTATAGGAAATGACTCAAAGTTATATGACATCAATGACCTCCTTGTCAGAAATGAGATACGTGTACTCACTGCTATAACTTAAGATAAATGTATGAGCCAGTAAACATTATCTTTGTGTAATGTTACTAGTGTAGTGTTGTTAACTCTTCTCTCAGAAAGGAAGGTCTGGAGACAAGAGCATATTGGACTTGTACAGTCTGCAAAATCTTGCCGGCCACAGAAAACGTCTTGTGCATTACTAGCTCCGCCTTTTTTTAACACCTAATCCACATGAATTGATAATGGCTAATAAAGTCCTTGAAACTTTAAATTCTGCTCATAAAACAGTACATGGGATAAGACAATACTAGTTAGTAAAAGATGGTAGTCTAATGGTAACTTGTTTGCTTTTATTTGAAAGATCATCACCAGGATCTGTGCATATAGCAACAGCTGTTTTGAGTTTTTCACTCATAACATGTACAACATCCACATTCCTGCTGTACAATTCCTATATATGCTTATCCCCAGACTTTCGTCTCTTAGCAAAGGGTTGACAACACCAGACTAAACTGTTACTATATTATAATATTATATGATATACTATATGAAGTAATGAGAGATCTGATAAGGGAACGTCTAAATTATAGATTAAGTTTATATAGAGGTTGTGTGTCCTGTATCATTTAGATAATCTTAGACTGTCTGGCGTGTAACTATTGTTTAGCATTGTTTGATGTTCCTACAGTTATCATAGTATGTAACTATATGCGTGAAGAAAGAGTGTTGTCTCAAACTGTACTCAAGGGTATATCGTTACACAGTCAGTCACACCTATTATTGTGGTCCTCACAGTCAAAATAAAACTATTATGTGTGTATGTGTGTGTCTGTCGGTATTTATTGGATTAAGTTTACATACAGCTGTAGATAATCTAATTACTGAGATCACCCAAGTGTAAAATTTTTAAATGAATTTATCAACAATTGTCTCCCAAAATGACACTCATATTAAAAGAATGACATCATAATACTGTAATATAAATTGTTTAGATATTTATTTAATAATATGACATTTTGTTATCATTCTTTGTAGACCATTCACAAAGAGCTGGAACAGAAAATCGCTCATTTCCATAACAGAGATGACGCAATACTCTATGCAGCATGTTTTGATGCCAATGCAGGTTGGTAGTTATATTTAAATGTATTCATTTACATGTAGTGTTTGCGTAGTTGCCTTGGGTAATCCATTGTTAAGATATCGTGTTACTGCTATCCCAACAATAGAGTAATTATAACTATACAGTTTGTTACAGTGAAGTCTTTCATCTATATTTAATTGACATAATTGTCTTAATTAAGGGGCATCCTCTTTTCAAGGTTCAATAATACAATTGACTAATATACTGATAATATACTAATTATATACTAATAAATACCTGATAATTTACTATTAATATACTAATAATTTACTGGTAATTTACTGATAATATACTGATAATTTACTGGTATTTTACTGATACACACACTTTAGGTATATTTGAAGCTTTGATGCAGCCTGAAGATGCTGTATTCAGCGATCAACTTAACCACGCCTCCATCATTGATGGACTCCGTCTCTGTAAGGCTCAGAAACATCGTTATAAGCATAAAGGTAGAGAGAGGGGGAGGAGGAAGGGAGGGAGGGAGAGAGAGAGAGAGAGAGAGAGAGAGAGAGAGAGAGAGGGAGGGAGAGAGAGAGAGAGAGAGAGAGAGAGAGAGAGAGAGAGAGAGAGAGAGCGAGCAAGAGAGAGAAAGAGAGAGAGAGAGAGAGAGAGAGAGAGAGAGAGAGAGAGAGAGAGAGAGAGAGAGAGAGAGAGAGAGAGCGAGCGAGCAAGAGAGAGAGAGAGAGAGAGAGAGAGAGAGAGAGAGAGAGAGAGAGAGAGAGAGAGAGAGAGAGAATAACCATCTTTTCTTCAGATCTAACAGAGTTAGAAGCCATGTTACAGGTAGACACAAGTTCTCGTATGAAATTACTTGTAACAGATGGTATATTTAGTATGGACGGCAATGTGGCTCCACTCCAGTAAGCACATGGCCACACGCTGTCATTATATCAAGTAACTGTTTTGTCTCAAACAGAGGTCTCTGTGACTTAGCTGATAAATATAATGCTATGGTGTTTGTAGATGAGTGCCATGCAACAGGTTTTATGGGGAAAAGTGGAAGGTAATCTACAAAAAAAATACATTTTTAAAAATGTTGTTATTGGTAAAATGAGACAGTAGTGATTATAATTGTACCCTTCTCTCATTTCAGAGGCACAGAAGAACACCTGGGTTGTGAAGGCAGAGTAGATATAATAAATTCAACTCTTGGAAAAGCACTAGGAGGAGCGGCTGGTCAGTGCTCTTCTCTCATTACCAAACTATGTCTCTCTTATTACAAAAGGAGGTTATACTGTCGGACCACAAGAAGTTATCGATTTATTACGCCAAAGATCAAGGCCCTACCTCTTTTCTAATACGCTCCCGCCTCCTGTAGTTGCTGGGGCTAGTAAAGTATGATGTCATAATGATGTCATTATGTTTTATTGTTACTAATAGGTTTTCGATTTGTTAATGAATGGATCAGATTTGTGTGAGAAGTTGCAACAGAATACTAAATACTTTAGAGAGCACATGACTGAAGCCGGGTTTACATTAAAAGTAAGAGAGCTACACTTTATGAAGTATCTTTATAATAGACATTATGGGACATTGTACTTAGTATAAAGGTGTCCTCAATATAGAGGTTGTATAATACACTAAAGTATTAGTATGGGACTAGAACAAGTGTCCTCAATATAGAGGTTGTATAATACACTAAAGTATTAGTATGGGACTAGAACAAGTGTCCTCAATATAGAGGTTGTATAATACACTAAAGTATTAGTATGGGACTAGAACAAGTGTCCTCAATATAGAGGTTGTATAATACACTAAAGTATTAGTATGGGACTAGAACAGGTGTCCTCAATATAGAGGTTGTATAATACACTAAAGTATTGGTATGGGACTAGAACAAGTGTCCTCAATATAGAGGTTGTACAATACACTAAAGTATTAGTATGGAACTATATCTCCTAATAGAGTAAGTGCAATGGGATGGTTCCACTTTGAATCCTTGAAGTGAAGTGGTTGTTCTGGAAACCTGTCCAAGTTATTTTTAATGTTGTTGTGCAAGTTAACTCTATTACTATATTTGGTATTTTTTGTGGCAAAAATTTATTTTATATTGAATGTTTAAAGTTAAGTATTCTTTTGAAATCATCACGCCTTTTTCTCAGAATACCTTGTAATGTTCTGTTCATTAAATCTAATCATAAAGGATACTCCCCATAAATACACCCTTAATATTTAGACCACGATAACCTCTATATTGAAGACATCTCTATACAAACGGCCATATCATAGCTCCAACAATACTTATTGTAATATACTATCGCCTCAGGTCACAATGTTTTTTTAACAAGACTTACAAGTATATACATATATATGCAAGCACAATCTGGCAATGATAATATTACCAAATTATTAGTCTTTTTATTGCATTAATATACCTATTAAGGATGTAGTTATCGCTACAGAACCCTTAGTGTGATGGTACAACCTAGCTACATTGTCTTGTGATATGTTACAACATGACACCGTCTGATAAACAACATTAATGTAGTATGTTATTCTAGTAGAGTTGTATGGACAGGGATTGAATGGATGGATGGTTGAATGGATGGATGAATGCATTTATGGATTGATGGATAAATGAATGGATGGTTGGATGGATAGATGAATACATTTATGGATTGATGGATGGATGAATGGATACATGATAGATAGACAAATATTAATGGATATTCAGAAGAACAACCCTATAATGAATATTTTGGCGAAATATAGTGAAGCGTCATAACTTCAAAGTATTCTATACAGGGCACTTGTTTACTATAATGCGTAGATCGCTAAGTCCATATTCTATTCGATTGAAGCCTCTCGTCTCTATTTAACATATTTTCCAGTCTATGAACTTGTTTAGAATTACATTGAAACCTTTTATGTAATTTTTGTGGTACCATAATAAAATTTAAAAGCTAATATAGACAGCTGTTTCCTATGTCTCTCAAAACAGGGTGAACAACATCCTATTGTACCAGTAATGTTGGGTGATGCTCGACTAGCCACAGAGTTTGCTAATAAAATGCTTGGTAAGGCTTTGGGGTTGCAGGTGGCCTAACCATAGTGTCTTTTATCATTAGAAAAAGGGATTTATGTTATTGGTTTCAGTTATCCTGTGGTTCCGAAAGGTAAATAAACTTAATAAAATTATTATGTCTGATATTTCTTTTTATATTTAAATAGGAGAAGCTAGAATCCGTGTCCAGCTGTCAGCGGTACATGATAAAACAGATATTGATAAATGTATAGAAGCGTTTATTGATGTTGGTAGAGAGAGAGGCGTGATTAAATAGTTTAGATTTTTGACTCATTCTTTTGTCGGCTTGGGATTTGATTATAATGTCTGTATTTTGTGAAAGACAGTGTTGTTTATGAATGTTTGCTCAACTGTACCATATCAGTATGCAATTATTGAGTTATTGAGCTATCTTGCACAACATTTTATAGTGATTGTGTTGTTTTATTACTCTCTAAAGCATCCTCCCTGTTAGTTATAGACAAAGATGCTTCTTTAAGAGTACAGTCTGAGTAAGGACAACCTCTATATTGAGGACACTTGTTCTAGTCCCATACTAATACTTTAGTGTATTATACAACCTCTATATTGAGGACACTTGTTCTAGTCCCATACTAATACTTTAGTGTATTATACAACCTCTATATTGAGGACACTTGTTCTAGTCCCATACTAATACTTTAGTGTATTATACAACCTCTATATTGAGGACACTTGTTCTAGTCCAATACTAATACTTTAGTGTATTATACAACCTCTATATTGAGGACACTTGTTCTAGTCCCATACTAATACTTTAGTGTATTATACAACCTCTATATTGAGGACACTTGTTCTAGTCCCATACTAATACTTTAGTGTATTATACAACCTCTATATTGAGGACACTTGTTCTAGTCCAATACTAATACTTTAGTGTATTATACAACCTCTATATTGAGGACACTTGTTCTAGTCCCATACTAATACTTTAGTGTATTATACAACCTCTATATTGAGGACACTTGTTCTAGTCCCATACTAATACTTTAGTGTATTATACAACCTCTATATTGAGGACACTTGTTCTAGTCCAATACTAATACTTTAGTGTATTATACAACCTCTATATTAAGGACACTTGTTCTAGTCCCATACTAATACTTTAGTGTATTATACAACCTCTATATTGAGGACACTTGTTCTAGTAGTCCCATACTAATACTTTAGTGTATTATACAACCTCTATATTGAGGACACTTGTTCTAGTAGTCCCATACTAATACTTTAGTGTATTATACAACCTCTATATTGAGGACACTTGTTCTAGTAGTCCCATACTAATACTTTAGTGTATTATACAACCTCAGTAATATAGTAACATTAAAATAGTTTTATAAAATTAATACAGTAACTATATTTGCAGAAAATGTTTTCATCAATATATTGTACATAATAATAATAAGTATTGAAAATTAATGAAAAATGATCATTTCACTGGGATAGTTGAAAGAGAAGGAGAGAAACAATGTAAGTGTTTATTCCTTCTTCTAACAAGCTTGACATTGACATTTTGTGATAAAAGGTAGAAGACGTGTCTCTCGTACAGTGTAGTTACCCTTGCTGTCCTGACACTTAAAATCAATGTTAACGTCTTGAAGTCTTGGCATCTCGCTATCATAAACAGGTTTACAACAGTTACAAGTTGTCTTTAAGTATTTTGGGAGACTCTCTTTATCAAACCTAGAATATAGATATAATTATAACATTTTATGATATAGTGACATATTGGGTCTGAAGCTCTGTTGTGAAAAATCTACTTGACATGTTTAACTAATTGAGGCTATGTAAAATATTTGAAGAATCATCAAAAGATTTAGGCTGGCACTGTCCTTGTATAGAAATGTTCTTATAATGTTCTAGAGGCGTACTCTATACAATTGTGTGTACCATTTTGTCGCTATCAAGGACATTTCGTACGAGGAACAGAGTCCAGTACATGAAACAACAGGGGTTTCGCCGACACAACTGTCATTGTTCGTGAATCTCATCAAGAAGAAGTACAGACTGCAGGTGTCTCTATACACAAGTTTAGGCGTTAAACTGTCGCTTTGGGAGCTGGCTATCTTGACCGTTCCTAAGACTAGCACAGCCAGACACACTAGGAGAAACTTGGCACACATTATGAAGTCGGAGAGTTGGAGCTTCAACAAAATATTAAGAGTGCTTACAAAACTCTCTTCCAACTAATTTTATAACACAGAGAAGTAATTAGAGTGGGTGTGGTTATGGTTTTATTAGAGAAAAGAATTTTAAATATGCTTTTATGTCATATATTCACAGCCAATTTATTATTGGATGTCTTACTTTAAATAAACAATAATTTATGCAAAGTCAGCTAAATCTTTAGTTCATTATTTCTTTTTATTATGATGTTTTCTCTTTGTTGATTCAATTAATTTGAGTTCTTCCTCCAATGATACTGGCCCCATAACAAGATTACTATCTCGAAGAATCATTTCTTGTCTAAAATGAAAATATAAATACTAATATTTTAATATAATGAGATATCTTAGAAAGAATTCTATATTTAGAACACTTCTAGTCCCATAAAAGAATTCTATATTTAGAACACTTCTAGTCCCATAAAAGAATTCTATATTTAGAACACTTCCAGTCCCATAAAAGAATTCTATATTTAGAACACTTCTAGTCCCATACTAATACTTAGAGAGATGTTGCTGAGAAACATTACCAATTCAAGACTTATCCTGACTATGTTCTTTAAAGAAATCTTTAGTGCTGACAGGACTTCCTTGCTATTGTCCAAGTAGTCAATGTTTACAAAATACTATTATATATCACTTAATTATCCAACTTTTGATTCCTAATTGAATCCACAACTCTCTGTAAATATTCCCCTTAGCTATAGTCGAATCTTATCTAAAGACAACATTGCTAATAATAGTCTTAATTATTAGGGTACTCCTCTTTTCAGTAGGAATACAATATATATAATACAGATGTTTTGTAAGGCACAAACTGCATAATAAATAGAGAATATTTGAAACTTTCAACTGTAATACTTAAACTGAATAAGATCATATTTGACAGTTAAGTATCACTTACTTGTGTAAGTCTCTCAAGATGGTCTCGGCCTTCTTTTGCGAGTGTGTTCCTCTACGTGAACTCTTTGACTGTTTACATGATGATTGCTTTGAGGTGGCTGTATCTATATCACCTTCTACCTGTACAGCTTTGTTGACATATCTCTAAAAATACAGATATATTTAAATAAAGTACAACTTATCGTTATGACCATCTATATTCTAGACACTTGTTCTAGTCCCATACTAATACTTTAGTGTATTATGCAACCTCTATATTCGGGACACTTGTTCTAGTCCCATACTAATACTTTAGTGTATTATATACCCTCTATATTAAGGACAATGTCCATTTGCCCACTATAGAGAGTTTAATGACATCCCATAAATGAATTTAAAGCACATTGATGAAATTATCCTACTTTTTTCTGAGCCTCCATTCTACTCCTTGCCTCAGCAGCTCTATCTAGCACTCTCTGCTTTCTTAAAGCTTCATAATGATAAGCTTCTGCCATAACTGATTCTCTATTCGGTTAGCAAGTTACTTCTCACCTAAAAGTGTCAAGTCCTTCTCTGAGCCACACCCTGACCTGAGAGCTTGTGAATAATGTTGAGAGACTGCTGGAGGCCAGATACGCGATTAACATGGCATCAGAAAAAGTGAGAGAAGACTTACCTTCAAACAAGTTAAAAGATATCCTTCACATTCAATTAGAGGTGAGAACAATTAGATAGAAATCACTTTTTTAGAATAAAAGAGACTCATACAAGGCTTACCTTGTCATGAGCACAATTGAGGGAGGGGGCGTTACCCCTTTGCCTTTGCAGGTCACAGAACGCCTTCTTGAAGCTGAAGAGCAGAAATTGAGGCTTTTAAAAACAGAAATAGAAGTGGCTAAACACACTGTAGGAGGACATAATGCTTTAAAAGACAACAAAGTAAGACTATACGACTTAACTATCTTTATTCTCTACTTTGAAACTGAAGGACAAAGAGCTGGAGACACAAGAGAATACACTGATGTTAGTATCATTATATCAGGTTTATAATATATTTGTATGTAGGCGGATACGATCACAATATCAACGATTAGTCCAGGAAATGCAATCCATGGGTATGGTACATAAGAGGAAAATTCAGGTATCACCACAAGTCAACCAATGATATCGGTTTTAATATTTCATGTTTTTTTCTAGGTATCTCGTAGTTTACCTGCTATAGGTATGAAACAGACTCCTAAGAGAAGAGTAAGTGTTGTATTGACCAAAAACTCTTATAGTGGGACCTCATACAACGTACTAAGGAGACCCTCTATATTTAGTATACTCTAGTCCCATACTAATGTTTTAACATATTCTATAACCTCTATATTGAGGGCACCTCTATACTAAGGACAGTTTCTAACCTCCTAAGGTGTCCACTATAGAGATATTCCACTGTAACTTGCATTAATAAAAGTATACCCCATATTAGATTGTGGCATTATTGAGTAAAATTATTGTCTCATTATAAACTATTATTTCTTTAGCCTTCGGTATTTGATAGTATGGTCCCAAAGGAGAGACTATATGCTGCCAAAATGGATGAGGTAAACCCTTTCATTAAGCATTAATTAAATACTAAACTTTTGTTATAGATTACTCAGCATAAAAAAACTGATGACTACAGATTTTCCAGTGAAGATGCTAAGTCCATGTTGTATTCTCCACAGCAATTAGCTGAAGTATATTCACAACTTATAATGCTATCTCAGTCATTGCATCCTTTTGTATAGGAGGTACAATATAAAGATGGTGTTGTAGTCGCAGGCTCTTTAAATGCATTGATACAACTGTTAATACCAACTGAATCATATTATCCTGAGGTAAGACATTAATATTGACGACAGTGTCCAATATAAAGATATTCTACCTTAAAAATTATTTTCTTATTTATAGAGAACGTTTATATTTGCTTTCATTTTGTGCTCAAGAATGTTTATACAGCCTCACCAGTTACTAACAAGATTCTCAAGAGTAAGCTAGTTTTGATAAATAATTTCTTTTAAATAATTTTATGTAGATATTTCAAGTTATTCAACAACAACATACAACTTCAAAGAAAGTATGTGTATTGAGTTAGCCCCTGTTATTATTTCACTAATTATTAGCCTGGTAGTAAGAGTCCGGTCCCTCACTTTGTACAGTTAATTAGAGAATGGACAGAGACGTTTCCTTATGACTTCCGTGATGAAAAAATGATGCGTGCATTAAAAGATATTACTCAGATCTGTGCAACTCTATCACCAGTAATTACTTATATGATTTGTCTCGTTAATATTATTATTAATAGGAGCAAAGACGAGAAGTGGGGCAATTACAATCAACTCTTATTCAGAACCTTTCAACATTAGACAGATATGAAAGTGTACTTGGTCAAGTTAATTCTGTAGCTTTGCAGAAATTGATAGATCCTCGAACACAAGTTAGAGAGAGAGAGAGAGAGAGAGAGAGAGAGAGAGAGAGAGAGAGGGGCAGACAGAAGTTAAAATAAGCCACTAATTTTATTACATATTATTTTCAGGTTGACATATTAAGAACTTGTGACAATCCTCTTGTTTTAGCACAACAATTAACACACATTGAGCTGGTATGATAATACCACCTCTTCTTAAAATATTTAACTTCCTTTTTAAGGAACGACTCAATAATATTGGACCAGAAGAATTTGTGCAGACATTTATAAAATCACCTGCAGACTCTGGGGTATTATCTATTAATATATGTGATTCTAAAACATTGTGTTCATTTATAGGAGGTTAAAAAGACCAGTAATATTGAAGCTTACGTTGAATGGTTTAACAGATTAAGTTATTTAGTAGCTACTGAGATTTGTGTGGTAAGTCCCTACTCATTTTGTCAATAATAAATAAAATATTGTATTGTAGTCTGATAGAGAAAGGAATAGAGTCAGATTATTGGAGTTTTTTGTTGACACGGCAATTCAGTGTTTGAGTTTAAATAACTTTAATTCTTTTATGGCTATTGCTGGTAAGGAAACACTTAGAAACAGTTATAAAAGACACTTTGAATTAAATTACATTTATTATCTCTTTCTTTAGCTGGTCTGTACATGAGTCCAGTTGTACGTCTTAAAAAGACAGTAAGTTCTACTATTGTATTGAGAAATGTCATATTTATATTTTCAGAGAGCAAAATTGAGCCGTGATAAGCTTGAAGAACTTGAAGTATAAGTTATTTACTGATTGTAACTGAACTGACCACCTCTGTCTCTCTCTCTCTCTCTCTTTCTCTCTCTCTCTCTCTCTCTCTCTCTCTCTCTCTCTCTCTCTCTCTCTCTCTCTCTCTCTCTCTCTCTCTCTCTAATAGCTTTACCTTGATCCTAGTGAAAATTTTAAGACATATCGAACATCTCTAGAGACAGCCATGATGAGAGCACGAAAAGAAAAACCTAACTCTTGTGTTGTGCCTTTCTTCTCGCTAATAGTCAAAGATCTATATTTCCAAAATCAGGCTGTGTCAGACAAGTAAGTAGTGAATTGTAGTAATGGAATCTCCTACAAAGAATGGTCTGAATTAAGGAAAACTTCTATATTTAAGACACTTGTTCTACATAGTTCTATACTTATTAAACTACTATATTGAGGATATATCTAAGGACAGTGTCTAACATTTAAAATATTCATATAGAGAGGTATCTTATTTTATTTTCTTTACAGGACTCCTAGTGGATTCATAAGATTTGAGGTAAACTATAATATACTCACACTCTCACAATATAAATGTGTTATATTAGAAATGTCTCAGTATAGCAAGACTTGTATCACCTTTACTGACTTGGAAGGAAACTGTCGTAAGTTATAGTGTCACTTATTAATAGTGTTATATAATATGATGGTGTTTCCTTTGTTAGTTGCCTTATGAAAGACACAGGTTGATATTAAATTATTTAATGACTGTTCCTATTCATACTGATGACGGTTAGTTTATAGAGATGAATGGATTGATATATAGGTTTAAAAATGGTGGGCAGATGAATGGGTAAAGAGATGGCTTGATATTAGTATTTCTCTTTCTTTCTCTCTCTCTAGAACTGTTATTGGTGTCTTATGAGGTTGAACCACCAGATACTCCAAGAGAAAAAATGCACTACCAAGAACTAAAGTTAGTCTCTACACTCTTTCTCTAACTCCTGTAACCCTCTTGTTTTCCTATCATCTCATTCTTCTCTATCTTTCTTTTCCCTCCTCTATCCCCTCCCCTGTGTCCCCATCTACTCTCCTTTATTTTCTTTCATCTTTCTACATTTGCCTCACCTTTTCTCCTCTGTAATCTGTCCCACTTTCCTCTACTCTCCTCCTGTGTTCCATTTTATGTTCCCTCTTCCTCTTCGACTTACTTCATTTCTCTCCTCTATCCTATCTGATCTACGTCCCTCTCCCCTCCTTCTACCCTCTCTCTCCCTCACAGAAAGCAACTAGGTTCTTATGCACGTTGTATTGGTAAACAAGGTGGTTCTGTTTCTAGTGCTTTCCCTTCAACAACATTCACAGCTTACCCAGTGAAGAAAGACAAGAACTAACTAGAACCACCAATTTTTAATCCTTGTTATATACCCTACACACAGCAACTTTGTATGATAAACACACACATTGTTATATATATATATAGTAGTATTACATTATTCTGAAAAAAGAACTATGTATAAAGGAACTTAGGGGATTTGAACTCTAGGGGATATGGTTCACTACTCTACCCACTACACTAATTGCTAAATTGATGAATAATTCAACTACAGGTAGCTATATATAATTCTCCTATGGCTGCTACAACTACACACCTGTTGATTACAAATTGGTGTTACAAACCTCAAAGAAATGCAAAGTATTAACATTATAAATTAACAGATGGTCAAATATATTTATACAAGAAATGAAAGGTGATAAAATATAATGATTTAACTGGGGTCAGTCTTTGATTCTATTAAAGGTAATAGTGTTAATCTGACAGTCAGTAATCCTTCGAGTAATGAGGATACTTCAGTTATTGATAGATCACGTATGATATGGTCATTTATGGCTAAAATTTCATCGCCTGGGTTAAGCAAACTAGCGTAGAATTTATTCATATTTTCTTGATAAAATCGCGATACAAATATGCTCTTTTTTGGTGAAGTTAAATCAGGATCATATCCTTGAGCTATATATATACCAAATTTGCCATGAGCTGGACGGTTTAGTTCTACAGTTTTAATAGTACCAGGTCCAGTTGTTATTACATGACCTATATGACGAAAATAAGATGGCCGACTTACAGGATCAAGTTCTTCCTCGTAATCTACCCATCTTTTTCCACTCAACATTGCACTTTTGTCTGATACTGTACGTCCAACTGGGCGGTGCTTGTTGCCACGGAAACTGTTTCTAAGTCGAGAAAATAGACCTTTTTTCTTCCTGTCTAAAGAAACAGTTAACTGTTGAGCACTTTGACTAGCTGGTATGTACATGACTGGCTTATAAGTTGTGGTTTTTGGAGTAAAACTTTCGTGATAAAATTGAGAACCAGAACGTTGACGAAATTCTTGTAAACTGTTGTCTGTACTTTCGTTGACTACAACTTCAGGAATGGATGACTTTGAAGGATCACTGTCACTCCTTCCAGGTTTAGAAGGTAAACAATCTAGTGAGTTGACATGACCGTCTTCGGATGTTAGAGTACTACTACTACAGCTAGAATTATCTTCGATTGTGTTCAAAGGGACATTGTTTAGCCAACCCAAAACTTTCCGTGGAGAAGACGGTTCTGATATCGAGGCCTTATGTTCACTAGTTGTGGTCACTGGTAAACCAGCTTTTCTTACCATCTCGATCAGTTCTTCTCGACTTGGTCGCTGTCTGTTAGACATTACACGACTAGAGGAGTCTTCTATAGGAGAATATCTGTTGTCTAGTTCCATAGCAGAAGATGGCATTTCGTTTGATTGAATAATAGTTTCATCCAGTGCAGCCATGCCGTTTTAAAGAAAGAAGTTATTCATTGGTGATGGGCGTGGCTATTATGATAGCTCGTGACCTCACTAGAACTAAAGTGAACTGTGTGATTGATAAAGGGGTGACGCAGATCCTAGTTCACCATTATAACAATCCAGTCAATTCTTCTTGTTTAATATCCTCTAACCTTGTCTTAATCATCAACCATGTCACTTGAGGATCCTTTTTATACCGTACGAGAGTAAGTTAAACATTTCCTAGTTTATATTGAATATTAGCGTCTTTTTCCTTTAGCGATGTTCGCGATTCACTAAATAATGCTCAGCAGTTATACTCTCAATGGTGTATGCTGTTAGAGGATCAATCTGACTTAGAAAAGCTCCAGACAGCATCAACAGACTTGAGATCATGTATAAAAAGCATAGAGTGGGATTTACAAGACTTGGAGGAAACCATAAGTCAGTGAATGAATTATCTGTGTATTTACGACTATTCTGATATAGGTATTGCTGAAACCAATCCTCAAAAGTTTAGATTAAGTGTTGGTGAACTAGAAACTAGAAAACATTTTATTCGTGATACCAAACATGTTGTTGATGTAAGTACTGCTAACTCAACTTGTCAACATAATATTATAATGTTTGTTAACAGGACATAATATACAGTAGACTAACTTACTTTAAAAGTGTTGTGTTATTGCATCTGATGTGTGTCTTGTGACCATTTATGTCCATATGGGTGGCTATTGATGTCCATTAGCCCATCCCAATGTCAAAGAGCTTTGTAGCAGTACTATGCCTTTTATCATAATGCTTTGATAATGTAACTCCTACTATATTTCTTACTATAGAAAATTAAGACACACATGACTAGTAACCAGGCACAGGGAGTTATGGAAAATATGAAGAGACAAGTAAGTTAATAATATCTATTTTTGGAAGAATTTCAATAGTAAACTGTGTCACTATATTTAGTATAGAGGTGTCCTCAATATAGAGGTTGTATAATACACTAAGGTATTTGTGTGGGACTAGAACAAGTGTCCTCAATATAGAGGTTGTATAATACCTGAAGTGTTTGTGTGGGACTAGGAAAAGTGTTCTAAATAAAGAGGATGTCAATTCACTGTATAGTTTCGATGTGAGTGAACTTCTCTATATAAGGTGGCCTTACTTTAAAGGCATTGCTTAAGGTCCCTTATGGATTGCTCCATAAAAAGAGAAAGACTTTTTAATTAACACAACCCCATGGAGTGTAGATAACAGATGTATATACATGTGTGTTTCCCCATTTGGGAATAGTTGCTGTTCTGTTTTGTTGACAGGACATCATTATTGCATCATACTATGACAATATAAGGACATATACATGTATAGCGGATATGTAATATAATGTACTATCATCCGATTGTTCTTGTGGTCACTTCCCTTTACTATTGGTTTGGTAACTGATGTCATAACTTTATCTGTTCCGTGCTTTTGTGGGTTTCCCTAGTAAACTGTAGTTGTCGTAGCAACAGATATTTGAATGGGTTCATGTGACGTCATGAATATTATTATAGCAATGATGAATTTGGTATGATATCCCATGAAGTTATTGAGTTAGCATACAAGCATACTGTATTAAGGACACTCCCTATATTGAGGACACTTGTTCTAGTCCCATACTAATACTTTGGTGTATTATACAACCTCTATATTGAGGACACTTGTTCTAGTCCCATACTAATACTTTAGTGTATTATACAACCTCTATATTGAGGATACTTGTTCTAGTCCCACGCTAATACTTTAGTATATTATACGACCTCTATATTGAGGACATCTCTTGGACTAGTATTAATGAACAGCACAAAAAGAGAGGATGTCCCTGTAATTACAATAATTAACCTAATAAGCTCTCCTATTGTGTCTCCAACTTACTTGGCAGTTATATTAATTATGGACATTGTTGATAAATGTTTTACCTAAAATAAGTAATATGCACTTGTATATTTATTCCATATAAACTACAGTTGTTAATGTTGTGTCTCTTTATATAGCAATTATTGAGCAGTAGTTCACAGAAAAAGTCTCGTGGACGATATCAGAAATTAGAGGAAGAGTTAGAACGTTCCAATCAAGATTATATTGATCAACAACAACATCAGCAACAAGTAACTATTTGTCCATTCATGTTATGTCTGTCCATCTCCTTGTTGTCTATTCATCCATTAAACCATCCATTCATCCATTAAACCATCCATTTATCCATTAAACCATCCATTCATCCATTATGTCTGTTTTATTCATTTGTTAATCTATCTTTGTACTACCATTCATCCATTCATCTTTTAACCTGTCCATTCATTTATCCATCCATCCATCTATATATTCATGTCGTCCATTGTCTATTTATGCATCTATAGTACTACTTTTATATGTCCATTTATCTCTTAGATGCTTCTCACACAACAAGATCAAAAAATTGATAAAGTCAGTGGGACAATAGGAGTATTACATAAGATGGGTCAAGATATAGGAATCGAGTTAGACGAACAAAATAAGTTAGTATATTTGTTGTTAAAAACATGTATTTTTAATGTTTTTTTAGAATTATTGATGATATTGATGATGATATACAAAGAACTGATACCCGACTTGTGGCTCTGACAAAACGTGTAAATAAAGCAATCAGAAACTCTAGTGGTAAGTTTATATATAGCGTCATACATTGTATAGATTATTCTCTCTCTCTCTCTCTCTCTCTCTCTCTCTCTCTCTCCTCAGATCGTTGTCAAATCATTTGTATTGTTATACTTATAGTAGTTATTGTATTAATATTAATTATGTTCTTTGTTCCGTTTTAATGAAATAATATAAATTATTTATAACTTTCCTTTCTGTTATTTGTTCTTGAAATATCACAATGTTTACTGTAATACCAATTTAATTAATGGGCGTGTCATGATTCTATGTTAACCACGCCCTCTTTTTATATGCGCATGCGTTTATCATTACATCAGTCAGCAGAAATTCAAAGAAGAAGCGCCAGTACTTACCTCATCAGGGCCAAGTCTTAGAGAATAAACTATTTAAAAAGAGTAGTCATGTCTATAGACGATTATACAAAGATTGAAAAGATTGGAGAAGGGACTTATGGTGTCGTTTACAAGGTAAGTCGTCATCCATGGTATATTGAATAGTATCTTTTACTCTTTTTAAAGGCTAGACATAAAGCCACTGGTAAGTTTGTTGCCTTAAAGAAAATACGTCTTGAGAGTGAGGAAGAAGGTGTGCCCAGTACAGCTATTAGAGAGATTTCTATATTGAAGGAAGTTCAACATCCTAATGTTGTGACGTAAGTTAGAGAGTGTGCGTGTGTGTATTGTGAAGTAAGCGGAATATCCTGATAGAATGCCTCGAGACAATCTCTCTCTCTCTTTCTCTCTTTATCGTAGACTTGAGGAAATAATTCATCAAGATTCTAAGTTCTATCTTGTTTTTGAATTCATGAGTATGGACTTAAAGAAATATCTTGATACTATTCCAGCTGGACAATATATTGATCCAGTATTACTAAAGGTAGTAATGGATACATGATTTGATAGATGGATACATGGATTGACAAATGGATGAATAGATAAATGGATTAATAGATAAACATATAACTGAATGGATGGATGTATGGATCAATGGATGGACATACAGATACCAATCTACAATGAACATATATTATAGTAGTCATATCCATTGTAGATGTTCTATTATTAATATTATTATTTACTTCATTATTTCTTATATTTATAGAGTTATACTTACCAGATCCTCAAAGGTACAGTTTTCTGTCATTGTCGACGTATTATTCATCGTGACTTAAAACCACAAAACCTGTTAATTGATGCCAAAGGTGCTATTAAACTGGCCGATTTTGGACTTGGACGAGCCTTTGGTATACCAGTTCGCGCATATACCCATGAGGTATCACTCTCTCTCTCTCTCTCTCTCTCTCTCTCTCTCTCTCTCTCTCTCTCTCTCTCTCTCTCTCTCTCTCTCTCACTGACCCCTTTTTAAATTACACAGGTAGTAACACTGTGGTACAGGGCCCCTGAAGTCTTACTTGGTTCAGCACGATATTCTTGTCCCATTGATGTGTGGAGTATAGCTTGTATATTTGCTGAAATGTCTAATAAAAAACCTTTGTTTCAAGGAGACTCTGAAATTGATCAGCTCTTTCGAATTTTCAGGTTTATCAAACAGGTTTTATAAACTTGTTTAACTAGTTCCACTGTAGGATTTTGGGCACACCTAATGATACAACATGGCCTAATGTAACAGAACTACCAAACTTTAAACCAAATTTCCCTAAATGGATTGGTAAGACAATAAAACAAGTTTGTCCTCGACTTGATGCAGCAGGCTGTGACCTATTAATGGTAAGTTATTGTTGAATGATCCTTTTAATTCTAGTTGTATTTAATATCAGCAAATGTTGGTTTATAATCCTGGGAAGAGAATGTCAGCAAAGACTGCTATACAACATCCTTATTTCAGTGATTTAGACAAGTCAGGTCTACCTGATACAGTGCAGTCTTAAGAAGATGTTATACAGTACTATTTTATGTCTCATTAACTGTATACTGTATTAACACACACTAATACATGTGAATTGAATAAGTTCTAATAAATAAAATGACTTGTATATTCTAAGATTACTTGTTTTATGATGGAACTTGTAAGTAGTGAGTTGTCCTCAATTAAAATAACTGAGATTCTTATTAAGGGCGTGTCTGTAGAGAAGATGGCTACATCTAGATCAGTTTTGTCTACATTATTATATTAGTTATCTATTGTTATGTGTGTGTGTGTCATGTTCTATAGATTATTATGTACCTACAAAGAGGTCATATCACTCCACACATATAGTGGGTGACTACCTCTACATGTGGGGTGGTTATATACATGGTCTCCCTGAGGTACATGATAATGAAGTCAAACAGAGGATGACCTCTGTTATTGAGTTATTTCACTTACCAACTGGTAAGTGGGAACAACAACCTACCAATGGAAAACCTCCACTGGGTGTCTCTTGTTATGCCTCAACTATTATCAGTAACAGGATCTACTACTTTGGAGGATATTGTAGTCATGACAAGTGTCGTCACAACAGTCTCAACTCATTAATAACAGATTCACTTACATGGAATGAACTGTTCCCAACTAATCCAAGTATGGGTCCAATGATGAAGTCAGACTGTGGGATGATATCTCTTACATTCAATAAAGTGGATTATCTACTGGTAGTTGGTGGATATGGTCCATGTCCTACCTCTCCACAACCTGGTGCTCAGTATAGTAATATTTATGGTGCTAATGTTCATACTAATGAGCACCATTACTATCAGTTATCCAGTTGTAAGAAGATCAATATATCATGTTATCAATACATTATATATCAAGTTCAATTTTATAACTGTTTGTATTTCAGGTCAGTGGATAACACCAGATATTAGTGAAGAATCCCCACCTCCTTGTAGCCACTTCACTCTTACATCACTACCAAATAACAGAGCTCTGTTATTTGGTGGTGATACTCCTAATGGTCCTGTTAACACTGTGTATATTGCACAATGTACAAAGACTGCAGTGGTGAGTACAATATGTACTAAGTTAAAGTATTTAGTTACTGTATAATATTGTGGAGTAATCAAGTTTAAAGTTTGAGAATGTTGAATGAACTAAATTTAGAGTACTTAGAGTAAACAATTGAGTTGACAAGGAGGTAATATTTACTTAAAACTCCTGTCAAAGCTTGATCTATCATTTACTAACTGATATACAAAGTTTAAAGCTATTGTTTATCAGGAATGTTCATAATCACTTCTAACTCTAGAAACTTTAATGATTCACAATTATATTTTAAATACTGTCCTTGATTAGACAATGTCCTCAAATAGTAAATTTCCCTGTTGTTGATGAATATTGAAATAGATGTCCCAGGTCTTATTGAAGGAAATATGGTAACTAAATTAAAATCCACATAAAGTATAAAATGAGCAATATTCTTAAACATTTCCCAGTATACAGTATTAATTACAGCTATGTTAATTGTATAATATGTTAACTTGAGTATTATCTACCCAGCACTGGGAGAAGATAAGTGAACCACTTCCCAAATCAGTGAATTGGCCTCAGAGGAAATATGGTCATGCTACCACTATTATCAGTGACCTACATGTGATGATAGTGGGTGGAGCTGGTACACATGACAGCTGGTTATTTAACATTGATACAAAGACATGGACAAAGGTTAGTTACTAGTTAACATGTGACCTAACTCTAACACAAAGTGAGTTAATATCTATGATCTACAGTATGAGGGGACATAATAAAGTTTGAACTTTGACCTCTGACAATAACCCTCATCTATAGAAAATTTATGATTAATAATAGTTATTGTTTTTATGACCTGGTTTTATAACTGTAGTCCTGACACTATAGTATGTTAACATTTATGATAGTATAGTCTTTTGATATATCTGATTTGTTTATAGTTGTAATTCAGTTATTAAAGACTATACATAAGTACTTATGTTCATGTTTTAAAGTCTTGTAACATGTCAACTCTACCAGTTGATACAAAGTTATAGTCTGTTACTAGAGTACATGTATCCACTGATGTTACATGTATAATGACTAGTTTTGTAGTAATATCATAACATCATTATTATAATGTCATATAGTACACTATATTCCATCTTATAGCTCACTATACCAGAGTCAGTGACTAAGAGACATGGCCACTCCCTCTCAGTATGGAATGTGTCACCTTCCACTGTATGGGTAATACAATTTGGAGGATACTATCGTGGTAAACTCAATGACACTACAGTGGTAGAACTTAGTAAGTACTGTCTATTGATGATAGTATTTGTTATATAGTACACACACACATTATCAGTATTATCACAGTATGATATAGGAGTGTTGACACACTAACTGTTTGTATTACAAACTAGTCTCATAACTCAATACTATTGTAACATACTATATCTCTCACTGTAGTATGTAATAATGACCAATGGTCTCCAGGCGATGTAATAACTAACCTGAGGTCAACTGAAGAATATCAACTTAAGCTACGACAGAAGAGACAAGAAACATCTGTACAACCTTTTGTGAGACATGGACAACCTCAACTTACTGTCCAATCTCCTACATGTCTTCAACCTTCTTCTTCATCACATCAAGAGTCACAAGAGAAAGATAGAGAAATCCAACGATTAACACAACAACTTGAAGTTACCAACAAAGAGCTACAAGATACCAAACAACAGCAGATAAATGTGACAAGAGCTCTTGAAGAGGACCTTCAAACAAAAGAAAGACAACTAAATCAACTACATCGAGAACTTCAAGAGAAACAACAAACTCAAGCTACACTTCAGAGTGAACAAAGATTACTTCAACAACAGCTACAGGATAGTCAAGAGAGGGAAAGAGTACTACGTCAAGAGTGTGATGACCTTTGCCGAGAACATGAAAATATTGAACAAGATCTTCGTCAACAACTCCAAGAGTCAACATCTGCTCTTCAACAAAGACAACACACTATATCCACTCTTCAACAACAAGTTCAACAGTTACAAGAACAGTCTCACTGGGTAGTGAGGAGAGAGGAGATTGAGATGACAGTGGAGATCCTTGGGAAAGGAGGTTGGGGAGAAGTCAAGGTGGCTAAATTTCGTGGCCTTAAAGTAGCTGCCAAATGTCTTCATGAAGTTATCCTGTCACCATATAACATATCAGTTTTTACACGAGAAATGGAGATTGCTGCTCGAGTACGTCATCCTAATCTCCTCCAGTTCATAGGAGCCACTCGAGTGGGTACTCCTATCATCCTATCTGAATTAATGCCAACTAGCCTTCGTAAAGAGCTAGAAACTGGTCCTCTACCTTATCATGGTGTTTTAGCAATCAGTCAAGATATAGCCTGTGGTCTCAACTATCTCCACCTCTTTAAACCAGACCCAATACTGCATAGAGATGTCAGCACTGCTAACATCCTTCTTACTCGTGGTGATTACAGTTGGAGAGCCAAGGTATCAGACTATGGTTCAGCTAATCTTCAACCAATGATTGGTCGAACAGTCAATCCAGGTAATCCAGTTTATTCTGCTCCAGAAGCTGGTGTACCAAGAGACCATTCTCCTGCAATGGATGTTTACAGTTATGGTGTTGTCTTGATTGAAATGATGATCTGTCGTATTCCTGAGGTAGCTCAGAGACAACTTCATATTAACAGTATTCGACGACAAGCGTTTAAAGCTCTTATTGAACGATGTTTGAAGGAGAATCGTAGAGAACGTCCAACAATGTCTGAGATCATAAGAGACTTCAATGAAACCATTTAATAGTAGACAATAATATAGTGTGTATTACAATATTATTAGTGAGTTTATTTTAATAGTTGGTTTAGTTATTGTACTATGTGTGATCATTATAATAATATTACCATATTTGGACATTTCACTATCTCAACCTCCTACTTCTAAAACAGCTGACAAAATGACTCAATCAGAGACTATCCAGTGGCCAGCTATGAAACATCTCGTTCAAAGGTGTATCTCTCATGAGAGTCAAGTTCGTCCATCTATTTCTCAAGTACTTACTTACCTTGAACATATGTAGTTCATCCACTATACATGTAAGTAGTTCATTTAGTATAATCTTCCTATAATGTACTATGAGTATTATATTATTTAGTAGTTTGTATATTACTGTTGTATTACTGTGTGACTAGAATTATTATTAGTATTGAGTGTATTACCATATATGGACATTATAAATATAATTAGTATTACTTATGAATAATCTTTTGTGTGTGACCTTTTTCATTTATTAATTTTATATTAACAAGTTATTATTTATAATATAATAAGTTGATCTTTAAAAGGGTCCACCTCCTACTATGTCAAGATCCGTCAAGATGGATTATCCCAGGTTCGCCTACTCCACGTTTGCCTACTAATTCTCACATATTACAGTTTTACCTACTATTAAGTATTCATTAAATTAATAATAATTATTTTCAAAATGGTGGAAATGTACAATATAGAAAAGGTAAGTATTGTATTATATGACTACAGATATGTAAGTTCTAAATTTACCTATATGTTAGTGTGTGCAGCCATACCAGCTACATATTCAGACAAGCTGATAGCATTATTTGAAAACCTTTTCTTAAGTTCAGTAACCTTTTTGTCTCTTGTTATTGACTTTAAGGTCCTTCTGGGTGGTTTTGATCCTGTTGATAACTGTTGGAGAGATATTTCTGTGGATGTTTGCTCCCTTTGAAAAATCTTCACACATTCGAAGATGTTAGGGTGTGGTTTTCTGACGACTCTTTTTAATCGGTTATGCCAACTTTCTAAATGATTGTTGGTCCGTAGTCCATCTACATAAATTGTATCTGACTCACATAGTAGCTCAATATTTTTGTCTGTTCCAAATATTATTAGCTTATCATCTCCATCTCCATCCTCAGCAATAAGAAAAGGTTCTCCAGAAGGTGTCTTAACCCATTTGTCATTAAAATGTACATCTCCCCGACTTTTGGGAATTGTTGGTAATCGTTTACGCCGACTGTCATACAAAGATGTTTTACATTGATCAAATGTAGGCATCTTTGAGGCAAGATCATCTTTGTTGTTCATGCTAGCTATCTCTTGAATTGCATCATGATATATAGCAGGAATTGGTCTTGTAGTCTTCATGGCCTTTATCTTCATGTTGGAAACAATTTTTTCTATTGCAATTTCATCCTCGTCTGGCTCATGATTATGGACATCTCGTTGAGATAGAATGTTATCATCCATTGTAGTAATAGAACCACTGCAGCTCCTACTTCTCCCACATCTCCAGAAAATTCTACCATCCTGTCCTCTTCTATTAATAACATATCTGTGTCCTCTATAAATAAGTGCCCTAGGTCCTCTCTTAGTAGTAGTGAAATCCATGATAAAATGAATGTTACCAATTGCAAAAAATGTTCTTTATACACACACACACAAGGTATCTAATTTAGTTATCACAGTCTTATATCATGTACATTTTTGTGGGTAAGTATTAACACACTAAAGGATGTGTCAAGACTTGAAAGGGTAGGTCTTATTAAGTGTAGTAAAATCACACTATGCATCATTTAGTAGACAAACACGGACATTACCCTCAATATAGAGGGTGTCCTCACTGGGAAGTTCCACATTATTACATGATATGTTTCATTTTTTAGTCAAGCTACCAACTGTTACTATTGAGTCGGAAAGTCCAGTGGTTTCCATGGCAACACATACTCCACTACATTGTAGTTCACTACCTGTATCAGTCTCATTTGCCATTCATCATAAGTGGGTGTGGTTACATTAGTAACTATGATGTAATATTGTACTCTAGATGGTCTAGTCTCCTTGATCCTACAGGAGGTGAGATGTCATTATGTTCTGGTTTAGTGAGTATTGTAGTCACTGACAAGAATATGTTAGCTGGAGTGTATAAACTAGGTAAACCACACCCACTACCACACCCCTTTATATTACACTAAATCTTTCAATAATTCTATCCTCTAACTTATAAATTTATCAGTACAATAGTTCATGATTATGTAATATTATGTAACAACAACATATCATATAACAAACTAGTGTGGTCTATTATAATCTTGTTTAATAACTAGTATTAATAACTATTTCATTCATTGGTTAATATCATTATTATTAATTATCTCTATTATATTAGGGGGCGGGAGATCCCAGAATATCTAATCCCAAAACATGTAATAGTCAAAATGTCTAATTCAATGAATGTGTGGAAGAAGTGTCACTACTTACCTCATCAGGACCAAGTCAAGAAAATATTTAAAAAGAGCAGTCATGTCTATAGACGATTATACAAATATTGAAAAGATTGGAGAAGGGACTTATGGTGTTGTTTACAAGGTAAGTTGTCATCCATGGTATATTGAATGGTATCTCTTACTTGTTATAAAGGTTAGACATAAAGCCACTGGTAAATTTGTGCCCTTAAAGAAAATACGTCTTGAGAGTGAGGAAGAAGGTGTGCCCAGTACAGCTATTAGTGAGATTTCAATATTGAAGGAAGTTCAACATCCTAATGTTGTGACGTAAGTGAGAGTGTGTGTGTGTGTGTATTGTGAAGTAAGCGGAGTATCCTGATAGAATGCCTCGAAACAATCTCTCTCTCTTTATCGTAGACTTGAGGAAATAATTCATCAAGATTCTAAGTTCTATCTTGTTTTTGAATTCATGAGTATGGACTTAAAGAAATATCTTGATACTATTCCAGCTGGACAGTATATTGATCCAGTATTACTAAAGGTAGTAATGGATACATGATTTGATAGATGGATACATGGATTGACAAATGGATACATGGATGAATAGATAAATGGATTAATAGATAAACATATAATTGAATGGATGGATGTATGGATCAATGGATAGACATACAGATACCAATCTACAATGAACATACATTATAGTAGTCATATCCATTGTAGATGTTCTATTATTAATATTATTATTTACTTCATTATTTCTTATATTTATAGAGTTATACTTACCAGATCCTCAAAGGTACAGTTTTCTGTCATTGTCGATGTATTATTCATCGTGACTTAAAACCACAAAACCTGTTAATTGATGACAAAGGTGCTATTAAACTGGCCAATTTTGGACTTGGACGAGCCTTTGGTATACCAGTTCGTGCATATACCCATGAGGTATTACTTTCTCTCTCTCTCTCTCTCTCTCTCTCTCTCTCTCTCTCTCTCTCTCTCTCTCTCTCTCTCTCTCTCTCTCTCTGACCTCTTTTTAAATTACACAGGTCGTAACACTGTGGTAGCTTGTATATTTGCTTAAATGTCTAATAAAAAACCTTTGTTTCAAGGAGACTCTGAAATTGATCAACTGTTCCGAATTTTCAGGTTTATCAAACAGGTTTTATAAACTTGTTTAACTAGTTTCCCTGTAGGATTTTGGGCACACCTAATGATACAACATGGCCTAATGTAACAGAACTACCAAACTTTAAACCAAATTTTCCTAAATGGATTGGTAAGACAATAAAACAAGTTTGTCCTCGACTTGATGCAGCAGGCTGTGACCTATTAATGGTAAGTTATTGTTGAGTGATCCTTTTAATTCTAGTTGTATTTAATATCAGCAAATGTTGGTTTATAATCCTGGGAAGAGAATGTCAGCAAAGACTGCTATACAACATCCTTATTTCAGTGATTTAGACAAGTCAGGTCTACCTGATACAGTGCAGTCTTAAGAAGATGTTATACAGTACTATTTTATGTCTCATTAACTGTATACTGTATTAACACACACTAATACATGTGAATGGAATACGTTCTAATAAATAAAATGACTTGTATATTCTAAGATTACTTGTTTTATGATGGAACTTGTAAGTAGTGAGTTGTCCTCAATTAAAATAACTGAGAGGTTCTTATTAAGGGCGTGTCTGTAGAAAAGATGGCTACATCTAGATCAGGTTTGACTACATTATTATAATAGTTATCTATTGTTATGTGTGTGTGTGTGTCATGTTCTACAGATTATTATGTACCTACAAAGAGGGATGGTCACTCTACACATATAGTGGGTGACTACCTTTACATGTGGGGTGGTGATATAGATGGTCTCCCTAAGGTACATGATAATGAAATCAAACGGAGGATGACCTCTGTTATTGAGTTATTTCACTTACCAACTGGTGAGTGGGAACAACGACCTACCAATGGAAAACCTCCACTGGGTGTCATTGGCTATACCTCAACTATTATCAGTAACAGGATCTACTACTTTGGAGGCCATTGTAATCATGGCCAGTGTTGTCACAACAGTCTCAACTCATTAATAACAGATTCACTTACATGGAATGAACTGTTCCCAACTAATCCAAGTGTGGGTCCAATGATGAAGTCAGGCTGTGGGATGATATCTCTTACATTCAATAAAGTGGATTATCTACTGGTAGTTGGTGGATGGGGTCCACGTCCCACCTCTCCACAACCTGGTGCTCAGTATAGTGATGGTGGTAATGTTCATACTAATGAGCACCACTACTATCAGTTATCCAGTGGTAAGAAGATCAATATATCATGTTATCAATACATTATACATCAAGTACAATTTTATAACTGTTTATATTTCAGGTCAGTGGATAACACCAGATATTAGTGGGGAACACCCACCTCCTTGTACTGCATTCACTCTTACATCACTACCAAATAACAGAGCTCTGTTATTTGGTGGTTATACTCCTAATGGTCCTGTTAACACTGTGTATATTGCACAATGTACAAAGACTGCAGTGGTGAGTACAATATGTACTAAGTTAAAGTATTTAGTTACTTGTATAATATTGTGGAGTAATCAAGTTTAAAGTTTGAGAATGTTGAATGAACTAAATTTAGAGTACTTAGAGTAAACAATTGAGTTGACAAGGAGGTAATATTTACTTAAAACTCCTGTCAAAGCTTGATCTATCATTTACTAACTGATATACAAAGTTTAAAGCTATTGTTTATCAGGAATGTTCATAATCACTTCTAACTCTAGAAACTTTAATGATTCACAATTATATTTTAAATACTGTCCTTGATTAGACAATGTCCTCAAATAGTAAATTTCCCTGTTGTTGATGAATATTGAAATAGATGTCCCAGGTCTTATTGAAGGAAATATGGTAACTAAATTAAAATCCACATAAAGTATAAAATGAGCAATATTCTTAAACATTTCCCAGTATACAGTATTAATTACTGCTATGTTAATTGTATAATATGTTAACTTGAGTATTATCTACCCAGCACTGGGAGAAGATAAGTGAACCACTTCCCAAATCAGTGAATTGGCCTCAGAGTAGATGGCTTCATGCTACCACTATTATCAGTGACCTACATGTGATGATGGTGGGTAGATATGATAAATCATATAAGACTATTGCTGACAGCTGGTTATTTAACATTGATACAAAGACATGGACAAAGGTTAGTTACTAGTTATCATGTGACCTAACTCTAACACAAAGTGAGTTAATGTCTATGATCTACAGTATGAGGGGACATAATAAAGTGTGACTATTCGAACTTTGACCTCTGAAAATAACCCTCATCTATAGAAAATTTATAATTAATAATAGTTATTGTTTTTTATGACCTGGTTTTATAACTGTAGTCCTGACACTATAGTATGTTAACATTTATGATAGTATAGTCTTTTGATATATCTGATTTGTTTATAGTTGTAATTCTGTTATTAAAGACTGTACATAAGTACTTATGTTCATGTTTTAAAGTCTTGTAACATGTCAACTCTACCAGTTGATACAAAGTTATAGTCTGTTACTAGAGTACATGTATCCACTGATGTTACATGTATAATGACTAGTTTTGTAGTAATATCATAACATCATTATTATAATGTCATATAGTACACTATATTCCATCTTATAGCTCACTATACCAGAGTCAGTTACTAAGAGAAATGGACACTCCCTCTCAGTATGGAATGTGTCACCTACCACTGTATGGGTAATACAATTTGGAGGATACTATCGTGGTCAACATAATGATACTACAGTGATCGAACTTAGTAAGTACTGTCTATTGATGATAGTATTTGTTATATAGTACACACACACATTATCAGTATTATCACAGTATGATATAGGAGTGTTGACACACTAACTGTTTGTATTACAAACTAGTCTCATAACTCAATACTATTGTAACATACTATATCTCTCACTGTAGTATGTAATAATGACCAATGGTCTCTATCAAATGTAATAACTAACCTGAGGTCAACTGAAGAATATCAACTTAAGCTGCAAGAGAAGAGAAGTGAATGTATGAATTAATTTTAATAGCTAGTGTTTAATTATAGGCTTAAAAATAATAGTATGTTTAAAAAATTTGAGTTTTATTTATACTATAGATATTGAAGATATATTAGCCAAGAAACCAGACTTTACTGATGTTGTTGATCTATTAGCTGATATTAAGTATGAGTGGGAAAAAATTGGCATTGCCTTGAAAGTCAGGCAAAGTGATTTGGGTGAGCTACGACAAAAGGAAGATTGTACTATTAAGCTTATTGGTGTGATTAGAAGCTGGCAGAATACTATGCCAACAGAGATCACATGGAAAGTGGTCATTGCAGCAATTGAGGGACGAATTGTGAATCATCGTGCAACTGGAATAGAGATACGTAAATTTCTTGCTAAGCAATACAAAATTACTTGGGTTGACTACATTTAATATGAACATTGACTATGTCAGTGTATTTATCATGTATATGGTTATGTTATTTGACTACTTCATAGTGTCAACAAATAATTTATTTAATTTTCTATTTCAATAGTTTGACATTTTTCTTTTTATTAATACAATGTGATATTAGGGAACTGTTTGTTCTTCCCACACAAACTCAATCATTTCACTAAACATCAGTTATGTCTATAGACTGTCCTTAATGTATCATACTACACCTTCAACAAAGAGCAGGGTCTGATGTGATTAAATGAAGCTGTCCTTAATATAATGGTGTCCTCAATATAGAGGTTAAATAATACACTAAAGTATTAGTATTGGACTAGTACTGTATATATAGAGTGTGAAGTTTATTTCAAAGTTACTATTATTAACAGATATAATTATTAAGAATTGTATATGTACATCATATACTATATGATGGACTTCTTAATGTACAGATGTCTTCATTAGGATGATAATGAGCTGGTCCTGGAGTAGATTCTGTTAACAAAATAGAACATCAATATTTTAGTTGTTAAAGATAATACTGACTTGATCTTTTGTTGTGAGATGGTAGAGGTGACATAGTATAAGATGGATAAGATATAAGTGTCGTTTTAGTTGCCTCTAGTGTGTTATAACTGTTAGGAGCTGGTTGACTAGTTGACCCTATTAGAATATACAATATCATACTTAAATGGAACATGTCTATAGTGGACACTACAGAAGTCTAGTGTGGTAGTCTGAATCTTAGGTCATATACTTAATGTTTAGGGTTTAGGATCAGTATTAATATATGATGATCTTGGACTGAGCTTTTGTAGGACACTGTCATTAGTAGAGGTGTGTCCTTAATATAAAGGTCACTAAAGTATTAGTATGAGACTAGAACAAGTGTCCTCAATATAGAGGTTGTATAATACACTAAAGTATTAGTATGGGACTAGAACAAGTGTCCTCAATATAGAGGT
The DNA here is from genome assembly GCA_963693285.1 of Xestospongia muta. Lineage (NCBI taxonomy): Eukaryota > Metazoa > Porifera > Demospongiae > Haplosclerida > Petrosiidae > Xestospongia > Xestospongia muta. Next base: position 8,484,980 of record OY848922.1, read on the forward strand.
TGTATAATACACTAAAGTATTAGTATGGGACTAGCACAAGTGTCCTCAATATAGAGGTTGTATAATACACTAAAGTATTAGTATGAGACTAGAACAAGTGTCCTCAATATAGAGGTTGTATAATACACTAAAGTATTAGTATGGAACTAGAACAAGTGTCCTCAATATAGAGGTTGTATAATACACTAAAGTATTAGTATGAGACTAGAACAAGTGTCCTCAATATAGAGGTTGTATAATACACTAAAGTATTAGTATGGGACTAGAACAAGTGTCCTCAATATAGAGGTTGTATAATACACTAAAGTATTAGTATGGGACTAGAACAAGTGTCCTCAATATAGAGGTTGTATAATACACTAAAGTATTAGTATGGGACTAGAACAAGTGTCCTCAATATAGAGGTTGTATAATACACTAAAGTATTAGTATGGGACTAGAACAAGTGTCCTCAATATAGAGGTTGTATAATACACTAAAGTATTAGTATGAGACTAGAACAAGTGTCCTCAATATAGAGGTTGTATAATACACTAAAGTATTAGTATGGGACTAGAACAAGTGTCCTCAATATAGAGGTTGTATAATACACTAAAGTATTAGTATGGAACTAGAACAAGTGTCCTCAATATAGAGGTTGTATAATACACTAAAGTATTAGTATGAGACTAGAACAAGTGTCCTCAATATAGAGGTTGTATAATACACTAAAGTATTAGTATGGGACTAGAACAAGTGTCCTCAATATAGAGGTTGTATAATACACTAAAGTATTAGTATGGGACTAGAACAAGTGTCCTCAATATAGAGGTTGTATAATACACTAAAGTATTAGTATGGAACTAGAACAAGTGTCCTCAATATAGAGGTTGTATAATACACTAAAGTATTAGTATGAGACTAGAACAAGTGTCCTCAATATAGAGGTTGTATAATACACTAAAGTATTAGTATGGGACTAGAACAAGTGTCCTCAATATAGAGGTTGTATAATACACTAAAGTATTAGTATGGGACTAGAACAAGTGTCCTCAATATAGAGGTTGTATAATACACTAAAGTATTAGTATGGGACTAGAACAAGTGTCCTCAATATAGAGGTTGTATAATACACTAAAGTATTAGTATGGGACTAGAACAAGTGTCCTCAATATAGAGGTTGTATAATACACTAAAGTATTAGTATGAGACTAGAACAAGTGTCCTCAATATAGAGGTTGTATAATACACTAAAGTATTAGTATGGGACTAGAACAAGTGTCCTCAATATAGAGGTTGTATAATACACTAAAGTATTAGTATGGAACTAGAACAAGTGTCCTCAATATAGAGGTTGTATAATACACTAAAGTATTAGTATGAGACTAGAACAAGTGTCCTCAATATAGAGGTTGTATAATACACTAAAGTATTAGTATGGGACTAGAACAAGTGTCCTCAATATAGAGGTTGTATAATACACTAAAGTATTAGTATGGGACTAGAACAAGTGTCCTCAATATAGAGGTTGTATAATACACTAAAGTATTAGTATGGAACTAGAACAAGTGTCCTCAATATAGAGGTTGTATAATACACTAAAGTATTAGTATGGGACTAGAACAAGTGTCCTCAATATAGAGGTTGTATAATACACTAAAGTATTAGTATGGGACTAGAACAAGTGTCCTCAATATAGAGGTTGTATAATACACTAAAGTATTAGTATGGGACTAGAACAAGTGTCCTCAATATAGAGGTTGTATAATACACTAAAGTATTAGTATGGGACTAGAACAAGTGTCCTCAATATAGAGGTTGTATAATACACTAAAGTATTAGTATGGGACTAGAACAAGTGTCCTCAATATAGAGGTTGTATAATACACTAAAGTATTAGTATGGGACTAGAACAAGTGTCCTCAACTTCAAAGTATTAACATATTCCATTTTTATTACCAAGAGGTAGAGGTGTTTTAATTCTCATAGAATAAGATGGTGCTGTCCTTGTAGTTAAAGATCGACATCCAATTATATGAGGTATATTATAGGAGCATGGAGTGGGATTCTAAAATTAAATACATTTAATAAAAATTATAACTAAAATTTATATAAATTACTTGTTCCCCATCTTGATTAGTCTCATAAATCCATAAATTTGTGGTTGTAATTGGAGGGGGTTTACCTGTTACCATGACAACACTATGTAAGCGTAGTAATAAATGTCATACTTTTAATGTGATGGGTTGGTACCCAACTTAATGGACCTTTACTACTTAGAGAAGATGGTCGGACATTATAGGTACAGGGAGAAGGAGTCGCCATTTGTTCCAGAGAAAGAGGTGGCCGTGAGACCAAGCATTGACGTAAACCTGAAATTATAATCCTCTCAAGATATTTCACTATTTTACTTACCAATACAATGAGATTTCTTTGGTTTTTCAATAGTATAGAAAGTGGAGGAGTTGAGGTTACTATAGAGACAAGAATACATTGTTAACAATGGTCTAATTAATTGAATCTATTAATTTTATTGCTAATAAAAAAAGCGCGAATTATTGTTAATTAAAGATAGTTAGCAGATAAATAGTCAAATCTGATTGGTCGAGAGCTTGAGTATATAAAGAACTGCGCTCGAATTTTTATCATTTCTTGTCCAAGTTAGTTTGTAAGGAAGATGGTGTCCTCTTTGCTGTGAAAATAACTACTAACTATACTCTACGCTACAATGTCTACCTCATATCTTCAGAAACCTTCTCTCTCACTTACCGAGTCAGTTTTAAGACAACCCTTTGAGGTCTCCTAGCTGGTCGTCCATTAGGAGTCAGTGAACACAATCTATCTCTAAAGAACTGATGCTCCTCCATTATCAGCCCCACCTAACTAAGACCACACCCTAGCTAATTTTAACTCTTTGTATACTGTGTGGTGTGGTAGCCTACTCCTGGCTATTGTGAACTTGTGAGTACATTGTTTATACAATACTATATTGGTAATATATTTAATATATTGTATCTAATACTGAACTGTATACAAATCTATTTTATAAAATGTATTTATTCTTTTCTAGTTTATAAAAGTTCCAGTTGTAGCCATTACTCATGGACAAGACCACCTTACCTCTGTCTGTGACCTACCTCTCACCTCCAGTAGGTTCTGTCACTAGAGGTGTTGTCCCAAGACAGTCTAGTCCACGAACTACTAGCTCATTGGTGAGTGATGATGTCATTGTCATGTGACCTATATTCCCTCCTATATAGCTACCTACCTCTAACATAGTACAGGATAAGATGACAAGTTTGAGAGAAGAGAATACAAAGTTAGTATCACAAGGACAGCGTCTTGTCTCTGAACTAGAAAGCACTTCACATCAACTAGAATTAGCGAATGCTAAGGTATTTAATTAATTCTTTTAATCATAGGGGTTAGTGTTATTATCCTCGTCATTAGATTCACAATTTAGAGGGTCAACTTAAGAAGTCAGACTCAATCACACCTCAAACCACACCCCCAACCACCTTCAAATCAACTTCAACTGAGAGAAGAGAGAGACAAGAATGGAGTACTCGACAAAAAGTCTTACAAGATCAGTTATTAGATGTACAGGAAGAATGCAGGTATTATAATGTAGTATTAGTATTACCATATATGGTTATGTTGTTGTGTGTAGGAGATTAAGAGATGCTTGTGTTGAAGCTGAACAAAGAACAAACAAGAGAGCAGATGTACTAGACAGAGTAAGTGATACTTGTAATTAGGATACTCTCTATATTAGGACACTTGTTCTAGTCCCATGTTAATACTTTAGTGTATTATAAAACCTCTATATTGAGGACATCTCTATGTTCCAAGCTCCCAAAGTGTCTAGTACTATAGTTCATATATTGATAGTCAGTGATGTTATCTATATAGAATTCTAGACCAGTATATGATGACTATATTATACCACCAAGATCTGAGACTATCAGTAGCTGTATTATTGTTTTATTGGTATTATTTCTTTAGCCTCTGTCATCACAAAGTTGTAGAGGATTTCCATCAACTGGTATTAGTACTTTTACTCGACATTCTAATAAAACTGAAAGTGGTCTCTCCAATTATAAAACTGTCGGTGGAAGCAAAAGTGCTTACAGTTCTCTCTTATCAAAACCAATCCTCACTGGCGGAAATAGCTACCCTCGTGAAACAGGTCTAGATCGGTCATTATCAGGTAGTAATACCAGTTTGTCCAGTGTTAAGTCTGCTAGAGAACCTATCACATTCTCCACATGTACATTGATGAATAGATAAATGGATTAATAGATAAACATATAACTGAATGGATGGATGTATGGATCAATGGATGGACATACAGATACCAATCTACAATGAACATACATTATAGTAGTCATATCCATTGTAGATGTTCTATTATTAATATTATTATTTATTTCATTATTTCTTATATTTATAGAGTTATACTTACCAGATCCTCAAAGGTACAGTTTTCTGTCATTGTCGACGTATTATTCACCGTGACTTAAAACCACAAAACCTGTTAATTGATGCCAAAGGTGCTATTAAACTGGCCGATTTTGGACTTGGACGAGCCTTTGGTATACCAGTTCGTGCATATACCCATGAGGTATCACTCTCTCTCTCTCTCTCACTGACCTCTTTTTAAACTACACAGGTAGTAACACTGTGGTACAGGGCCCATGAAGTCTTACTTGGTTCAGCACGATATTCTTGTCCCATTGATGTGTGGAGTATAGCTTGTATATTTGATGAAATGTCTAATAAAAAACCTTTGTTTCAAGGAGACTCTGAAATTGATCAACTCTTTCGAATTTTCAGGTTTATCAAACAGGTTTTATAAACTGGTTTAACTAGTTCCACTGTAGGATTTTGGGCACACCTAATGATACAACATGGCCTAATGTAACAGAACTACCAAACTTTAAACCAAATTTCCCTAAATGGATTGGTAAGACAATAAAACAAGTTTGTCCTCGACTTGATGCAGCAGGCTGTGACCTATTAATGGTAAGTTATTGTTGAGTGATCCTTTTAATTCTAGTTGTATTTAATATCAGCAAATGTTGGTTTATAATCCTGGGAAGAGAATGTCAGCAAAGACTGCTATACAACATCCTTATTTCAGTGATTTAGACAAGTCAGGTCTACCTGATACAGTGCAGTCTTAAGAAGATGTTATACAGTACTATTTTATGTCTCATTAACTGTATACTGTATTAACACACACTAATACATGTGAATGGAATAAGTTCTAATAAATAAAATGACTTGTATATTTTAAGATTACTTGTTTTATGATGGAACTTGTAAGTAGTGAGTTGTCCTCAATTAAAATAACTGAGAGGTTCTTATTAAGGGCGTGTCTGTAGAAAAGATGGCTACATCTAGATCAGGTTTGACTACATTATTATAATAGTTATCTATTGTTATGTGTGTGTATGTGTCATGTTCTACAGATTATTATGTACCTACAATGAGGGATGGTCACTCCACACATATAGTGGGTGACTACCTCTACATGTGGGGTGGTAATATAGATGGTCTCCCTAGAGTACATGATAATGAAGTCAAACGGAGGATGACCTCTGTTATTGAGTTATTTCACTTACCAACTGGTAAGTGGGAACAACGACCTACCAATGGAAAACCTCCACTGGGTGTCTATAATTATGCCTCAACTATTATCAGTAACAGGATCTACTACTTTGGAGGACGTTGTAATCATGACCAGTGTCGTCACAATAGCCTCAACTCATTAATAACAGATTCACTTACATGGAATGAACTGTTCCCAACTAATCCAAGTATGGGTCCAATGATGAAGTCACACTGTGGGATGATATCTCTTACATTCAATAAAGTGGATTATCTACTGGTAGTTGGTGGACTTGGTCCACGTCCCACCTCTCCACAACCTGCTGCTCAGTATAATGATTATGGTGGTAATGTTCGTACTAATGAGCACCACTACTATCAGTTATCCAGTGGTAAGAAGATCAATATATCATGTTATCAATACATTATACATCAAGTACAATTTTATAATTGTTTATATTTCAGGTCAGTGGATAATACCAGATATTAGTGGAGAATGCCCACCTCCTTGTTTTAACTTCACTCTTACATCACTACCAAATAACAGAGCTCTGTTATTTGGTGGTAATACTCCTAATGGTACTGTTAACACTGTGTATATTGCACAATATACAGAGACTGCAGTGGTGAGTACAATATGTACTAAGTTAAAGTATTTAGTTACTGTATAATATTGTGGAGTAATCAAGTTTAAAGTTTGAGAATGTTGAATGAACTAAATTTAGAGTACTTAGAGTAAACAATTGAGTTGACAAGGAGGTAATATTTACTTAAAACTCCTGTCAAAGCTTGATCTATCATTTACTAACTGATATACAAAGTTTAAAGCTATTGTTTATCAGGAATGTTCATAATCACTTCTAACTCTAGAAACTTTAATGATTGACAATTATATTTTAAATACTGTCCTTGATTAGACAATGTCCTCAAATAGTAAATTTCCCTGTTGTTGACGAATATTGAAATAGATGTCCCAGGTCTTATTGAAGGAAATATGGTAACTAAATTAAAATCCACATAAAGTATAAAATGAGCAATATTCTTAAACATTTCCCAGTATACAGTATTAATTACTGCTATGTTAATTGTATAATATGTTAACTTGAGTATTATCTACCCAGCACTGGGAGAAGATAAGTGAACCACTTCTCAAATCAGTGAATTGGCCTCAGAGTAGATATTATCATGCTACCACTATTATCAGTGACCTACATGTGATGATGGTGGGTGGAATAGACAAATCATTTCATGATATTGCTGACAGCTGGTTATTTAACATTGATACAAAGACATGGACAAAGGTTAGTTACTAGTTATCATGTGACCTAACTCTAACACAAAGTGAGTTAATGTCTATGATCTACAGTATGAGGGGACATAATAAAGTGTGACTATTTGAACTTTGACCTCTGAAAATAACCCTCATCTATAGAAACTTTAGAATTAATAATAGTTATTGTTTTTTATGAGCTGGTTTTATAACTGTAGTCCTGACACTATAGTATGTTAACATTTATGATAGTATAGTTTTTTGATATATCTGATTTGTTTATAGTTGTAATTCAGTTATTAAAGACTGTACATAAGTACTTATGTTCATGTTTTAAAGTCTTGTAACATGTCAACTCTACCAGTTGATACAAAGTTATAGTCTGTTACTAGAGTACATGTATCCACTGATGTTACATGTATAATGACTAGTTTTGTAGTAATATCATAACATCATTATTATAATGTCATATAGTACACTATATTCCATCTTATAGCTCACTATACCAGACTCAGTTACTAAGAGATATAGCCACTCCCTCTCAGTATGGAATGTGTCACCTACCACTGTATGGGTAATACAATTTGGAGGATACCCTGTTAGTAAACTCAATGATACTACAGTGATAGAACTTAGTAAGTACTGTCTATTGATGATAGTATTTGTTATATAGTACACACACACATTATCAGTATTATCACAGTATGATATAGGAGTGTTGACACACTAACTATTTGTATTACAAACTAGTCTCATAACTCAATACTATTGTAACATACTATATCTCTCACTGTAGTATGTAATAATGACCAATGGTCTCTAGGCAATGTAATAACTAACCTGAGGTCAACTGAAGAATATCAACTTAAGCTACAACAGAAGAGACAAGAAACATCTGTACAACCTTTTGTGAGACATGGACAACCTCAACTTACTGTCCAATCTCCTACATGTCTTCAACCTTCTTCTTCATCACATCAAGAGTCACAAGAGAAAGATAGAGAAATCCAACGATTAACACAACAACTTGAAGTTACCAACAAAGAGCTACAAGATACCAAACAACAGCAGATAGATGTGACAAGAGCTCTTGAAGAGGACCTTCAAACAAAAGAAAGACAACTAAATCAACTACATCGAGAACTTGAAAAGAAACAACAAACTCAAGCTACACTTAAACAACAGCTACAGGATAGTCAAGAGAGGGAAAGAGAACGTGACAATATTGAACAAGATCTGCGTCGACAGCTCCAAGAGTCAACATCTGCTCTTCAACAAACACGTGAAGTTAATGTCACTCTTCAACAACAAGTTCAACAATTACAAGAACAGTGTCACTGGGTAGTGAGGAGAGAGGAGATTGAGATGACTGAGGAGATCCTTGGGAAAGGAGGTTGGGGAGAAGTCAAGGTGGCTAAATTTCGTGGCCTTAGAGTAGCTGCCAAATGTCTTCATGAAGTTATCCTGTCACCATATAACATATCAGTTTTTACAAGAGAAATGGAGATTGCTGCTCGAGTACGTCATCCTAATCTCCTCCAGTTCATAGGAGCCACTCGAGTGGGTACTCCTATCATCCTATCTGAACTAATGCCAACTAGCCTTCGTAAAGAGCTAGAAACTGGTCCTCTACCTTATCATGCTGTTTTAGCAATCAGTCAAGATATAGCCTGTGGTCTCAACTATCTTCACCTCTTTAAACCAGACCCAATACTACATAGAGATGTCAGCACTGCTAACATCCTTCTTACTCGTGGTGATTACAAATGGAGAGCCAAGGTATCAGACTATGGTTCAGCTAATCTTCAACCAATGATTGGTCGAACAGTCAATCCAGGTAATCCAGTTTATTCTGCTCCAGAAGCTGGTATACCAAGAGACCATTCTCCTGCAATGGATGTTTACAGTTATGGTGTTGTCTTGATTGAAATGATGATCTGTCGTATTCCTGAGGTAGCTCAGAGACAACTTCATATTAACAGTATTCGACGACCAACATTTAAAGCTCTTATTGAACAATGTTTGAAGGAGAATCGTAGAGAACGTCCAACAATGTCCGAGATCATAAGAGACTTCAATGAGACCATTTAATAGCAGACAATAATATAGTGTGTGTTACAATATTAGTAGTGAGTTATTATAATAGTTAGTTTAGTTATTGTACTATGTGTGATCATTATAATAATATTACCATATTTGGACATTTCACTATCTCAACCTTCTACTTCTAAAACAGCTGACAAAATGACTCAATCAGAGACTATCCAGTGGCCAGCTATGAAATATCTCATTCAGAGGTGTATCACTAAAGTATTAGTATGGGACTAAAACAAGTGTCCTCAATATAGAGGTTGTATAATACACTAAGGTATTAGTATGGGACTAGAACAAGTGTCCTCAATATAGAGGGTGTCCTTACTGGGAGGTTCCACATTATTACATGATATGTTTCATTTTTATTCAAACGACCAACTATTACTATTGAGTCAGAAAGTCCAGTGGTTTCCATGACAACACATACTCCACTACATTGTGGTTGACTACGTGTATCAGTCTCATTTGCCATTCATCATAAGTGGGTGTGGTTACATTAGTAACTATGATGTAATATTGTACTCTAGATGGTCTAGTCTCCTTGATCCTACAGGAGGTGAGATGTCACTATGTTCTGGTTTAGTGAGTATTGTAGTCACTGACAAGAATATGTTAGCTGGAGTGTATAAACTAGGTAAACCACACCCACTACCACACCCCTTTATATTACACTAAATCTTTCAATAATTCTATCCTCTAACTTATAAATTTATCAGTACAATAGTTCATGATTATGTAATATTATGTAACAACAACATATCATAATAAACTAGTGTGGTCTATTATAATCTTGTTTAATAACTAGTATTAATAACTATTTCATTCATTGGTTAATATCATTATTATTAATTATCTCTATTATATTAGGGGGCGGGAGATCCCAGAATATCTAATCCCAAAACATCTAATAGTCAAAATGTCTAATTCAATGAATGTGTGGAAGAAGTACCAGTACTTACCTCAGTAGGACCAAGTCAAGAAAATATTTAAAAAGAGCAGTCATGTCTATAGACGATTATACAAAGATTGAAAAGATTGGAGAAGGAACTTATGGTGTTGTTTACAAGGTAAGTCTTCATCCATGGTATATTGAATAGTATCTCTTACTTGTTATAAAGGCTAGACATAAAGCCACTGGTAAATTTGTGCCCTTAAAGAAAATACATCTTGAGAGTGAGGAAGAAGGTGTGTCCAGTACAGCTATTAGAGAGATTTCAATATTGAAGGAAGTTCAACATCCTAATGTTGTGATGTAAGTGAGAGTGTGTGTGTGTGTGTCAGGTCTGGGGTCAATTACAATTGTAATTGTAATTCAATTACAAATTACAGCTAATATTTTGTAATTGTAATTGTAATTGGTACATATGTCAGATAAGTTGAAGTAATTGTAATTTTAATTGTAAGTTTTACTTAACTACTTAATTCTGCTTTGGCTTTGCCTGGTTAACATCTAGTTTACACAAATCCTTTGACTCCTTTGCGTGCTTATCACTACACCACCAGCACATTTACGGCTGCTTCTTTTATTCTGCTATCACTGAATATCAAAGGCAGTCTGTTACTAGAATACATGTACCACTGATGTTACATGTATAATGACTAGTTTTGTAGTAATATCATAACATCATTATTATAATGTCATATAGTACACTATATTCCATCTTATAGCTCACTATACCAGACTCAGTGACTAAGAGAGGGAGCCACTCCCTCTCAGTATGGAATGTGTCACCTACCACTGTATGGGTAATACAATTTGGAGGATATATCAGTCCTGCTGGTAAACTCAATGATACTACAGTGATAGAACTTAGTAAGTACTGTCTATTGATGATAGTATTTGTTATATAGTACACACACACACATTATCAGTATTATCACAGTATGATATAGGAGTATTGACACACTAACTGTTTGTATTACAAACTAGTCTCATAACTCAATACTATTGTAACATACTATATCTCTCACTGTAGTATGTAATAATGACCAATGGTCTCTAAGTGATGTAATAACTAACCTGAGGTCAACTGAAGAATATCAACTTAAGATACAAGAGAAGAGAAGTGAATGTATGAATTAATTTATATAGCTCGTGTTTAATTATAGGCTTAAAAATAATAGTATGTTGACAAAATTTCAGAGTTTTATTTATACTATAGATATTGAAGATATATTAGCCAAGAAACCAGACATTGCTGATGTTGTTGAACTATTAGCTGATATTAAGTATGAGTGGGAAAAAATTGGCATTGCCTTGAAAGTCAGGGAAAGTGATTTGGGTGAGCTACGACAAAAAGAAGATTGTACTATGAAGCTTATTGGTGTGATTAGAAGCTGGCAGAATACTATGCCAACAGAGATCACATGGAAAGTGGTCATTGGAGCAATTGAGGGACGAATTGTGAATCATCGTGCAACTGGAATAGAGATACGTAAATTTCTTGCTAAGCAATACAAAGTTACTTGGGTTGACTACATTTAATATGAACATTGACTATGTCAGTGTATTTATCATGTATATGGTTATGTTATTTCACTACTTCATACTGTCTACAAATAATATGTTTAATTTTCTATTTCAATAGTTTGACATTTTTCTTTTTATTAATACAATGTGATATTAGGGAACTGTTTGTTCTTCCACACAAACTCAATCATTTCACTAAACATCAGTTATGTCTATAGACTGTCCTTAATGTATCATACTACACCTTTAACAAAGAGCAGGGTCTGATGTGATTAAATGAAGCTGTCCATAGTATAGTGGTGTCTTCAATATAGAGGTTTAATAATACACTAAAGTATCAGTATTAGACTAGTACTGTATATAGAGGGTGAAGTTTATTTCAAAGTTACTATTATTAACAGATATAATTATTAAGAATTGTATATGTACATCATATACTATATGCTGGACTTGTTAATGTACAAATATTTTTGTTAGGATGATAATGAGCTGGTCCTGGAGTAGATTCTGTTAACAAAATAGAACATCAATATTTTAGTTGTTAAAGATAATACTGACTTGATCTTTTGTTGTGAGATGGTAGAGGTGACATAGTATAAGATGGATAAGATATAAGTGTCGTTTTAGTTGCCTCTAGTATGTTATAACTGTTAGGAGCTGGTTGACTAGTTGACCCTATTAGAATATACAATATCATATTTAAATGGAACATGTCTATAGTGGATACTACAGTAGTCTAGTGTGACAGTCTGAATCTTAGGTCATATACTTAATGTTTAAGGTTTAGGATCAGTATTAAAATATGATGATCTTGCACTGAGCTTTTGTAGGACACTGTCATTAGTAGAGGTGTGTCCTTAATATAAAGGTCACTAAAGTATTAGTATGGGACTAGAACAAGTGTCCTCAACTTCAAAGTATTAACATATTCCATTTTTATTACCAAGAGGTAGAGGTGTTTTAATTCTCATAGAATAAGATGGTGCTGTCCTTGTAGTTAAAGATCGACATCCAATTATATGAGGTATATTATAGGAGCATGGAGTGGGATTCTAAAATTAAATACATTCAATAAAAATTATAACTAAAATTTATGTAAATTACTTGTTCCCCATCTTGATTAGTCTCATAAATCCATAAATTTGTGGTCGTAATTGGAGGGGGTTTACCTGTTACCATGACAACACTATCAATGTAAGCATACTAATAAATGTCATACTTTTAATATGATGGGTTGGTACCCGACATAATGGACCTTTACTACTTAGAGAAGATGGTCGGACATTATAGGTACAGGGAGAAGGAGTCGCCATTTGTTCCAGAGAAAGAGGTGGCCGTGAGACCAAGCATTGACGTAAACCTGAAATTATAATCCTATCAAGATATTTCACTATTTTACTTACCAATACAACGAGATTTCTTTGGTTTTTCAATAGTATAGAAAGTGGAGGAGTTGAGGTTACTATAGAGACAAGAATACATTGTTAACAATGGTCTAATTAATTGAATCTATTAATTTTATTGCTAATAAAAAAATGCGCGAATTATTGTTAATTAAAGATAGTTAGCAGATAAATAGTCAAATCTGATTGGTCGAGAGCTTGAGTATATAAAGAACTGCGCTCAAATTTTTATTATTTCTTGTCCAAGTTAGTTTGTAATAAAGATGGTGTCCTTTTTGCTGTGAAAATAACTATACTCTACGCTACAATGTCTACCTCATATCTACAGAAACCTTCTCTCTCGCTTACCGAGTCAGTTTTAAGACAACCCTTTGAGGTCTCCTAGCTGGTCGTCCATTAGGAGTCAGTGAACACAATCTATCTCTAAAGAACTGATGCTCCTCCATTACCAGCCCCACCTAACTAAGACCACACCCTAGCTATTTTTAACTCTTTGTATACTATGTGGTGTGGTAGCCTACTCCTGGCTATTGTGAACTTGTGAGTACATTGTTTATACAATACTATATTGGTAATATATTTAATATATTGTATCTAATACTGAACTGTATACATATCTATTTTATAAAATTTATTTATTCTTTTCTAGTTTATGAAAGTTCCAGTTGTAGCCATTACTCATGGACAAGACCACCTTACCTCTGTCTGTAACCTACCTCTCACCTCCAGTAGGTTCTGTCACTAGAGGTGTTGTCCCAAGGCAGTCTAGTCCACGAACTACTAGCTCATTGGTGAATGATGATGTCATTGTCATGTGACCTATATTCCCTCCTATATAGCTACCTACCTCTAACATAGTACAGGACAAGATGACAAGTTTGAGAGAAGAGAACACAAAGTTAGTATCACAAGGACAGCGTCTTGTCTCTGAACTAGAAAGCACTTCACATCAACTAGAATTAGCTAATACTAAGGTATTTAATTAACTCTTTTAATCATAGGGGTTAGTGTTATTATCCTCATCATTAGATTCACAATTTAGAGGGTCAACTTAAGAAGTCAGACTCAATCACACCTCAAACCACACCCCCAACCACCTTCAAATCAACTTCAACTGAGAGAAGAGAGAGACAAGAATGGAGTACTCGACAGAAAGTCTTACAAGATCAGTTATTAGATGTACAGGAAGAATGCAGGTATTATAATGTAGTATTAGTATTACCATATATGGTATGTTGTTGTGTGTAGGAGATTAAGAGATGTTTGTGTTGAAGCTGAACAAAGAACAAACAAGAGAGCAGATGTACCAGACAGAGTAAGTGATACTTGTAATTAGGACACTCTCTATATTAGGACACTTGTTCTAGTTCCATGTTAATACTTTAGTGTATTATATAACCTCTATATTGAGGATCTCTCTATGTTCGAAGCTCCCAAAGTGTCTATTACTATAGTTCATATATTGATAGTCAGTGATGTTATCTATATAGAATTCTAGACCAGTATATGATGACTATATTATACCACCAAGATCTGAGACTATCAGTAGCTGTATCTCCCAATAAAACTTGACTATTGAGGACATCCCTTGTAAATTGAGCTAGTACTAATGAGCCTCTTTAACAAAAGGATGTCCCTTTAATTAAAACAATTAGTTAGAATCCACTATATATTATTAATAAATTGTTTTATTGGTATTATTTCTTTAGCCTCTGTCATCACAAAGTTGTAGAGGATTTCCATCAACTGGTATTAGTACTTTTACTCGACATTCTAATAAAACTGAAAGTGGTCTCTCCAATTATAAAACTGTCAGTGGAAGCAAAAGTGCTTACAGTTCTCTCTTATCAAAACCAATCCTCACTGGTGGAAATAGCTACCCTCGTGAAACAGGTCTAGATCGGTCATTATCAGGTAGTAATATCAGTTTGTCCAGTGTTAAGTCTGCTAGAGAACCTATCACATTCTCCACATGTACATTGATGAATAGATAAATGGATTAATAGATAAACATATAACTGAATGGATGGATGTATGGATCAATGGATGGACATACAGATACCAATCTACAATGAACATACATTATAGTAGTCATATCCATTGTAGATGTTCTATTATTAATATTATTATTTACTTCATTATTTCTTATATTTATAGAGTTATACTTACCAGATCCTCAAAGGTACAGTTTTCTGTCATTGTTGACGTATTATTCATCGTGACTTAAAACCACAAAACCTGTTAATTGATGCCAAAGGTGCTATTAAACTGGCCGATTTTGGACTTGGACGAGCCTTTGGTATACCAGTCCGTGCATATACCCATGAGGTATCACTCTCTCTCTCTCTCTCTTTCTCTCACTGACCTCTTTTTAAATTACACAGGTAGTAACACTGTGGTACAGGGCCCCTGAAGTCTTACTTGGTTCAGCACGATATTCTTGTCCCATTGATGTGTGGAGTATAGCTTGTATATTTGCTGAAATGTCTAATAAAAAACCTTTGTTTCAAGGAGATTCTGAAATTGATCAACTCTTTCGAATTTTCAGGTTTATCAAACAGGTTTTATAAACTGGTTTAACTAGTTCCACTATAGGATTTTGGGCACACCTAATGATACAACATGGCCTAATGTAACAGAACTACCAAACTTTAAACCAAATTTCCCTAAATGGATTGGTAAGACAATAAAACAAGTTTGTCCTCGACTTGATGCAGCAGGCTGTGACCTATTAATGGTAAGTTATTGTTCAATGATCCTTTTAATTCTAGTTGTATTTAATATCAGCAAATGTTGGTTTATAATCCTGGGAAGAGAATGTCAGCAAAGACTGCTATACAACATCCTTATTTCAGTGATTTAGACAAGTCAGGTCTACCTGATACAGTGCAGTCTTAAGAAGATGTTATACAGTACTATTTTATGTCTCATTAACTGTATACTGTATTAACACACACTAATACATGTGAATGGAATAAGTTCTAATAAATAAAATGACTTGTATATTCTAAGATTACTTGTTTTATGATGGAACTTGTAAGTAGTGAGTTGTCCTCAATTAAAATAACTGAGCTTCTTATTAAGGGCGTGTCTGTAGAAAAGATGGCTACATCTAGATCAGGTTTGACTACATTATTATAATAGTTATCTATTGTTATGTGTGTGTGTGTCATGTTCTATAGATTATTATGTACCTACAAAGAGGTCATATCACTCCACACATATAGTGGGTGACTACCTCTACATGTGGGGTGGTAGTATAGATGGTCTCCCTGAGGTACATGATAATGTAGTCAAACGGAGGATGACCTCTGTTATTGAGTTATTTCACTTACCAACTGGTAAGTGGGAACAACAACCTACCAATGGAAAACCTCCACTGGGTGTCTATAAATATGCCTCAACTATTATCAGTAACAGGATCTACTACTTTGGAGGATATTGTAATCATGACCAGTGTCGTCACAACAGTCTCAACTCATTAATAACAGATTCACTTACATGGAATGAACTGTTCCCAACTAATCCAAGTATGGGTCCAATGATGAAGTCACGCTGTAGGATGATATCTCTTACATTCAATAAAGTGGATTATCTACTGGTAGTTGGTGGATTTGGTCCACGTCCTACCTCTTCACAACCTGGTGCTCAGTATACTGGTGGTGATATTGTTCGTACTAATGAGCACCATTACTATCAGTTATCCAGTGGTAAGAAGATCAATATATCATGTTATCAATACATTATATATCAAGTACAATTTTATAACTGTTTATATTTCAGGTCAGTGGATAATACCAGATATTAGTGGAGAACGCCCACCTCCTTGTAGTAGCTTCACTCTTACATCACTACCAAATAATAGAGCTCTGTTATTTGGTGGTTCTACTCCTAATGGTTATGATAACACTGTGTATATTGCACAATGTACACAGACTGCAGTGGTGAGTACAATATGTACTAAGTTAAAGTATTTAGTTACTGTATAATATTGTGGAGTAATCAAGTTTAAAGTTTGAGAATGTTGAATGAACTAAATTTAGATTACTTAGAGTAAACAATTGAGTTGACAAGGAGGTAATATTTACTTAAAACTCCTGTCAAAGCTTGATCTATCATTTACTAACTGATATACAAATTTTAAAGCTATTGTTTATCAGGAATGTTCATAATCACTTCTAACTCTAGAAACTTTAATGATTGACAATTATATTTTAAATACTGTCCTTGATTAGACAATGTCCTCAAATAGTAAATTTACCTGTTGTTGATGAATATTGAAATAGATGTCCCAGGTCTTATTGAAGGAAATATGGTAACTAAATTAAAATCCACATAAAGTATAAAATGAGCAATATTCTTAAACATTTCCCAGTATACAGTATTAATTATTGCTATGTTAATTGTATAATATGTTAACTTGAGTATTATCTACCCAGCACTGGGAGAAGATAAGTAAACCACTTCTCAAATCAGTCAATTGGCCTCGGAGTAGATGGTGTCATGCTACCACTATTATCAGTGACCTACATTTGATGATGGTGGGTGGAGTTGGTTATACTTTTATTGCTGACAGCTGGTTATTTAACATTGATACAAAGACATGGACAAAGGTTAGTTACTAGTTATCATGTGACCTAACTCTAACACAAAGTGAGTTAATGTCTATGATCTACAGTATGAGGGGACATAATAAAGGGTGACTATTTGAACTTTGACCTCTGAAAATAACCCTCATCTATAGAAAATTTATAATTAATAATAGTTATTGTTTTTTATGACCTGGTTTTATAACTGTAGTCCTGACACTATAGTATGTTAACATTTATGATAGTATAGTCTTTTGATATATCTGATTTGTTTATAGTTGTAATTCAGTTATTAAAGACTGTACATAAGTACTTATGTTTATGTTTTAAAGTCTTGTAACATGTCAACTCTACCAGTTGATACAAAGTTATAGTCTGTTACTAGAGTACATGTATCTACTGATGTTACATGTATAATGACTAGTTATGTAGTAATATCATAACATCATTATTATAATGTCATATAGTACACTATATTCCATCTTATAGCTCACTATACCAGAGTCAGTGACTAAGAGATATGACCACTCCCTCTCAGTATGGAATGTGTCACCTACCACTGTATGGGTAATACAATTTGGTGGATACTTTCGTGGTAAACTCAATGACACTACAGTGGTAGAACTTAGTAAGTACTGTCTATTGATGATAGTATTTGTTATATAGTACACACACACATTATCAGTATTATCACAGTATGATATAGGAGTGTTGACACACTAACTGTTTGTATTACAAACTAGTCTCATAACTCAATACTATTGTAACATACTATATCTCTCACTGTAGTATGTAATAATGACCAATGGTCTCTAAGAGATGTAATAACTAACTTGAGGTCAACTAAAGAATATCAACTTAAGCTACGACAGAAGAGACAAGAAACATCTGTACAACCTTTTGTGAGACATGGACAACCTCAACTTACTGTCCAATCTCCTACACGTCTTCAACCTTCTTCTTCATCACGTCAAGAGTCACAAGAGAAAGATAAAGAAATCCAACAATTAACACAACAACTTGAAGTTACCAACAAAGAGCTACAAGATACCAAACAACAGCAAATAGATGTGACAAGAGCTCTTCAAGAAGACCTTCAAACAAAAGAAAGACAACTAAATCAACTACGTCGAGAACTTCAAGAGAAACAACAAACTCAAGCTACACTTCAGAGTGAACTAAGAGATCATGAAAATAGAGAAAGATTACTTCAACAACAGCTACAGGATAGTCAAGAGAGGGAAAGAGTACTACGTGAAGAGTGTGATGACCTTTGCCGAGAACGTGACAATATTGAACAAGATCTGCGTCGACAGCTCCAAGAATCAACATCTTCTCTTCAACAAACACGTCAAGCTAATGCCACTCTTCAACAACAAGTTCAACAGTTACAAGAACAGTCTCACTGGGTAGTGAGGAGAGAGGAGATTGAGATGAGTGAGGAGGTTCTTGGGAAAGGAGGTTGGGGAGAAGTCAAGGTGGCTAAATTTCGTGGCCTTAGAGTAGCTGCCAAATGTCTTCATGAAGTTATCCTGTCACCATATAACATATCAGTTTTTACAAGAGAAATGGAGATTGCTGCTCGAGTACGTCATCCTAATCTCCTCCAGTTCATAGGAGCCACTCGAGTGGGTACTCCTATCATCCTATCTGAATTAATGCTAACAAGCCTTCGTAAAGAAATTGAGAAATCTCCACTAACACGACCTCAAATTATCAGGACTGCCCAAGACATATCTGCTGCACTAAACTACCTTCATCTCTGGCAACCACACCCTATACTACATCGTGATGTTAGTAGTCCTAATGTTCTGCTTGAACCATCTGGTAGTGGAATGTGGAAGGCTAAACTCTCTGATTATGGCTCAGCTAATCTTGTTCAAAGTATCTCAGCTAATAGTGTAGCTCCTGGTAATCCTTTTTATTCTGCACCTGAAGCACCATTTCCAGATCAACATTCTCCAGCAATGGATGTCTTCAGTTTTGGTGTCCTACTAATGGAGATCATTCTACGTCAACCTCCTGCTTCTAAAACAGCTGACAAAATGACTCAATCAGAGACTATCCAGTGGCCAACTATGAAACGTCTTGTTCAGAGGTGTATCTCTCGTGAGAGTCAAGTTCGTCCATCTATTTCTCAAGTACATACTGACCTTGAACATATGTAGTTCATCCACTATACATGTATGTAGTTCATTTAGTATAATCCTCCTATAATGTACTATGACTATTATATTATTTAGTAGTTTGTATATTACTGTTGTATTACTGTGTGACTAGAATTATTATTAGTATTGAGTGTGTTACCATATATGGACATTATGAACATAATTAGTATTACTTATGAATAATCTTTTGAGTGTGACCTTTTTCATTTATTAATTTTATATTAACAAGTTATTATTTATAATATAATAAGTTGATCTTTAAAATGGTCCACCTCCTACTATGTCAAGATCCGTCAAGATGGATTATCCAAGATTCGCCTACTCCACGTTTGCCTACTAATTCTCACATATTACAGTTTTACCTACTTATTAAGTATTCATTAAATTAATAATAATTATTTTCAAAATGGTGGAAATTACAATATAGAATAGGTAAGTATTGTATAAGTATTGTATTATATGACTACAGATATGTAAGTTCTAAATTTACCTATATGTTAGTGTGTGCAGCCATACTAGCTACATATTCAGACAAGCTGATAGCATTATTTGAAAACCTGTTCTTAAGTTCAGTAATCTTTTTGTCTCTTGTTATTGACTTTAAGGTCCTTCTGAGTGGTTTTGATCCTGTTGATAACTGTTGGAGAGATATTTCTGTGGATGTTTGCTCCCTTTGAAAAATCTTCACACATTCGAAGATGTTAGGGTGTGGTTTTCTGACGACTCTTTTTAATCGGTTATGTCAACCCTCTAAATGATTGTTGGTCCATCTACATAAATTGTATCTGACTCACATAGTAGCTCAATATTTTTGTCTGTTCCAAATATTTTTTTAGCTTATCATCTTCATCTCCATCCTCAGCAATAAGAAAAGGTTCTCCAGAAGGTGTCTTAACCCATTTGTCATTAAAATGTACATCTCCCCGACTTTCGGGAATTGTTGGTAAATGTTCACGCCGACTGTCATACAAAGATGTTTTACATTGATCAAATGTAGGCATCTTAGAGGCAGGATCATCTTTGTTGTTCATGCTAGCTATCTCTTGAATTGCATCATGATATATAGCAGGAATTGGTCTTGTAGTCTCCATGGCCTTTACCTTCATGTTGGAAACAATTTTTTCTATTGCAATTTCATCCTCGTCTGGCTCATGATTATGGACATCTCTTTGAGATAGAATGTTATCATCCATTGTAGTAATAGAACCACTGCAGCTCCTACTTCTCCCACATCTCCAGAAAATTCTACCATCCTGTCCTCTTCTATTAATAACATATCTGTGTCCTCTATAAATAAGTGCCCTAGCTCCTCTCTTAGTAGTAGTGAAATCCATGATAAAATGAATGTTACCAATTGCAAAAAATGTTCTTTATACACACACACACAAGGTATCTAATTTAGTTATCACAGTCTTATATCATGTACATTTTTGTGGGTAAGTATTAACACACTAAAGGATGTGTCAAGACATGAAAGGGTAGGTCTTATTAAGTGTAGTAAAATCACACTATGCATCAATTAGTAGGCAAACACGGACATTACCCTCAATATAGAGGGTGTCCTCACTGGGAAGTTCCACATTATTACATGATATGTTTCATTTTTTAGTCAAGCTACCAACTGTTACTATTAAGTCAGAAAGTCCAGTGGTTTCCATGACAACACATACTCCACTACATTGTGGTTGACTACCTGTATCAGTCTCATTTGCCATTCATCATAAGTGGGTGTGGTTACATTAGTAACTATGATGTAATATTGTACTCTAGATGGTCTAGTCTCCTTGATCCTACAGGAGGTGAGATGTCATTATGTTCTGGTTTAGTGAGTATTGTAGTCACTGACAAGAATATGTTAGCTGGAGTGTATAAACTAGGTAAACCACACCCACTACCACACCCCTTTATATTACACTAAATCTTTCAATAATTCTATTCTCTAACTTATAAATTTATCAGTACAATAGTTCATGATTATGTAATATTATGTAACAACAACATATCATAACAAACTAGTGTGGTCTATTATAATCTTGTTTAATAACTAGTATTAATAACTATTTCATTCATTGGTTAATATAATTATTATTAATTATCTCTATTATATTAGGGGGCGGGAGATCCCAGAATATCTAATCCCAAAACATCTAATAGTCAAAATGTCTAATTCAATGAATGTGTGGAAGAAGTGCCAGTACTTACCTCAGTAGGACCAAGTCAAGAAAATATTTAAAAAGAGCAGTCATGTCTATAGACGATTATACAAAGATTGAAAAGATTGGAGAAGGGACTTATGGTGTTGTTTACAAGGTAAGTTGTCATCCATGGTATATTGAATATTATCTCTTACTCTTTTTAAAGGCTAGACATAAAGCCACTGGTAAATTTGTGCCCTTAAAGAAAATACGTCTTGAGAGTGAGGAAGAAGGTTTGCCCAGTACAGCTATTAGAGAGATTTCAATATTGAAGGAAGTTCAACATCCTAATGTTGTGACGTAAGTGAGAGAGTGTGTGTGTGTGTGTATTGTGAAGTAAGCGGAATATCCTGATAGAATGCCTCGAAACTATCTCTCTCTCTCTCTCTCTCTCTCTCTCTCTCTCTCTCTCTCTCTCTCTCTCTCTCTCTCTCTCTCTCTCTATCGTAGACTTGAGGAAATAATTCATCGAGATTCTAAGTTCTATCTTGTTTTTGAATTCATGAGTATGGACTTAAAAAGATATCTTGATACTATTCCAGCTGGACAGTATATTGATCCAGTATTACTAAAGGTATTAATGGATACATGATTTGATAGATGGATACATGGATGAATAGATAAATGGATTAATAGATAAACATATAACTGAATGGATGGATGTATGGATCAATGGATGGACATACAGATACAATCTACAATGAACATTCATTATAGTAGTCATATCCATTGTAGATGTTTTATTATTAATATTATTATTTACTTCATTATTTCTTATATTTATAGAGTTATACTTACCAGATCCTCAAAGGTACAGTTTTCTGTCATTATCGACGTATTATTCATCGTGACTTAAAACCACAAAACCTGTTAATTGATGCCAAAGGTGCTATTAAACTGGCCGATTTTGGACTTGGACGAGCCTTTGGTATACCAGTTCGTTCATATACCCATTAGGGACCTCTCTCTCTCTCTCTCTCTCTCTCTCTGACCTCTTTATAAATTACACAGGTAGTAACACTGTGGTACAGGGCCCCTGAAGTCTTGCTTGGTTTAGCACGATATTCTTGTCCCATTGATGCGTGGAGTATAGCTTGTATATTTGCTGAAATGTCTAATAAAAAACCTTTGTTTCAAGGAGACTCTGAAATTGATCAACTGTTCCGAATTTTCAGGTTTATCAAACAGGTTTTATAAACTGGTTTAACTGGTTCCATTCTCGGATTTTGGGCACACCTAATGATACAACATGGCCTAATGTAACAGAACTACCAAACTTTAAACCAAATTTCCCTAAATGGATTGGTAAGACAATAAAACAAGTTTGTCCACAACTTGTTGCAGCAGGCTGTGACCTATTAATGGTAAGTTATTGTTCAATGATCCTTTTAATTCTAGTTGTATTTAATATCAGCAAATGTTGGTTTATAATCCTGGGAAGAGAATGTCAGCAAAGACTGCATACAACATCCTTATTTCAGTGATTTAGACAAGTCAGGTCTATCTGATACAGTGCAGTCTTAAGAAGATGTTATACAGTACTATTTTATGTCTCATTAACTGTATACTGTATTAACACAGACTAATACATATGAATTGAATATAAGTTCTAATAAATAAAATGACTTGTATATTCTAAGATTACTTGTTTTATGATGGAACTTGTAAGTAGTGAGTTGTCCTCAATTAAAATAACTGAGAGGTTCTTATTAAGGGCGTGTCTGTAGAAAAGATGGCTACATCTAGATCAGGTTTGACTACATTATTATAATAGTTATCTATTGTTATGTGTGTGTGTGTCATGTTCTACAGATTATTATGTACCTACAAAGAGGTCTCATCACTCCACACGTATAGTGGGTGACTACCTCTACATGTGGGGTGGTAGTATAGATGGTCTCCCAAAGGTACATGATAATGAAGTCAAACGGAGGATGACCTCTGTTATTGAGTTATTTCACTTACCAACTGGTAAGTGGGAACAACAACCTACCAATGGAAAACCTCCACTGGGTGTCTGGGGGTATGCCTCAACTGTTATCAGTAACAGGATCTACTACTTTGGAGGCGAATGTAATCATGGCCAGTGTCATCACAACAGTCTCAACTCATTAATAACAGATTCACTTACATGGAATGAACTGTTCCCAACTAATCCAAGTATGGGTCCAATGATGAAGTCACACTGTAGGATGATATCTCTTACATTCAATAAAGTGGATTATCTAATGGTAGTTTGTGGTATTGGTCAACGTCCCACCTCTCCACAACCTGGTGCTCAGTATAGTGATGCTTATAGTTTTCTAACTAATGAGCACCACTACTATCAGTTATCCAGTGGTAAGAAGATCAATATATCATGTTATCAATACATTATACATCAAGTAAAATTTTATAACTGTTTGTATTTCAGGTCAGTGGATAACACCAGATATTAGTGGAAAACACCCACCTCCTTGTAGTAGCTTCACTCTTACATCACTACCAAATAACAGAGCTCTGTTATTTGGTGGTTATACTCCTAATGGTCATGATAACACTGTGTATATTGCACAATGTACAAAGACTGCAGTGGTGAGTACAATATGTACTAAGTTAAAGTATTTAGTTACTGTATAATATTGTGGAGTAATCAAGTTTAAAGTTGAGAATGTTGAATGAACGAAATTTAGAGTACTTAGAGTAAACAATTGAGTTGACAAGGAGGTAATATTTACTTAAAACTCCTGTCAAAGCTTGATCTATCATTTACTAACTGATATACAAAGTTTAAAGCTATTGTTTATCAGGAATGTTCATAATCACTTCTAACTCTAGAAACTTTATTGATTGACAATTATATTTTAAATACTGTCCTTAATTAGACAATGTCCTCAAATAGTAAATTTCCCTGTTGTTGATGAATATTGAAATAGATGTCCCAGGTCTTATTGAAGGAAATATGGTAACTAAATTAAAATCGTATAAAGTATAAAATGAGCAATATTCTTAAACATTTCCCAGTATACAGTATTAATTACTGCTATGTTAATTGTATAATATGTTAACTTGAGTATTATCTACCCAGCACTGGGAGAAGATAAGTGAACCACTTCCCAAATCAGTCAATTGGCCTCAGAGTAGATATGGTCATGCTACTACTATTATCAGTGACCTACATGTGATGATGGTGGGTGGATATCCTACATATGACAGCTGGCTATTTAACATTGATACAAAGACATGGACAAAGGTTAGTTACTAGTTATCATGTGACCTAACTCTAACACAAAGTGAGTTAATGTCTATGATCTACAGTATGAGGGGACATAATAAAGTGTGACTATTTGAACTTTGACCTCCGAAAATAACCCTCATCTATAGAAAATTTATAATTAATAATAGTTATTGTTTTTTATGACCTGGTTTTATAACTGTAGTCCTGACACTATAGTATGTTAATATTTATGATAGTATAGTCTTTTGATATATCTGATTTGTTTATAGTTGTAATTCAGTTATTAAAGACTGTACATAAGTACTTATGTTCATGTTTTAAAGTCTTGTAACATGTCAACTCTACCAGTTGATACAAAGTTATAGTCTGTTACTAGAGTACATGTATCCACTGATGTTACATGTATAATGACTAGTTTTGTAGTAATATCATAACATCATTATTATAATGTCATATAGTACACTATATTCCATCTTATAGCTCACTATACCAGAGTCAGTGACTAAGAGTTTTGGACACTCCCTCTCATTATGGAATGTGTCACCTACCACTGTATGTGTAATACAATTTGGAGGATACTATGGTGATAAACTCAATGATACTACAGTGATAGAACTTAGTAAGTACTGTCTATTGATGATAGTATTTGTTATATAGTACAGACACACATTATTAGTATTATCACAGTATGATATAGGAGTGTTGACACACTAACTGTTTGTATTACAAACTAGTCTCATAACTCAATACTATTGTAACATACTATATCTCTCACTGTAGTATGTAATAATGACCAATGGTCTCTAAGTGATGTAATAACTAACCTGAGGTCAACTGAAGAATATCAACTTAAGCTACAACAGAAGAGAAGTGAATGTAAGAATTAATTTTAATAGCTAGTGTTTAATTATAGACTTAAAAATAATATTATGTTTAAAAAATTTCAGAGTTTTATTTATACTATAGATATTGAAGATATATTAGCCAAGAAACCAGACTTTGCTGATGTTGTTGATCTATTAGCTGATATTAAGTATGAGTGGGAAAAAATTGGCATTGCCTTGAAAGTCAAGGAAAGTGATTTGGGTGAGCTACGACAAAAAGAAGATTGTACTATTAAGCTTATTGGTGTGATTAGAAGCTGGCAGAATACTATGCCAACAGAGATCACATGGAAAGTGGTTATTGCAGCAATTGAGGGACGAATTGTGAATCATCGTGCAACTGGAATAGAGATACGTAAATTTCTTGCTAAGCAATACAAAGTTACTTGGGTTGACTACATTTGATATGAACATTGACTATGTCAGTGTATTTATCATGTATATGGTTCTGTTATTTGACTCCTTCATACTGTCAACAAATAATATGTTTAATTTTCTATTTCAATAGTTTGACATTTTTCTTTTTATTAATACAATGTGATATTAGGGAACTGTTTGTTCTTCCCACACAAACTCAATCATTTCACTAAACATCAGTTATGTCTATAGACTGTCCTTAATGTATCATACTACACCTTCAACAAAGAGCAGGTCTGATGTGATTAAATGAAACTGTCCTTATTATAGTGGTGTCCTCAATATAGAGGTTAAATAATACACTAAAGTATTAGTATTGGACTAGTACTGTATATATAGAGGGTGAAGTTTATTTCAAAGTTACTATTATTAACAGATATAATTATTAAGAATTGTATATGTACATCATATACTATATGCTGGACTTCTTAATGTACAGATGTCTTCATTAGGATGATAATGAGCTGGTCCTGGAGTAGATTCTGTTAACAAAATAGAACATCAATATTTTAGTTGTTAAAGATAATACTGACTTGATCTTTTATTGTGAGATGGTAGAGGTGACATAGTATAAGATGGATAAGATATAAGTATAGTTTTAGTTGCCTCTAGTGTGTTATAACTGTTAGGAGCTGGTTGACTAGTTGACCCTATTAGAATATACAATATCATATTTAAATGGAACATGTCTATAGTGGACACTACAGAAGTCTAGTGTGGTAGTCTGAATCTTAGGTCATATACTTAATGTTTAAGGTTTAGGATCAGTATTAAAATATGATGATCTTGGACTGAGCTTTTGTAGGACACTGTCATTAGTAGAGGTGTGTCCTTAATATAAAGGTCACTAAAGTATTAGTATGGGACTAGAACAAGTGTCCTCAATATAGAGGTTGTATAATACACTAAAGTATTAGTATGGGACTAGAACAAGTGTCCTCAATATAGAGGTTGTATAATACACTAAAGTATTAGTATGGGAGTAGAACAAGTGTCCTCAACTTCAAAGTATTAACATATTCCAGTTTTATTACCAAGAGGTAGAGGTGTTTTAATTCTCATAGAATAAGATGGTGCTGTCCTTGTAGTTAAAGATCGACATCCAATTATATGAGGTATATTATAGGAGCATGGAGTGGGATTCTAAAATTAAATACATTTAATAAAAATTATAACTAAAATTTATGTAAATTACTTGTTCCCCATCTTGATTAGTCTCATAAATCCATAAATTTGTGGTCGTAATTGGAGGGGGTTTACCTGTTACCATGACAACACTATCAATGTAAGCATACTAATAAATGTCATACTTTTAATATGATGGGTTGGTATCCAACATAATGGACCTTTACTAGTTAAAGAAGATGGTTGGACATTATAGGTACAGGGAGAAGGAGTCGCTATTTGTTCCAGAGAAAGAGGCGGCCGTGAGACCAAGCATTGACGTAAACCTGAAATTATAATCCTCTCAAGATATTTCACTATTTTACTTACCAATACAACGAGATTTCTTTGGTTTTTCAATAGTATAGAAAGTGGAGGAGTTGAGGTTACTATAGAGACAAGAATACATTGTTAACAATGGTCTAATTAATTGAATCTATTAATTTTATTGCTAATAAAAAAATGCGCGAATTATTGTTAATTAAAGATAGTTAGCAGATAAATAGTCAAATCTGATTGGTCGAGAGCTTGAGTATATAAAGAACTGCGCTCAAATTTTTATCATTTCTTGTCCAAGTTAGTTTGTAAGTAAGATGGTGTCCTTTTTGCTGTGAAACTAACTATACTCTACGCTACAATGTCTACCTCATATCTACAGAAACCTTCTCTCTCGCTTACCGAGTCAGTTTTAAGACAACCCTTTGAGGTCTCCTAGCTGGTCGTCCATTAGGAGTCAGTGAACACAATCTATCTCTAAAGAACTGATGCTCCTCCATTATCAGCCCCACCTAACTAAGACCACACCCTAGCTATTTTTAACTCTTTGTATACTGTGTGGTGTGGTAGCCTACTCCTGGCTATTGTGAACTTGTGAGTACATTGTTTATACAATACTATATTGGTAATATATTTAATATATTGTATCTAATACTGAACTGTATACAAATCTATTTTATAAAATTTATTTATTCTTTTCTAGTTTATAAAGTTCCAGTTGTAGCCATTACTCATGGACAAGACCACCTTACCTCTGTCTGTGACATACCTCTCACCTCCAGTAGGTCCTGTTACTAGAGGTGTTGTCCCAAGACAGTCTAGTCCACGAACTACTAGCTCATTGGTGAGTGATGATGTCATTGTCATGTGACCTATATTCCCTCCTATATAGCTACCTACCTCTAACATAGTACAGGACAAGATGACAAGTTTGAGAGAAGAGAACACAAAGTTAGTATCACAAGGACAGCGTCTTGTCTCTGAACTAGAAAGCACTTCACATCAACTAGAATTAGCGAATGCTAAGGTATTTAATTAACTCTTTTAATCATAGGGGTTAGTGTTATTATCCTCGTCATTAGATTCACAATTTAGAGGGTCAACTTAAGAAGTCAGACTCAATCACACCTCAAACCACACCCCCAACCACCTTCAAATCAACTTCAACTGAGAGAAGAGAGAGACAAGAATGGAGTACTCGTCAGAAAGTCTTACAAGATCAGTTATTAGATGTACAGGAAGAATGCAGGTATTATAATGTAGTATTAGTATTACCATATATGGTATGTTGTTGTGTGTAGACGATTAAGAGATGCTTGTGTTGAAGCTGAACAAAGAACAAACAAGAGAGCAGATGTACTAGACAGAGTAAGTGATACTTGTAATTAGGACACTCTCTATATTAGGAAACTTGTTCTAGTTCCATGTTAATACTTTAGTGTATTATATAACCTCTATATTGAGGACATCTCTATGTTCGAAGCTCCCAAAGTGTCTATTACTATAGTTCATATAATGATAGTCAGTGATGTTATCTATATAGAATTCTAGACTAGTATATGATGACTATATTATACCACCAAGATCTGAGACTATCAGTAGTGTATCTCCCAATAAAACTTCACTGTTGAGGACATCCCTTGTAAATTGTACTAGTACTAATGAGCCTCTTTAACAAAAGGATGTCCCTTTAATTAAAACAATTAGTTAGAATCCACTGTATATTATTAATAATTTGTTTCATTGGTATTATTTCTTTAGCCTCTGTCATCACAAAGTTGTAGAGGATTTCCATCAACTGGTATTAGTACTTTTACTCGACATTCTAATAAAACTGAAAGTGGTCTCTCCAATTATAAAACTGTCAGTGGAAGCAAAAGTGCTTACAGTTCTTTCTTATCAAAACCAATCCTCACTGGTGGAAATAGCTACCCTCGTGAAACGGGTCTAGATCGGTCATTATCAGGTAGTAATACCAGTTTGTCCAGTGTTAAGTCTGCCAGAGAACCTCTCACATTCTCCACACGTAGCACGTTCAGTTCTGCCTATTCCAGTGTTCTGGATAGTACTGGATCTAGTTCAGCTGTAGAATTAGAGAGAGCAAAAATAAAGATCAGAAAACTGGAAAAAGAGGTCAGTTAGTGTATTTACTAGAATTTTCATGTGACGTTTCCTCTTAATAATGTGACTAGTTTTGTCTTACTTAAAGTGATTACATAATTGTCACATGACATCAATCTCTTGTCATTTGTATTAGGTAACTGTTTTGGAACAACAACTACAAGAGAAAACAAAACTATCAGAGACTCACGTTGAAGACCTGACACAACTGAGGTCTTTACTAGCACAAGAGAAAGCCACTCATGCTATCAGTTCCCATCAAGCACAAGAGAAGGCAGCAAGGTATAATATAGTCATGTTTATGTACTGCTAATGTTTTTAGTTTCCTATGTATAACATATTCTTTCTTAGTGAATTAGGTCGTATTAAAGCATTACATACTGAACAATGTAATGACTTGGAGACACAGTTACATCGACTGAAAAGTGACAAAGTAAAGTTAGAAGAAGAAAACTCTAAACTTAGAACTTCACTCAAAGGTAACTGTTATTTCTCTATAATTATATATGTAATGGATATCTCTGGTAGGGAGTCAGAGTGAGGCTAAACTACTTTCAGATAATGTATCAAAGTTACTTGCACAGTTAGATGGTGAGAGAGAGTCACACAGGTATAGAGCCTTCCTCTGTATAGCTGTGTTAATATTTTATTTGTTTTCAGGGCCTCAATGGAACGACTTCAAAGTGAAGCTGAGATAGGTCAGCGTAAAGTGACTGAGTTACAACGTGAACTAAAGTCTTGTCAACATCAATTGACACAATGTTTGTCTGAAGTGGAAAAAGGAAATAGTCAAAAAGATAAAGAGATTGAAGAACTTCAAGAACAGGTTTGTCCTCTCTCTTTTCCTTCCTTCTTCCTTAATCTCTCCTCTTCACATCTCTTTAACTTTCAAAGGTGACATCATTAAGCTATCAGTTACAACAATGTAAAGAACAGTTACTTCAAGGTAGTCAAGTTATTCATCAACTCAACAATCAGTTAGATACTGCACAGCGACAAACAAAAGAGGTTGAACAGATCAGAGAAGATAAGATGGCCAAGCTATCAAATGAATTGAGTGAAAGTAACTCAGCAAAACAGAAATTATTAGAAAAATTAGAGAGAGCTAATTCTGAAATATCTACGCTTTCACATCAAGTCACATCTTTTCAAGAATCCTCGTTGAAAGCTCATCAATTAGGGGGTGAGGTGTTACAGCTTCGACAATCACTATCAGATCAGCAGAAATTAAAGAGTGAACATCAACGAGGACAAGAGAGGGCTGAGAGAGATGCTGAACGACTTAAAAGTGAGAGAAATGACTTGAAAAAGAGGCTGGAACAGTGTAATCGTCAGTTAGCTGAAATGCAGCAACGCTCTGAAGATTGGAGGAGTGAAAGAGAACGTTTTACTACTACAATTAGGGAGGTATGTGTAAATGGATGTATAGATGGATTGAATGGATGCTACATGAACAAATGGATTGATATATTATGTATGGATGGACAGATACATGTAGATTGATTAATACCACACTTTCACAATGGATGGATGGATGGCTGGATGGACAAATGGATGAATGTTACTACTTTTAATGGATGGACAGGCAAACAAATGTACACTATATACATATAGTAAGTGATATCTGCTTTTACATTTAGTTGCAGACAGAAATAGCTGACAAACAGAAAGAGAACAACAATTTAAAAGACAGTTTACAACAGACACAATCTAGTAATAAGCAGAAAGAGAAGGACATGGAGTCCTCCATAGCTAATATGCAACAAGATCTCGCCAAACGAGCTGAACAGGTTATGGAATTAGATGAGTTGCTTCGTAAACATCAAGCTGAGACAACTGCTAAGAGGTTGCAACTGGAACGAAATTTAGCACAACGTCAAGCTGATTTGAGGACTAAAACACAGGAGCTGGAGGATCTATCACGAAGATATGCACAGTCACAAAAGGTAGAGAGAGAAGAGAGAGAGAGAGAGAGAGAGAGAGAGAGAGAGAGAGAGAGAAAGAGATTTACATATTATCACTTTGTACTTAGACAATACAAGATTTACAAGAAGAATTACATAACCAACCAATCTATAAACCACACCTACCCAACAAAGTCAGTCATAATTATACAATTATCACATCATTATCAACAAATTAAACAGGAGTTATCCTCACGACTACAACATCTAGAACAACAAAGCATTTCAAAAGATACACAACTCACTGACCTCAGACAAAGAGAGGCTATTGCTAAAGAGCAAGTGAAACAGGTCACAGAACACAACCATGTACTCCAAAATGAAGTAGATCGTTTAAAGAAGGAATTAAAAGAAGCTAAACTTAATACACAAGATAGTTCAGTCACTGCATCCACTTTAGCATCGAGAGATCAACAAATCACTCGACTTCGAGAACAAATCCAGCAGTTACTAGAGCAAGAAAGAACACGACAAGAAGAGGTCGCACGATGTCGGGCACAGGTAGCTTCTTTATCAGCAGAATTAGCTGTCGAAAGACAAATGGTTGAAGAAACAAGACAGCAACTTGCAGTAGCTAGGACAGCTCAAAGAAGTAATCATCTCCCACATCCAGTGGCTGTGACTTTACCAGTAACTAGTGAAAGCTCTGACATTGCTAGTATCAGTGAAATTGAGTATCCACACTTACCAAAGAAGTCCTCAAAGTAATATATCTTTTCTAAATAATGTGTTTATTCTTTTCTTATTTCTTATAGTCCTCCCAGCACAAATAGAGCTAACATTATACATATATAAAACACTCATGAACTGGTGAAATAGTTCATTGTATTAATTTGAAAAATATTTAATATTTATAAATATTAATATCATTTTGTCCATATAGGTAGCGGATGTGCTTCAGTATTAAAGACCCATTCATCCAGCGATAGTACAGTATCATCATCACAGAACAAGAGAAACAAATATTTAAGCGTCTCTCCTAAAAAGAAACTCTCCATTTTATCTCTATAACCTGGATTCTGTGTATTTTGTACGTTATTGATAGATGTGTAACCACCATTAGGCAGCTTCGTGTATTTCTCGAATGCTTGAAAGATTTTCCAACCCCATTCTCTATAGCGTTGATCTTTCGTAAGTCGGTAAAGAACGAATAGTGATTCTACAGTTTCGGGACGTAGGAGGTTGTGTCTATCGTTTGCCTATTAAGAAAAGCAGGTAAGTATGCGTTATATAATGCAATGGAACCTCTTATAGAGGACACTCTGAATTAAGGTCACCTATATTCAGGACACTTGTTCTATTCCTATACTAAACATTAGTATGGAGGACATCTTTATACTAAGGACAGTGTCACAGCATCCACTATAGAGAGGTTCCATTGTAATAGTTCACACTACCTTAACAGTAATATCTTCAGTCTTATCTGGACTAGTATTGAAGTATACAATTTCAGGGCTCAAACCAGTTGCCATGCGTTCGTACATTTGCCAACAAGTATAAGTAATTTCTTTTCCTAATTCTAAATGTGACGAGGGCAGGCCATGGTGTGCTCCTAATGCTAACACACCCCCAATAAAACAAACTAAATGATCCATTTTAGGCGAGAATCTGCCTCTTTTCTCTCCAATAAATGTCAATTTATTTGGCTCTGAGTGAGAAAGTAACACTTCCTGGATACCTTGGACACTATCCAAATACCAGTCACGAAACCTTAAACAAAGATACATTGTAATTTGTATATAAATTGGATTGACTTACTTTTCTTCAGTCTTTCCACTTTGTAACCATTGCTTTAACAAGTACTCATAATAGCTATCAGCTCGTGATCCTAAAGTTAAAGTACCTGAGCTCAATCGACCAGTTTGTGCATTGATAAACTGTGGTACTAAATTGTGACTTCGTGTTTGAGCCTATAGCAGAAAGAAATGTTATTTGCAGTGGAATCTAAGGTGCCTCATTTTATTAGAGGTTCACTAATAATAGCAATATCTACAAGGGATGTTAACAACTGTCTTAAATAATAAGGCCTTCAGCTCTACTGTGCCTTTTAAGGACACTCTATATTCAAGACACTAGTATTATATAACCTCCATATTATATAAAAGCAACTCTATACTAAAGATATTTCATAATGTTGTATAGTGTCTACTAGAGAGAGGTTGTATTAAAACTTTACCTGAACAGTTTCCATGACTTTATCTACTGCTTCCTGATATTTTCGATGTCCTGTTAGTTGAGTGAGGTCTCTAAATTCCAACTGAATAGAGGTCACTTCTGATACTGAACTATCAGGCCCCCATCTTGGAGCATGTGGTTTTAACGTGTACAAGTTGACATCAGAGAATGGGATATTTGAAGATGTACCAAACGCATGTAACAAACGATCACCTAGATCACTCTACAAGATAAAAGTATATTTAACCCTTTGTACACAGGAATACAAAGAGTTAAAAATAATCCACTCACTGCTTTCTCTAAGAACATCTTATCTTTTGTTAAATGATAAGCACTTAGGAGACCTCCAAGAACACGTATTGTCGTCTCAAACAAATTGACATCTTTGTTTTGAGCTATGACCATTGACTGGGCCACCCAGTCTCTAGCTTCATTAAATTCTTTAGTCAATCCCATTAGCCACATTGTGTCCAGAGAATCAATTAATGTTAAACCCAAGTTAAACCAAGTACTGCTTTGATGTGAAACTGACTTTAATTCATCTTTACCCCAAGCATGATCTTTATATGCTTTCCAGGCATGTTTAAAAGCAGCAATTATTGCTTTTTGTTGTTCATTATGTGTCATTTTTAAAGGTGGACCTGTCAGCATTGTTCTTTTTTCTTGAGGCTCTTTGTTCTCAGCTTTTTTCTCATTCTTGCTCTCAACTGGAACAAAATGGCGTCCATCTAAAACAACATCTTTATCTTGACCAATGTCTGGAGAGGGTGTGTTCTTATCAATGACATTATGGGTTTCAATATTACTTTTTGACTGTGGATGCTCTGTATAATTAGATAAAGCACATTAACTACAAAGAATGAACATGGAAAATGTCCTTTATATTCAGAACACCTTTATACCAAGAATGATACAAAATATTTAAACTTCTATCTTGATATAAAGGTTCCATCATATGCAACAGTTTGTACTAACCTTGATTGGTGTTATGATCAACATCAGTAAGGATGTTAGCATGTTCTGATGGAGATCCTAATCCAACCACGTAGACAACAGCTAACAAAGTTAGACATAATAAAACTAGTAATACTTTGAAAGTAGAGCCACGCCTCCTACACATTATTTTCTACAGATAAAACTGTAATACAAGACAATACAATGATAACAAGTTTACTTTTATACAACGTAGGAGAGATGTTTCTGCCTGATGTTGATGTACACTGATACCTCCGCGTTCTGAATAAGAAAGCCAGTCTCCTTTGCTATTCATTTCTCCTTAAGTCGGTAAAGGCACGCCCCTCATGATTGTTATGTTCTTAATAGACCCAAAATTTATTTATGAACACTCATAATGGCTTCCTTCAATATAGAGGTTGTATAATACACTAAAGTATTAGTATGGGACTAGAACAAGTGTCCTTAATTTAGAGGGTGTCCTTAAATTAAGTGTTCCTTATTGAGATGTTCCACAAAAGATTTCATAATTCATATCAGTTGAATACGTTACGTAAAATAATATTAAATAACAAATTAAATACATGTTAATGTGCATAGAGTAGAGTCCCTTTGTTGTGCTACACAGTTTGGTAGATCCCATGACCAAACATCCCTTGACGTGCAGTAGAGTCTGACATATGTTTAGTAAATGCAAGGTCTCGTTCCTTATCTGATTGAAATGTGTTCAATGTAGCAGGAATCTAAAATAGAAAGACAAATTAAAATAGATGGATGTTTTTAATGATTTAATGGACAGATACATTGAGCTATGGACAGATAGATGGATAGATGTATTATACTCAATATAGGTGGAACCTCTATAAAGAGGCCTCACTATTTTGATAGGATATACTTACAGACAAGTTACTTACTGTATTAAAACGTTTTATTTTCCAAAGTGGTGGAGGATCAACTGGTTCTGAATATCGCCGTAGCAACGATGCTCGTGTCTCATAAACTTTACCTTGTAGTTTCTGTAAAGGAGATAGCCACAAATCTTGTGCTAGTCTGTTTTTTAAATGAACCTTTTTAATAAGTTTCTCTCTTTGTTTTCTTTCAATTTCTCTTCTCTCTGCCAGCCACTTTTCTTGATAGCGGTTCTCCAACAAGTCAAATATTGGAGTAGAAGGTCTACAAAGTATGAAAATGTCACTAAATGAAAACTAGGGACACTCTCCTAGTATAGAGGTGTCCTAAATATAGAGGGTGTCCTTGTGGACATCAGTTAATGTGTTATTACCCCTCTAAAAAGGACAGCCTCTTTTATTAGCACAAATTCCATTGGATCCAATAGTATATAATATGTTCATCCTTACCTTGTTGATATTCCATAAACAATATCCTCTGGCAGTCTCTGTGACTGATTCTGTGTTCTCTCTCCTTCTTTGTCTCTCTTACGGATATCATGACATGCTCGAAATTGTGACTGTTCATGAGACGTTGTTAATCCACTCTGTGCAGCTAAACGATTAAGGGTTATAAAGTCTTTTTCTGGCGGTTTTTTTCTTCTACCAGCTGAGTATGAGTATTGTGAATGCCAATTTGAAAGAGCTGGTTTTAAAGAGGAAAATTGAGTTTCATTTATGACATGATATTAGTACTGACCTTCAGAAGCTCCTCCATCAAAGCAGATACTTCTCATACCATATGTAAATTCTGCAGGAGGTAAAGTAAAACAACGCCTTCGAGGTTTGCCTAGTTCAGACTAGCAGAGAAGAAATACAAAAGAGATAAGGTTATAATACTATTTATAAATGTTTCTCTTACTGCTATTAAGAGAGGATTGTTAGATAACGAAGCTCTTTGAGAGCCCAAACTCTCCAGGTCTTTTCTACTCATTTCGTATTCGTATGGGATCTACTTAATGTTAGGTCGCCATGGTAACATGGAAAGTTTAAATATGATTAATTACTAATAATTAGAAGAATACGGTATCCTAACTATAGTCATAATAATGCTACAAAAATAAGATAAATAAAAATAATAACTGCTGTTATTTATGTGCATATAGCAATAGAACTGGTCATATAATACAAGCATGCAGGATTGGAGGATAAGGGGCATGGTTATTGTTGTAGTTTCACTACGAAGGTGTAGCTCCATTTGCTTCAGAAGGCGTCGTCATGGCAGCAGTAACAGTCCTCATGCGTTGAGCAACTGCATAAACATGTTGGATATCTGGACGGATCTCTGGGTTAGGGTTGATACAGCTATTTACCAAATCTCTTAGCTGTAATTGGAGATATAACAATTAATGTAATCAATAACAGGAGCTAACTCACATCTTGTGAGTAAATATCAGAAGGAAGTGGTGGGTAGTCACATTTTTCTATTTTTTTACATAGAGAATAGAGGTTCATTTTGTCACCATAGAAGGGAGATTGGAGAGCAGCCATCTAAAATGGATGGATAGACAAATGGATAGATAGATTAAGTGTACAGGGAGAATTAATCAAAATGGACACAAAGATGCATAATGGACGAAGATTATAGAAATGGATGTACCTCATATAATAAGCATCCTAGTGACCAAATATCAGATTTAAAATTGTAGCCATTTTCATGAATTCTCTCAGGGGACATATAATATGGTGTTCCAACTGTATGAAAGAGAGAGAGAGAGGGAGGGAGGGAGGGAGAGGAAGGAGGGAGGGAGAGGGAGAGAGGTAGGGAGAGAGGGAGGGAGGGAGAGGGAGGAGGGAGGGAGAGAGGGAGAGGAAGGGAGGGAGGGAAGGAAAGGGAGAGAGGGAGGAGGGAGGGAGAGTGAGAGAGGGAGAAGGAGGAGGGAGGGAGAGAGGGAAGGAGGGAGAGAGAGAGAGAGGGAGAGAGGGAGAGGGAGGGAAAGGGAGAGGGAGGGAAAGGGAGAGGGAGGTAGGAAGAGAGATAGAGAGGGAAGGAGGGAGAGAGAGAGAGAGGAGGGATGTGGAAAAGAAGACAGAAGGGAGAGGGGGAGGGAGAAAGAGAGAGGGTTAACCACAAATTCTATTTTTTTTACCAAGTGAATGTGCTGCCGTTGTCTTTGAACTAAAAAATCGACCCAGTCCTAAGTCACCCAACTTAACAACAGCTGTACTTGTGACAAATACATTAGCAGGTTTAATATCTGTGTAGTCAAGTTAATATAAATAAATATCTCCTAGTTAATGATAGGGTATTACCTCTATGCATTACTCTCCTTGAGTGCATATGTTCTAATGCAGAACACACTTGGACAAAGTACCGCCTACACAATAGATGTAAAGTTTAGATATACTGTACTACAATGTATTGTTCTCTATAGTGGACATTATGAGACACTGTCTTTAGTATAGATGTGTCCTCGATATAGTATAATACACTAAAGTATTAGTATGGGACTAGAACAAGTGTCCTCAATATAGAGGTTGTATAATACACTAAAGTATTAGTATGGGACTAGAACAAGTGTCCTAAATGTTGAATGCATTCAATATTTCAGACTAATACTTACCAAATAGTCTTTTCAGGAATAAGTTGCTTTCTTTTCTTAAAATGTTTTATCATTCGAGAGAGATCTCCAGCCTCCGCTAACTCTAATACAATGTAAAGCTAAGAAACAGTTTAAAAATAAACTATAGCTCTACAAATATCACATACTTCATTATTTTCAATAAAAGATGCTAGATATCTAATAATATTGGGATGGTCTAAAGATTTGAGGAGTTCGATCTCCTTGATACAATCTTGACGAGCTTTGGCGTCTACCATTTCAAATATCTGAATGGACAGACAATATAATAGAAGGATAGTTATTAAATGGACAGATAGCAACAGTAATGGACTGATAATAATAAAAATGGACATGTATAAATAATAATGGACATGACTATGACAACAATGGATGTATACTTGTATTTTCTTTAGTGCTACGTGTTGTCCATCTACTGTATTACAAGCTCTGAATACAACACTAAATTGTCCTTGTCCGATCCTTTTCTCTATTTGAAAGTATCCCAGAGAATTATAATTTTCTTTTGGTAATAAAGATGTATCGTATGTCGAGGCAGCACCAGTAGGAGCACCTGGTGTTGCCATGGTATTAGGATCACCTACCTATAAAGAAATGGAGTAATGTTAGAGGATGGAAGACATCACTTACTTGGGGAAGAATATGTTGTTGTTCAGCCATCTCTAACAGATGTTGTTTGTTGTTTATTAACCCCACCCAAGAAATTCATTACTATTCGTATAATTTAAAAAAATTGTAATTGAATATACGGTATTTCTGTGGGTAGTGGTTTACGATTTTTGACAAATTATGGATGGAGGTCAATATGAATTGCTTGCTTCTTGTACAATAGGAGGTGTATTAGCTCAAAAATATCGTTCACAACGTACTGGTATTGTAGTATGCTTAGCACAAGTTGAAGGACCACTAGTTAATGGATTCTTCTGTTTAGGTAAGATTATAGTTAATGGGTGTGGCTTGTTAATAAGCTCCACCCACTCAGCTACTGAAGCTCATGATGATGATGGACTTCCTCACACATTGGAGCATTTGATTTTTATGGGAAGTGAAAAATATCCTTATAAGGTAGCATAGAATTAATTATTGTTAATTACATTTAATTAATAGGGTGTCCTCGATTTATTAGCTAATCGATGTTTAGCTCAGGGTACTAATGCATGGACTGATGTTGATCATACATGTTATACAATCACTACAGCTGGTAGTGAAGGGTTCCTTAACCTCCTCCCTATATACTTGGACCACATTCTTTATCCAACACTTACGGCAAGTCTATGTATATACCTTATAATTATACTTATTGTGATATTGCACTAAAGTTAATAGCAATAGTACATAAAGCAGAGTCTTCTATAGTGAATAATATAGGATGATCTCTTTAATATAGAGGTGTCCTCAATATAGAGGTTGTATAATACACTAAAGTATTAATATGGGACTAGAACAGGTGTCCTCAATATAGAGGTTGTATAATACACTAAAGTATTAGTATGGGACTAGAACAAGTGTCCTCAATATAGAGGTTGTATAATACACTAAAGTATTAGTATGGGACTAGAACAAGTGTCCTCAATATAGAGGTTGTATAATACACTAAAGTATTAGTATGGGACTAGAACAAGTGTCCTATA
This sequence comes from Xestospongia muta, assembly GCA_963693285.1. NCBI lineage: Eukaryota > Metazoa > Porifera > Demospongiae > Haplosclerida > Petrosiidae > Xestospongia > Xestospongia muta. The sequence goes on from OY848922.1 coordinate 8,525,093, forward strand.
TAACAGATAGAGTCTTTTAACAGAGATTATACTTCATTCAGGATTCAGCTTATATTACTGAAGTACATCATGTTAATGGTGAAGGAGAAGATGCTGGTGTTGTTTATTGTGAAATGCAAGCTCGAGAAAATACCAGTGAAGATTTAACTCACTACCGTTTGGTACAATTGATGTATCCTGGACACTGTGGATATAAGGTAAGAGAAATGAAAGTTTTTATTTTAAGAGTTCTTTCTCTCTCTTAGTCTGAAACTGGAGGTCGTATGCTTAATTTAAGGACCAGTACAAGTAATGAAAAGGTGCGGTCTTATCACCATAGTTACTATCGCCCCGACAACCTTAGTTTAATAGTCACAGGTCAAGTAGAACCAAATCAACTATTTAAAGCAATACAACCTTTTGAAGACAAAATTTTAAGCAAAGTAAATATAATAAGTGTTATTATAATTATTACATAATAATGATAGGGACAACTCTCTCCATTTAATCGTCCATGGCAAAGTCCTATTGATCCATTAAATAACACTAAAGTTGAGGAAGTTCCTTTTCCAACCAGTGAGGAAGACGATGGTTTAGTCAGGATAGCATGGCGTGGTCCAAAAGCTAAGGAGCGATATGCTATGACAGCTATGGAAGTAAGGGGTTAATATTGTTGTCTGGCCACACCTACTGACCATTCTCATCAGGTATTAATGGAGTATTTGACAGATACACCTGTAGCTCCATTGCAACGTGATCTTGTTGAGATTGAAGAGCCCTATTGTTGTGATGTTGATGATCTGCAATTAGAAAATAATGTCAGTGTCTTTGGTATAACTTTGGAAGGAGTGCCAACAGAGAAACTAGTCAATATTAACATCAAGTAAGAAATTATTGTGCAATCAGACCTTTTTAATCTGAATATAATTTAGTATTTGAATCGAAGGGTCATCCTCTTTTACTAATACTGTACTGTGAGGTGCTCCTACATAGAATTTACAAGTCAGAGTAATCTCTATATAAGGACAACCTCTATATTGAGGACACTTGTTCTATAATCCCATACTAATACATTATTGTATTACATAACCTCTATATTGAGGACACTTATTCTAGTCCCATATTAATACTTTATTGTATTACATAACCTCTATATTAAGGACACTTATTCTAGTCCCATACTAATACATTATTGTATTACATAACCTCTATATTGAGGACACTTATTCTAGTCCCATATTAATACTTTATTGTATTACATAACCTCTATATTAAGGACACTTATTCTAGTCCCATACTAATACTTTATTGTATTACATAACCTCTATATTGAGGACACTTTTACTTTATACAGAGTTAAGGAGATTTTGGAAAAGTTGTCCAAAGGTACAGAGAGTGTTGACATGAAACGAATGACTAATATTTTAAATCAAAGAATTTTGAAAGTGGCCAATCAGGTTTGACCACTCCTCATTATTTAAAGACAATGACTGCACCTATTTTTAGGTGGAAGAGAGTCCTCATTATTTCTTTGCCTTTTCATTGATTGGAGATTTCTTGTTTGGGGATACCCCTGAAGATGTAAGTTGTAATTAACTAATTATAATTTTACTGGTATATTTCAGTTTTCAGCTTACATGGATCAAATACCACATTACAAGAAATTGTTGAATGAATCTAATAGTTTTTGGAGAGATTTAATTGATAATTATTTAATTAAATCACCTCAAATTACAGTAATTATTGAGGGGCATCCTCATTCGTTTAATTATGTGCTATAAAATAGTTATCACCCCATCTCTAGTACCATCTGTCCATTTTACTTTATATTTATCCATTAGATTCTAGGTCGTCCGAGTGCAGAATTAGCTGAAAAGTTAGCAGAAGACGAGAAAAATCGTATTGAAGCTCAATGTCTAAAACTTGGAGAGGAAGGACTAAAAATCAAGAAGGAAACACTTGAAGCAGCTATTGAGCAAAATGAAGTCAGTACATTGTCTAGAATTTACATGATTTGAGTTCTTTCATTTTGAATTTGAATCCTGTCATTTCAACCAATCAGATTCCTGCTCCACAAGAGCTTATCAGTAATTTACCTGTCCCGGGAACAGACTCAATTCCATTTCATCCAATGGTTATCTTAACAAACTATAAAGAAGGTGTGGCTTCACAAGAACAAGTGGATGTGTTTAAAAAGTTCCCTGTTAATAAGCTAAATTTTTTTCTTCAAGTGAATCACATCCATTCTAATTTTGTTGAAGTTAGTATATATTTTAAATTCTAAGTATTGTTGACCACACCCATTAGCTCACAGCTGTTCTGGATACATGTAGTCTACCAAGAAATTTGAGGTTTTATCTCTCTCTTTATTCTGAATTGATATTTGAGTCTCCGATACTGAGAAATGGAGGTATGTATATATATACAATCTCTCTATAGTGGACACTATGGGACACTGTCCTTAGTATAGAGGTGTCCTCAATATAGAGTTTGTATAATACACTAAAGTATTGGAACTTCAATATCTGTAATTATTCCACTCTAATTATAGAGGTTATCCCCTATGAAAATGTTGTTGCTGAGCTACAAGCTGATACTATTAGTCATGGAGCTACTGTTGGTATGAAAGGTATGAGGTTTGTTACAGGAAGATTTCCTGATGTCTTAGTAATCTCAGTGAAGGTAATGAACTATGAATATCATTATAGATAAGATCTCGTATGTAGGTGGAGTCAGACAAATATAAATTAGGTGTTCAATGGTTACGAGATGTTTTATACAACATTGAATTTTCAACAGAAAGGATATCAGTAGTGGCCAATAAAATGATTAATGATGTAAACAGGTAATTAGTTGTGGGTGTGGTTTGTGTCACATGGCTCTTCCCTATATAGGATGAAACGAGAGGGGCGATGGGTTGCTCAACTATTGATACGTTATATAACACAGACTGAAGACAGTAATTGTAATCTTGCTAACATGGTGTCTCAATTGAAATTCCTCACTGATCTTCAAGAGCGTCTTAAAGACCCCCAAAATACAATAATTAAAGATATGAAGGATATTAAGAGTATAATTACTGATCCATCAAATTTCCGTCTTTTTGTTGATGTTGATGTTAATAGAATTCCTCACGAGTCTTGGAAGTTATTGGAGACCTTTCAAAGTCTACCAGTAGACAAAAGAGCAAGGTTAGTGCGTTTTTTATTTTATGATTTTCATTTCACTATTCTATTAAAATAAGAAAACATAAGCTGGTATAACCAGTCTATTATATTTTTAAAACCTGTTTAATTGGTTCTACATTTTTTAGTTCTTTAGCTCCTATTCCTTTTCAACTTGTACGTGCTGCTTCAAATATTTCTGATCGTACTTTAATTGCTGGAGTGGGTGGAGTTGAATCGAACTATCTTGTTCAATGTGTACCTTGTATTGAAGACTTTAGTCATCCTGATTTTCCAGCTATAATGGTCTTTATGGAATATCTTGGTGCATTAGAGGTAGTCCTCAATTTATGGTCATTATATAATTATATAAATTCTTTAGGGACCTATGTGGCGTCAAATTAGAGGAATGGGTCTCTCCTATCATTACAGGTTAATTATATGAATAATTAGTAATAAATAAATTATATAAATTTGTTCTATAGTCTTGTGTGTCGACCAGATACTGGTTTTCTCACTTTTGTTCTTTTTAAATCAACACAACTTGTACAGGCATATACTGTTGCCAAGGACATTGTGGTAAGTTAAGAGACAATGGAATCTCTTCAGGACACTAGTCCCATACTAATACTTTAGTGTATTATAACAACTTCTATATTGAGGACACTTGTTCTAGTCCCATACTAATACTTTAGTGTATTATGCAACCTCTATATTGAGGACTCTTGTTCTAGTCCCATATTAATACTTTAAGTGTATTATACAACTTCTATATTAAAGACATCTCTATATTAAGGGCAGTGTCCTATAGTGTCCACTATAGAGATATTTTCACTTTCAATTGAATTATTGTTTATTTAACTTATAGACTGGTTATGTTTCTGGCACAAACTCATTTGAAGAAGTCCAGTTAGAGTCAGCTAAAAGCTGCGTCATTTATGAGATTATAGCTCGGGAGAAAACAGTAGCTAGTTCTGCTTATCAAGCTGTTCTCTCTCACTTTCGTCATGTTCCTATTGACTACAACAGGTACAATGTTACCATGACAACTATTAACATAGCAGTGATATTATAGGTCATTTCTACAAGCTATTTCTAAAGTTACTTTAGCTGATCTTAAACGAGTTGGTCAAGATTATTTTCGACAGTTGTTTAATCCCATGAAGGTGTCCTGTGCTGTGTGCTGTAATCCTAACAAAGTAGAGGAAATAAAGGAAGGTCTTGAAAAGTGAGTGGGTGTGGTTAAAGAAGAATATTATTCTATCCACTCACCTAGTATTCATTTATTTTGTAATATATTTTCTCAATTGATTTAGCTCATCTCTTTTTTTAGGTTTGGACATAGTGTAGAAATTATAGCTGATCCTGATGATTTAGCTGTTAATTTAAAATAAAACAATCAATAATTTATTTTTACAAATAAATTTTTGTGTTATCAATAGAATAAATTAATGTTACTTTATCTTTAATTTTTTAGGACAAGAATCAAACCATTAATTAGTTTCTTATTAATAATATACTTTAAAATGTCAACTAATTTGTAATAAAGGACAACTTCTGGCAAGACATTTGTGATCAGATTTGTGAAACGTGACAGTTGTTAAACATTTAAAAAAACAATTTTGTATATATTTAGTTGCTGTGTATGCACACCAACTGTATATATACAAACTTGTGCTTTGAAGTATTTTAAGAGTTCCCACAAATCAGGTCGCAAATAATACACTTAATTTAACTAATTATCTTGTGTCCATTCTTCATGGTAACTCGAGGTTCTACCTCCAAAACTCTATATTGTACAAATTGTACTTGTTAGAAAAATAATGCCAAGTATATTTTACAGTCCTCTAAAATCTTCTTTTTTTTTGATAATGCAGTTAATATAACTTGTCATTTAAAGAATTAATTACAATTATATAAAAGATGGTTTGTATCATTAAGTTAATTTATTTTAGTAATATAACTATATAACAATGATATTAAAGAAAAAAATTGGATTTTTATTACAATAAAAAGGGTATGAAAAATTAATGATTTAAAACAAATGGAAGTTCACTATACATTATAGTGTTGTCATCTTTCAACATCTACTTTCAATATTATCCGCATGTCTTCAAGCACTTGTTACAATCTGAAATAAAGTTATTAGAATTACAACAGATCATATGATCATGAATTCATATCATGCAGTGTTAATTCAATTGCTATACTGTATCTAACTGTTGTAAAAGGTTACACACAGGCTATAAATATGCAAATATTTAAGGTTTAAAATCAGTTACCTTCTCTTGATCCAACCATTGGCATACAAGCACCAGTCAAACATAGTGAACACTATGAGTAGTAAAATTTGAAAGTTGGTTTATAATGAAATTATTTAACAGCTTACATCAAAGGCATTGGCCATAGCTACAAAGCTAAGATATATAACAAACATGATGAACAGAAGCAATAAACACTTCATTCTTTTCTTATAACAGTTTAATTCTGTTCTTACCACTCAGAAATTGATTCAGAATTCAAGGTATTGATTAAAATGACACTAAAAATGAAGATATTAAGAGTTTCTTTAATAGCAAGTACATTGACAATGTTTTATCTTCAAAGATGTGTGTCAAATGAGGAAACAGTCATTGAACAACAGAATGAACTGTCATGTAGTAATTCTCTCATTGTTCTCACTGTATATCATGTTTCATCAATGTTTACATATCACCTTAATGAGGTGGACATACATTACACTAGGAAGACAATATGACATATATTTATGTCTTTAAAAATGATTATTTTTATGAGTTTTCCTTCAACTGTAACATATCATATTTAGACTCTTATTATGTCTCTTCAATTGTTTAGACATTCTTTTATTATTCTCTTACATACAATGTACAATGTTAAAATAAAGTATTAATGATTGAAACCAAAGGACACATTTGTTTTATTAATATTTATAATGTAATTTTCATAGAAATATAGTAATAATAATATACAAGAAAATAATATAAGACTTGTTACTATTTGGATATCCTCATTGTAATTGACTTATATATCCCATTACTCATTGAAGACATCTTAATATCAGGTTTATGACTAAATAATAAATAATTATATTAATTTTATTTTATTTATTAGGTTTCCAAATGTAGCATTGAATAAGAAATCAACTCCTATACATTCAAGACTACATAATGTCAATGCTATTACTGATATTCTAAGTGAATCAATGAAGTATACAGTATAGATAAATGTGTTAATAGAACTATTTATCAAAATATCTAGATTCATGATAATATGATGAAGTAGCTATATTGTGTATTAAAGAATTAAAGTCAGCTATAATGAGGAAACAAGATGGTCATTCTTTGATCCAGGCCACACCTCATTACAATTATGATGTCATTCTTCCTTATGTTAATATGTGGTTAATGATATAATCTGACACATAGTATGTTCTAACGTGTTTTGACTAACTATAGACACACATTGTTGTACTTCCTTAACTCTTATCTACACTTATTTGGACATACAGTAGTGAATACATTAAGACACCTCCTTAAGTAAGGTCACTCCTTTCGATATGATAATTAAATTGATTCCCAGAAAGGGACAGTTCCACTGTTGTTTTACTATAATAGAATCACTTTCAATTTAACCATATATGGTAAAGGGCATACACCCAACTTGTAATATACATGTAATAGGAGATCATTATCTGTAAGTCAAGAATATAGTAAGAAGTCTAAAATATTTATATTAATGTTTAATAGAATACTAGAATAGAAGGTAAAGAGAAAAGATAGTTCATAACAGAGTAACTATTGACGTGATGGTGATGGAAAAGGACTACGTTGATCTTCAATTCTTGTTGACTGAAGATGTTGTAATAAGTTAAAGAAATCTTCTCCAGGCATAAGATTTCTCCAGTATGTTTTAGGATCTGGTGATCTTTGGTCATTGATACGAGAACTCTAGAGGAAACAAACATGATGTAATCATCTGAAATGACTAATCTATAATGTCAAGTTACAGTAAAGTGATCCCCGAACAACAACAGGTGTTGAAAACTAATAGCACATTATGTAACTTAAGTGTTAATATTACATTAAAGGAACTTTATTGTCTGGACCACAAGAAGCGTTATCCTACTTGGTAAAGGCTAAGGTGGGAAGGAAGTCCATGTGAAAATTTAAGATGTTGGTTTCTTAAAACAACCACAAAAGCTTTGATCAAATATTGTGGGTACCTTACCTCTACAACTATACAATAAACATTATTTTGACTTGTGCACTTGTATATGTTGACACCAACATACCTGACAACGAAAGAGAAGGTCAATGAATTCTTCTTCTGATAATGGTTGTTTCTCCTCATCTACTGGATCAGTACCACTTGATACTGGGTATGAGGAGTCCAAGTGAAGACTAGCTCGTTGGTCGTCCATTCGAGAACTTTGGATTTGAGAGAGAAGGTTAAGAAAGACCTCTTCTTGTGGGTCAGTAGGTAATGGAGTTCGTTGATCATCCAATCTTCTACTCTGTGACTCCAGTATCAAAGAAAGTAATTCCTCATCAGGCTTTTTCTGACCATCCTATAAAGAAAATTAATAGAATAATAGTCAATAAGATGATTTAGTGAGATAACACATTATAAAGGAGACAATTTATAAAGCAGTACTTACGAAGTTTGATAACTTTTGTAACTGATAAGGTCGGTCAACAAGTATGGCCATAGCTAACGTTTAAAGAGCGTGATGATCGTCTACTGGAGAGAAGAGGAAAGTTGCTACTGCCGGCGTTGTCGACTTGTCGTGTTGTCAAGTGTTAAGGACCACCCTTTATAAAGACATCAAAGACTATGTAGTATCCGGAAATATCCTGAGACTGATGTCAATGACAATAATGTTGATTATTAATGTAGTATGAACAACATTCCTAGATTGTTGGGACTAGAAAATTATCTATTTGGGGTATTTCCTTTGCTGAGTTTTATCAAATGTGTATCACTAGGTTGAAGGTCACAGGAAACAGAATTGAGTCTGCCATCTTAGAGTACTCTGTTTGGCTACAAGTCGATAATATTTATATAGAAACATCTTTTCTTGCATTGATAAGTAATAGTATCACTAAAGATAGAATTTGTAGTACATATTTGATTCAAAATTTAGAGGAGAACACTATTTTTGTACAATAGATGCATGGTCTATGATATGGATACATAGTCAGTACTATGGATGTATTGTCTAAGTAATGGATCCATAATCATGCTACCTCTTGGCACAGATAATACCGGCTATGTCTTTCGAAGGTACATTTATTGTAAATAGAGTTGGCAAGTCAATGGGAGATAATTAACTATTACACATTTATCGAGACATCTTTCTGGTATACTTCATGCATAACTGAGTATACTACAGGACCAAGTGCAGACATGATTTATGTTTTGAATAACTGGTTACCATACCATCTGGCAATATAATCTATTGTTCATAGTTGTGTGGGATATATCGGTGATGAAAGAGGTGGACTGACAATATAGGATAGCATTTTTGTCAATAGATGTAATAATACGTCACTGTCAATAAATGTACATATTATGTGTCATTGGATAGCTACACGTGTCATTCATGTGTCATTGGATAGCTACATTTGTCAATGCCTCAATGGATATATGATAGATACACTATTATAGGAGATGCAAGCCATGTGCTCAGATATCTAACACTTGGACTTATTGTTGTCTTGTATACACATTTAAATGTCTTCTGTGTTGATATGACTTCCTGTTAATAATAATGTACTATTAGTAGCAATTAAAGTAGATTATACATGTTGGACTGCTTGCTTATCTGCTTATGTTTTGATATCGTGCTGACTCTGTTTGCTTCTTGTGAACCCCCACAAAATGTAAACAGTTATTAGATACATTAGACAACCTTTAGAGAGTTTATTTAAGAATTTGATAAACTATAATGTTGTTACTATATGGGATATAGTGACATTAATTGGCCCTCTATGCAGAGAACACTCTATATATTTAGGGCACATATTCTAGTCCCATATACTGATATCTAACCTCTATATTGAGGACAAGTCTATATTTATGTAATGGATATTACTATGTATTCTCTAGACACAACAGTATAGCATATGGAGTCAATGAACTTTGCTATGAAAGCACATAAGTAATCTTACAATTATTATATTGATACTTTATTAATAACATTAACAATATAATAATATTATTTTAGTGATATCAATAGGCATAGTATAGGTTTCCTGGTTTAGGCTGTCTTCAGCTTCCTTGTGTACATTTGCTCATATGTCAACAATAGTGGGAGTAGAATTTACTGGTCAGGATATTGAATTCTTGTACTTTGGCTTCTATGAATTGTCCCCTTTACTCTACTGAAGAGTTAACCACTCATAAAACATTTTATATTTTATATGTACCTTTGTGGTTTAGTAGTGACTATTTTCAATAAATCGGTGATGTTTCTTTTAGCAATGCTGACTTGGTGTTGTTCACCAATCTGTTATAACAATAGGTAAATGGTCTTTGTAAACTGTTTTCAATATAGAGGTTATATAATACAATAAACTATTAGCATGGGACTAGAATAAGTGTCCTGAATAGAGATGATTATTTCCCCTTAATTCAGAATATGCTAACATATCATATACTAAAATACCTGTTCAGCTAAACTAAGATGTTCGTTAGCACAGAGAAAAGCAAGCTGGAATTTTCTAAGAATAGTAAATATATTTCCAAGTCCCCAGTAAGCTCTACATTGACCATATCTAGAATACAAGTAATAAAACAGACACATTAAGACGTTCCTAACTTGTCTCCAAGGTGACGAGCCAAATCTAGATGCTTCTTAAAATTGTCAGCAGCTTTATGATATTTTTGTGTTATCAATTGTACATTAGCTAAACTAAAATAACACTATGTAATGTCAAGATTGTGTATATAATGTTATTGTCATACTTGTGCTCCGATAACTGGATCTTTAAGTCTTAATGCTATTTCCAAAGCTCTGCTATAATAAGTTTAGAGAAAATATTTTAAATAATTAACATTATAATATACCAGTGATAAGCTGTTGCTATTTCTAATTTGCCTAACATGTGATGAGCATGAGCTAAGTTTGTACATGTTCTCCTTTGAGCATTAAGTTCATCATTATCATCAATATGTTGAAGATACTAAAAAGGATATAAAGAATTTAATATCATATTTCACAACAATTGTTTAACAAGGATGTAATATGTAGTGGTTTTAATACCAGTATAGTGTCTAAAGACCATAGTTAGAAGAAATGACAGCTCATAATAAGTTTTTCCATAAAAGTCTTTGTTTATTAGAACTAAAGTTAATGAAATAACTAGGTTATTACAACTTACCATTTCATTGTAAGTAATGGCTTCTTTAAAATTGCCAAGTAGATGATGGACATTGGCCAAAAGTCCAAGTGACTTCACTTCTGATGACATATCATTTAATTGATGACACAATTGTATATGTCCTCTATAAATTTAATACTACTAGTTTTATTGGTATATGGCAGTCTTACTGATAATAATGTATGGCTAACTGTAAGGACTTGTTACCATCTTCTTCTTTAGATTTCCTCAATAAATGTTTTGCATTAAAATGATGTATTTGTGCTAATGTAAATAGTAGATGGTTGACAATTTTCTATAAAGAATTCAATTGTATATATAAATTAAATATATACACATATGATTACCATATTTGGAGATTTCCGCATAATATTTAATCCTGTACGACAATAAGTAATTGCTTCATCAAATTTCCTCATATGTAAGACAATATTAGCCATTTTATAATAAATATCTGCTTGTTTATCACAGTTGCCTTCATAAGCACTCACTATAGACTTAAACTTTTCCAAAGCATCTTGACTTTGTTGTGGTGTGGTTTGTGAACTAAAAGAATTTTGTTGTCCTGTCAAAGTACATTGACTACACTGACTAATAGTCTCTTTAGTAATTGTCTCCTCCATAGAACTAATATACTGTTAATATTTGCTCAAACTTTCTTATATATAGCAAGTGGAAGGGTTGGGTCATAGTGTGTGTAGGTTGTGAGAATTGAATATATTGTAATGTCTAATAACTCAATGATCAGAGACAATAGAATCTATTGTTAGAGTGCTGGACAAAAGTTAGGATCTAAATAGTTATAATGTGTATCAGTTAATGAAGGGTTGAAATTAGTATAGTCCTTATCAATGTAGCCATGGCTGTCATCTTGAGTAATTTCTTTCATTTCATGAGTAGCTAAATGTTCGTCATCACTCCATTCACTATAATATGTATCAATAATATGACTTCTTTCATCACATAATATAAATTACCTATTAATACATTGATGACATAAATATATGGACTTGACACATTCCATGCACTGCCAATAAGGTGATATCAAGTTCTGACAACAACTAGAACATAATAAAGTACAAATGTTACTAGTATCTGGTGGACTAAGAGATGGGCTGGAACTGTCATCATCCTAAAATGAACACACACAGACACACATAATTAAATATACAATATAAATAATGTATTACATATATATACGCAATATGGTGATTATATTACTACATTTACAGATGTCTTATTATACATAACATTATATATAAGGATATGATATATGCATAACTTGATGTGGAGGAGGCTTGTCCCAAGGGCCATATATATTTCTCTAAGGCAATAACACGAGTGAGTATATACATGTAAAGTGTTCTATCAAAGGGTGATGTCATTATTATGTCACGTATGTACATGTATTATTAACATGTATTATTTAGTACTAACGGAAGAGAATGATTCCCTGTTATCATTTGTCATATACACTTTTGGCTTTAAAGAACGAAAAAACAAGGATGGTCGTCTTGTAGATAATCGTTTGGTTTTACCCTAAACACAGGAAATTATCAATCTGTTGTTGTGATAATGCTGTACTTTTCTTGAGTATGTAGCCAAATTGGGCATCCTGCCTGGCACAGGTAAACCAGCTTTAGCTAGTTTTATGAAATATTTTTGAACACGACAGCATACCTGGAAGGAAGACAAAACAAATGAGTACAGTAGTTATGACCATATATGGTCATTTCATTGAATAGCATAGCATATGGTATATGTAACTTTACAAGCACTATTGCTATTTGAACAATTGCCACGTAATGTACTTGTTTTGCAGTTCTGTTTCCCAAAGCATTTGCTATTTTTTGCCATCGTTTAGCTTCTATCTCTTCTGGTGGATAAATATGTAGAAATTCTTCTAATCTAGCCTGTCACATGACCATCAAATAAAATCATATGACTATCACATGATGTACCTGCTCTTCTTCAGTCCATGGTTGCCCATGACTGTTTTGTTTATCTTTAATAGTTTTTTCAACAACATCTTTATCTTTGCTTTCTTTGATGGCTATTTTCTTTTTACGAGTATTATAACCTTCATCTATTATTACTTCATTATATTGTTCCCAATTGATATCTGGAACCACGGCTATTGTCTGTCTAGATGGTAGTTGACTAACAAGGGACTGTATTAAAAAGTAGAATAGTTAAGAGGCTATATATACATTTTATATAACTTACTCCTTCTTTTAAATCATCCAAAACTGATAATGGATCATGTTCTACTTTAACTTGTAGTTCTTCTAGTGATTCTAAATCCTATAAATTAATAAATTAATTGTATGTACTGTTTATTGTCCAGCAGGAAGTCAATACTGTAGTGTGTATTAAACTAATCTACATCCCCTAAACACTAAATGTTAACAATACACAGTTACACAGTAAATCATATGTTTCATGCTAGATGAACAAACAGTCCAAGACTTTTGAATTAATTTACAATATTATTATATTGTAATTATTCATACTTTTATTGCTTGTAATTTTTGTGCTTCTAGAATACTCAATGTTTGAAGCAAAGATTGATAACTAGTGTACAATAAATGATATTAAGATCAGAGTTTATATTACTTACTCTTTGTTATATTTAAGTATTTCACTCTCACAATGAAAGTAATAGCCTTGTTCCATTGTTGCTCCTCCTCCTATAGGAGTAACAATGAGAGGAGTGGCTAATGGAGGAAGCCAAGGAAATTGAAGTCAGAAGGAAAAGCATGTGGTCATATGCTATAGCTGGTATTGGAGGGTTCTTGCTATTTTATTTACTGAGAAGGGTATCATTTACTAAAGGCAGAAGAGCTGAATCAATAAGACCTCCTATTCAAGATATTCTAGCTAAACCTGATAAAATAAATTATGATTTACGTGATCTACAAGCTCCTCGAGTGACTGGTCGCTTGTTTAAACTCCTAATATGGTTTTCGTATACACGACTTGGTCAGTTTCTATTAGTGGCCAGTAACATACGTCGTAGTAACTTGGATTTATTGACTGGGGAGCATATACCCGAACACCCTTCATTTAAACCACCTCCAATTTCTAATTGTAAATTGGTTCGAGTTGAAGTTAACAAAAAAATATTGAATGATTTTTGTGAGAACCCTCGTAAAGTCAAAAACAAGCATTTTTTTAGGCCTAATGTTTTAGACTATTACCATACTTATCGTTCTGGTGAATGCACTCCAACTGTTGTTGCCAAAAATATACTTAATGCTATTAAAGATTCCAATAAGGCCCGCCCACCTTTACGAGCTATAGTAGATTATTCTGATGCTGTTGTCATGGCAATGGCTGAAGCTTCAACAGATCGATGGCGCCAAGGAAAACCTCTTTCATTGCTCGATGGAATTCCAATTGCTGTAAAAGGAGAATATGTTGTAAACCCTTATCCATTTTTAGTTGGTGCTACTTTTAATGCTGCAGTTAATGAAAATCTTCAAGAAGGTCATATGGTTCGTAAGTTAAAGGAGTATGGTGCTATTATTATTGGTATTAGTAATATGCAAGAATTTGGTTGTGGGACAATAGGATCAAATGTTCATGCTATTTATAAAACACCACGCAATCCTTGTAATATTAACTATTATTGTGGTGGTAGTTCTTCTGGTTCAGCTGCTGCTGTGTCTGCTGGTCTTTGTCCACTGGCTTTAGGTGCAGATGGTGGAGGATCAATTCGAATTCCTGCTGGACTCTGTGGTGTTGTTGGTTTTAAACCAACTTATGAACTCCTCGATCTTAGTGGAGTATCAGCTCTTGCTTTTACTGTTGGTGTTCCAGGACCAATTGGAACTTCTACATTAGACATGGCTATTGCTTTAGATGCCTTTGTTAAGGAACAAGATGGCAATGTTCCTTTTAATCTAAGTGGATTTGGAGATAAATCATTGACAGGCCTTAAAGTCGGTGTCTATTGGCACTACTTCAAACATGCTGATAAGAATATTGTGAAGCAGTGTGAAGCATCACTTGATAGCCTTGTTAAACTTGGTGCTGAAATCAAAGAAATTATTATACCAGAATTAGAGGAGATGAGAGTAGCTTTAATACGTATTATTCTCACAGAAATGGCTAGTAATTTACACCGAGATATAGATTATAATTTTTCGAATTTCAGCTTAGAAACACTTCTTTCTTTGCAAGTTGGTTTAAATACATCTGGATTAGAATATGTTAATTGTCAGAAGCAACGTACTAGAGCTATTGAGATTGTCAAGTCATTATTTGAAGATGTAGATGTTATCGTTACTCCTGGGACAGGTTGTTCAGCTCCTAGAATCATTCCTAGTGCTTTATCTCATGGAATATCTGATTCTAAAACTTCTGGAGAGTTGATGAAGTTTGCCTTTCTTGCTAATCTTACCGGTATCCCAGCTCTAGTTATACCTGTTGGTACTCAGATGGAAGGTCTACCTATTAGCTTGCAGATAATGGCGTCGTGGTGTCAAGATGGGTTACTGTTAAAAGTGGGTCATGCTCTGGAGATGATGCTAGGTGATGTTATGCCATCACCTCAAGTCTATTATGATGTATTAAAGGATTATACTAAATGATAATTTACTTTAAATTATTTATTTCAAATAATTGATTTAAGTCTATTTTTCAATCATATATTTCATGCACGAGATAATATGTAATTATTTCAAAAAATTCTTTAAATTTCAAGGATCATTTCTTTAAATTTCAAAGATCAATTCATTTAATAATTGTGTTGTTCAAAGTTTGAGATTTACACACTCCTTTGCCTGGTACAGTAAATGGTATGCCACGATAAGTGGCCACGCCTTCATCATTTGTCATCAAATCAGGTTGAACTTGCTCAAATATTTTCTTTTTTGGATTAAGTTGAACATCAGGTGTACCTACAGTGAAAAATGTAGTTAATTAGTAGACGTCAATTCAATTCAGACCAGAATATCCTTCAAATGTTATCTTATCTCCTGGTACAACACCTAGTGGTGGATCTAATATCTCTATTTTATCTGGAGTAGAAGCACACATGACCATTGCTTCAGAGACGATACCTCTCATCCTAATACATTATATAATGTATAAATATAGTTTTATAAACCAGCTTACTTTACTGGTTTCAAGTTACATAAAAGTACAACCATTCGATTCTAAAGTGATAAAGAGGTGATATTATAACATTGGTTTTTACACTTACTTGCATATCTTGTAAGGATATATGTGCAACAAGACCACTACATACTGTCCGAGGTTTCTCTTCTCCTAGTTCAACTACAAACCACATGTCTATGAGGTCATGTTAAATTTACCTTCTTCAACATAAAGTGAGTCAGCATCAGGATGTTGTTTAACAGTTATTATCTGACCAATTCTAAAGTCGAGACGAGAGACATCAATTTTGTCTTTACCTACAAATAAATAAAGTAGTATCATTAATTATTATATGTACCTGAAGTAGCAGGAGGTGGTTTTTCTTTCTTTTCCTTTTTTGTTTTAGTTTCTTTGTCATTTCCTGAAACAGTGACTGGTTCTACCTTCAGATTCAATTTATCAGATAGATTACTGGATTCAACTGGTAATATTTGAGGGTTAGGTATTTGTGAAACTATAAAATAATTAACAGGTAATTATCAGTTATCAATGCTTACTTCCATTTAAGATCTCAGCTTGAATGAGCGTTTGTTTAAGACGTTCTACTTCTTTCCTTAATTGAGTATTTTCTCTCTCAAGATTTTGTACAGCAGCACTTTTCTATCAGATTAATAATTAATACAATAAATTAAAGGATCTTACTCACAAGAACAGGGGTACTAGTTTGATCATTAGCTATGGAAGGTGTGGTCAATTTTAACGAACACAATTTTCATCTTACTTGATTTTTGCTTTAATACTTCAATAAAAATATGTAACTGTTTTAAAGCAATGTCAGCTTCTTTAGAGCGATGTTCCAATCTCTTTAGCCTCTCCTCAGTAGATGCCATTATTACAACGTGGAACAAATGTGATGTCCCAGGAAGAACCACCCACTTGGTAGCACGTGGGCAGAGCAAGTATCCAATAGTATCCATTATGTTAATGTGTTATACTGAGAGCGCAAAATTTTATATAAAGAATTGAAGGTCAGACCATCAGAGTAGTCTGATTGATGATGAATTTATCAGAGGAGTTTTCAAAGTTGGAGAACGTTGATGTGACGATCTCTCAGCGTCTCGTTCAAAGATGGAGGAAGAATTTGAATACGATACGCGAACCAGAGATCCTCGCGGAGTTAATTGACTATTATCTCTCGACTCAGTCTTTGCCAGCTTTGAGGATATTAGTAGGCCTCAAAGATCTTCATTCTCAAGTACAGTATAAAGTCGATATGATATGCATTACGTAATATTACTCGTATTTTGTAGGATTTCTTTATAAAAGTCAATGATTGTTTGCATCGACAGTCTACAAGACTCCTCTCATTACAGCTTTTAGCTCATATGTTATCAGGACAAGTGAGTATATGATCATATAAGTTTGTTGCTTGACTTATTTCAAATAATTTTATTTCTAAAACCATCCCCTTTTTGTTTTATCTTTTGATATTCATGGCTCTTAGCTTAGACAAGGAAGAGTCTGTTTACATGAGACAAAGTATTATCATTTATTGTTTTAGGCTAGTTGGCTGTATAAGATGGTACATTCTCCAGTCTTTCCAACACTCTTACAACTGTTAAAGGTAAAAATGATGTTATACAATGACATTGTAGTGAAAATTGGTAACCATTGGTTGGTAATTACATTAAGATGAATTAAAATGAAGCCATTTCAAACAACAGTGGTACACCTGTTACTAATTGTTTGTTCTATAGACAAACCCTAATATGGTTGTCCTAACAAGTACAGTCTATGTATTGTGTGCACTAATACCACTTACTCCATATCATATTACTCCACATTTACCTGATCTTTTTGAATGTTTTACAAGACTAGCTACATTACCATCAAGAGAAAAGATTGGTATGATAATAATATTATTATTGTTTTATTAACATTTACTTAACAGAAAAATTTCCACAAGAGTTGTGTCTTGGTCTGGAGTCAGCTGTCTACTATTTATTCTTACAACTTTATGCATTATATCCTTGTTCATTTCTCCAATATCTTAAAGGACGATTTGGACCCACTGGAGAAGTGCAAACATATCAAGAGTATATTGCAGTAAGTGGCTCTAGTTGTTATAGGAGGTGTTTATCATGCTATTCTGTGCTGTGAATATATGAATATTATTCACAGTGAATTTTTGTCATTGTACATATAACTTTTTATTATTGTATATGAATATGGCTATATAATGATGACTTTGATTGTAACAGCTATTGGTACTATGTCTAAAGAATTTAACAGTGTGATATTTTAATGATGTATACTGTTGGTTTACTCTATTCTATGACTCTCCTATTCTCTCTCTTGTAGCCTCTCTTTCATTACGTGCAACTTCATCCAAACCTCATAACAGAGCTACCATTACAAGAGACTCAAAGAACAAGGTATGGTGACATTATACACTGATGTCTTTCAATACAATCAGTTGTAGGAGGTCCTTGTGATTTTAATCAATGCCTCCAGGTGTCTCTTTACTATTTAATGTTGTGTCCTTAAAATAATTTTCTCACCTGATATTCAATACCACAATAGTGACTATTAATACGATATACTATACTATGACCTTTGGGGTCATAATATTAAACAAAATTCTATAATCCATTTTGATTACTTAAAAACATCTGTTAACAGATGGAGCTCAAAAGATCCTCATGAGATAGCAACATTAGCTCTCTCTCTATGTCTTGATCCTTGCTTAGCTCCTAAGAACAATACATTGTCACCTGTAGAGAATGCTAAAGGTATATAACATGAACTATATAATATGTAACTTAACATATTATGTTAGAGTCCAAGTTGTCACCTTTACATCAACAAAGTTCTGTACATTTTAACTTTGACCCTAAACTTTGTGGTACACTTAATTCTACTGAATTAGCTGAAATATGGAGTCCTTCATTATCATTTGGTCAAATGACATTATTAGATGTTCCACGTAATCCAAGTCGTGCTAGTACTGTTACTACAATATCTAGTCCAAATTCTGAACTAAATAGTTTGCAAACAACTCCACGTCTTGGTGGTGGCCACCATTTTGTCTTCAATTATTCTCCTACTGCTTCTCTTGAAGCTGATACAGCTAGTATGATGAGTGAGAGACCACGTTCCGCAAGTATGTCGTCCCATCTTACATCAGGACGATCTTCTCCAATAAAACAGCCATCATCATGTGCTAATACACCTAAATCATTCAAGGAGAAGTTAAGTAATGTGTTCAGACGTCATTCAGATAATACAGAAGTTAGAGAAGATTTCACAAACATTTCAGTCTCCGAATTTGAAGTTAGTTTGAAACGTGAAGAATTTACTCAATCTGAAAGTCTTCCTTCACAAAACCAAAATGACCAGCTTTTAAGAAGTTGTCAAAATGCAACTCAAGTTCAAGCAACACATCCAATTCCACTAGAGCGTGAGAATTCATCATGTTCTTTAAGTTTAGAATCATCCTCTGATAGTCAAGAGAAATTGTCATTATCATTACCAACAACTACATTGAATCAAGTCCAAGTTGATAGCAACAAAGCTAGCTCATATCCTAATGTTGATAGTACTGTTTTACTTGCTTCTGAAAAACTAGAAGTCATTGCTAACTCACAAGAACCACCTGGTAGTACCTCTGTAGAGAGAAATACTAGTCATCATCGTCCATCATTCGTTACTATAGCGTCTGTCGATAGTGTTACAACTGTTGATACTTTAACACCAGTAGATAGTGTTTTAAGCCCTGTTATGATGTCTCGTAGTGTCCTTAAAGACAAGAGAGAATGTAGTACTTTTACTGTTGGTCACTCACCTTTATCAGCTCTCGATATGTATATTGAAAACGGTCATCTATTACATCGCAGGTCTTTGAAAGAGATCCCCCTAACAGAACTAGAGGGTATAGATTGGGACCATTACGGCACATGTCCTCACACTGATGAGTTAAGTCTAATGCACAATTTGATGGTTATGGTACACAGTCAACTCTTATTTGAGAGATATCAATGTCAACAACATGCTAAAAGAAACAGAAGACTCATGACTAAAGCTAGAAATGCTAATAAACTAGAAAATGAAATTGTCACTTTAGTAAGTCTATAGTTTGTTATATTTACTGTCTGTGATATTATTATAGCATCACTGTTTACATCAACAACAACAACAAATAGTCTGTTTAAAGGCAGAACTATCAAGACTGTATGAAGAACAAACAGACAAAACGTGCTCTAATTTGATATCAGAAAAAAGACAGTTGCAAATACAAAATGCTAAACTTCAAGAACAAGTGGCAAGACTATCTCAAGAACTGTCTTTGTTAAAAATAAAATATAATAATCAAACTGAAGTAAGTGTATGTACTGTGAATTATTTATTATACTAATATCATATTAGAATCTACAGTCAACTCAAACCCAACTCTTCACTTTACAAGAAGAAAAAGTTCAAGTAGCTGGTAAATTGAGTGAAATTGATAAACTCAAAGCTGAGGTTAGTCCGTTTATACAAGAGTGGAGTTTTGAGGTTTCACATTGTCTGTGATTATCCAGGTGTTGTCTTTGACTAAAGAGCATTTGTTAGTGGAAGAACTTTATCATCAACAACAGTTAACTGTAGCCACATTGAGGTGTGAATGCACACAACTTGAACAAATGAAAGCTTTAAATGAAGCCCTTTCTAAGGAGAAAGAAGGTTATTATATACTCAGACTATCTCAGCTTTAATTATGTAATATATATAGATGCTAATAATAGCTTGTCTGTTTGTAAGATGAAGATAAAGAGGTTGAAGCAATTGTTAGAAGAAGACAACATAGAAATGAAGAAACGTGACAATCAAATATTAGCTTTAAAGTCTTCTCTTCAAACAGCACAGGATAAATATACTGAGAAATCCAATGTAAGTATCAATAACAAAGTTATAATATAATATGTTGTGTCTTGTTCAATAGAGTCTAGAATCAAAATATCAAACCATTAAAGCTATTAATCAACAACTTGAAGAAGTATTGCTAGATAATAAAAGTTGTGGGCGTTCATGTCGTCATAAATATAGTGATCGCACTATGTCATCTAGTCCTTCTCCAATACCTTTGTAAAGAGCAACCTAATATCACTAATAATTGGCACACTGTATTATAATGTAACTGATATTCATATGTTTTTGTATTAATGTTATAAGACAATTTTGAAATAATGAAAAATAAATGAGAATTGCAAGGTCTATGGTAAAGTGTCTCGTAAATGAGCAAATAAGCTCCACCCATTAATTAAGTTAAAATCACTAAGTATGCAGTATAGTTTTAATATGTAAATGTTCCAAGCTGTTGTAATTTACTGTGTCAATCCATGTTAGCATGTACAGTGTTGATAGTTGCCATATATTATGGTAATTGTTACCATATCAACATTGCCATAGTAACAGTGTTCTGTAATGGTTTGTAATGGTAAATAATGGTCTTTAAAATATATTTGTGATGGTCTGATACTGCCATTTCTCCAGTGAGTATACTCCAGATAGTTTTGCTAGTCATCGTCCTTTGAAATTAAACTATGGACATTTGGAACCAGAGGTTTATATTGATGTGAGGTTGGATTTTGAGAAGGATGTTTTCCGACAAAGCAGTATCTCTGCTACAGAGGCTAATAAAATTGTTCAATAATTCAGTAATATTTGTTGTTGTTACTTTACAGTTACAAAATAATGAACAATGCTTTTTTTACATTTATTATTAAATAACAATTGTCTGTACAGGATAGAGGCTGGCTTGAGGTAGTAATCATATTACCTTGGAATGTGTGGTTTACAAATGTTAGAGTAATGTGTAAATTATATCAGCCATTGCATAGACGTACTGCTATAAAAGTCAATTAAAGACTAATGCTGAGAATTGCAATTATGATGAGACCAAACTGGAAAGTTGAGGTTTTCTGTAAATTTGTTAAGTTTTATGGTTTATTGATTAAGGTTTTTGGTTATCTATAACAAAACAGATTATCTAGTGTTAGCTACAAACTGTACTCACCTCTTTTCTTATCTCAACCTCATTTTGAGAAGAACATCATTCTCATTTATACAGTCAATACAATAGACTTGTGTAGCCAATATCTTACACTAAGTAGGTTTGAAAATGTAAAACTATTATTAGTAAAATTAGCAGCATTGTTCAATATTGTAGTAACATAGAATGTGTCCATTATAAAAGGATATTGTATGTGAGTTCTGTGATTCTAATCTTCAAATTATCCTCAGCAGTATCACTTACTTTTCTTAAGAATATCAAGTGTAGTCTGCATATATAGGTGTAGAGGAGTCAAAGTGCACACTTTCTTAGATTTTGATGTAGATTTTGTGGAGCTGTCAACATTTTTGGGGATTAAGATCAATGCACGAAATATCTCAAATAATTACAGCTATCAGAAAGTTATCACTGCATCTATCTGCTTTTTATAATACCTTTCACGTCAGAAATCTTAAAAGTATAGTTAATATTGGAATTCAGAAGAGGAGCGAACAAATAGATGTGGCTACTTGGATTACTTTGACAAAACTCAATGAAGCTCATAATGCATATTCTAGAATGTATTCCCATACTGTAAAATGTAAATAGAAGCTAATATGATACATATATGTAACATCACACACACACATTTTATTTTAACACAATTGATTGTCTGGTATTCAAGCCTATCTAGTATATTTTACAATATTGGACACTCCTTAGGAGGAGCAGAGGTGGTCTGTTATGTATATTTACAATGCAATATAGTTTGATCTTATATACATGTAGCCAGATTGGCTTTGACCTCATGTAATAACAAGAATTGTGTATGCATTGTAGATATGATTCAGTATATAGATGATTTAATAGAGTATTCACTAGTTTTATAAATCTTATTGCATCAGCACATGATAGAGGAATCTGTGTTTGTAATAATTCTGTAACAGTTTCTTCAATAGTCTAATATACGTTTTGTAAGTTAACTATATGTATATACAAATACCAATAGATACATGTCATATGTATATAAATTACTATAATAAGAGTTTGTATAGAATGGCTTACCATGTTACTATGGTGACATAGTTTATGATGACGTGGTTAGGATACAAGTTACCTTCTCATTTTAGTCAGATCCACCTTGAATGTAAAGTAAATTCGATTATATTAGAGTACTCATTGTCTGTACTCACAAATAGATGACATAAATGTACCTCTAACCTCTTATTCTACCTGTATATATTATGTACATGTAAAATAATAGATCTTTTTAGTTTTTTGCAGACTAGCAAGCAAAGTCTTTGAATGCAACGAATTCTGTATGCTCTATCTATTATGAAGTTACTTACTTGTTTGCAGCTGCTAAATTACTTACTGGAGATCATTTAAGTAGATTATAGTTTTCTTAAGTGACCACACATCATCTGATAAGTGTTTTTTCAAGTGGTTCTATAGACATTTGGCTCGTTTTTGGACCTCAAAGTTTTCACTTCAATTCAGGTGATAATTTTAATTACATGATAAGTAATAAGTGTGAATATTGTAAAAGAACAAAAAATAAATTAAAAATGGTAGAATATAAACATCAATCTACTTTAAAGTAAAATAAACATGGCAAAAAGACCTAGGATTTTGACAGCAGAGGATGTAATCCATGAGCTTGATGGAGACAACTATTTCCTTGAACTAGATGATCCTCAAGAGCCAATTATGCCTGGAAGTGACGATGATTTCAGTGATTTGGAAGATATTAATGAGGATGATGAAGAAGGTAATTATATTCATATCAACAACAAAGTGATATCTGTGGTTAGTATCTACCAGTATAGCAACTTTTTTTCTTATTTTTTTAGAAAATCCATACCATAGCTCTATCTTACATCCATCTATCTCAGTTTGCAACCACACATCACAGCAACCAAACAATTGTCCATCACTATTCTCTACTATACAAACATCTCAATCATTAATACTTCCTCTAATTCAATCAACTATAGTTCAAACATCAACCTTTATTAATTAACGGAATTGCGCATTGCGCGTAATATTGTACTTGAGACGTAAGAGAAAGTAACGTGTTTTGTATTTCACTAGTTGGCTAGCCTTCTAACGCGCTACAGCAGCCGGTGAAACTACTCAACGAGGGTTTAGAAGTGTTCCTGCTATCTTTGCAAACAGATTTAAGGTAAATGAGTGAGTTTTGTAAGCGTGTTGTGACACCTTTAGCGTACAAGCATTAGTATGTAAATATACTTTCGTTGTTGTATACTTATGTATATAACGAGTATGTGTTAGTAGATGTTGATCATATTTGCTACATTATAGCTTGTTTTAATGATGATAAAGTAAGATAACGTTCAAGTGATATTTATAAGGTTGTAAAGCAAATTTACTATTTGGCTTATGATAAAGTAGAAATCAATCTCTTTCTAGCTTCCAAGTGTGGCCTGGTATAAATACTTTTTGCATTCCTAACATCTCCAGTAGGTGTATGTAAACTGTCTTCTTTTATTGTAACACAGGTTATATTTACTCCATGTTCCTTCATCTGATAGTGTGGCATTACTTGATATTGAAGTTGAGGGACTGAAAAAAGATAGCAAGACTTGCAACGTTAACTGTTCTAACTGTCGATAACTTTGTCCTAACTTTGAGGAAAGACATAGCAGTTCTTTCTAAAGGTATGTATTGTGATATAATATATGCATTTGCTATAGCAAAATCTACTAGATATTTACAACACACTGATATACATTTTCATTTCTTAGTCAGAGACAATAATAGTATTGTTGGAATTGATCATTATGATCAACACTTCTCACATATATGTTTTGCTCTATTATGCTAAAGGACATGGTTTTTTTTAAATTTGTCCTTTTGTCTTCACAAGAAGCAGTATAATTTTTTCCAAAAATTACGTGTATAACTTCCATCACAACATTACCACCTAATCCCATTTCATTACATAAGTAATCAACATTAAAGTGTTATAAAATCTGCATAGACATGTGAAAGAGCCATTATGTTGCAGCAGCCATTTTCTGCCACAATCCACCTAACTATGTGAATCAGTTTTTCTGTTGTCTGGAAATCCAAGCTAGACAAATAGTTCAACCAATATTGAATGATATCATAATGCAGTGGTGGAGCCACCAATTTTATCGTGATCAGGTATATACTATAATCCACCTGTATTTTCTTTGACGTGCCACTTGTGTTTATAAAAATAAATGTCAGCATTTTCTCTTATATGTGCATGTTAAATATTGCATTAATTTAAAAAATTTCCTTGTTTTACTACCACATGTACATCTAAAATAATCAATTAATATTAATTAATATTAATATTACTCCTCTTCAATGTTGAATAATTAAAAGCAAGAAAATCCCCAAACTTGATCAATAAATTAACACACGTAAATTTTTAGTATACTGACGTAGTGTACCTACCTACTCAGTATACTACAACTCAGACCTGTAGTATACTGAATCAGTATACTACAAAAGTACGAATCACGTGAATACATACAGGTTGCCGCCATAATGTTAAACTACACATTGCAGCTGCAAGAATCAAAGAAGGATTGAGGTCTCTCATTTTACTTTACAAGATTGCTATGTTTTTACTTCACAGGTATTAATGGAGTAGAACATAATTATAGTTAGGTTTATATTCCAATTCCTGGATAATGAAGAATATGTGAGACTGTTTTATATTAATTTAATCTTGTGTTTTCTCAGTGTATCAGGTTTGTAATGAGTTTGTAAAACTGGTTAGTCAAATGTCTGTGTCAGTAGGAACAGCCTGACATCTAAATATATTTGTAAGAATCCATTCTATTTAATATTGTTCTATTTGTCAATATATATCTCAGACTACAAATAAGAGGTTAGTCAAACATGATGTGTACTCTTTATTTGTCAGTAGGAGTAGGTTTGTGTTTTATAGAAGTACTTTATTACATAACTGTGTCTCCTATTACCTTAATATAAAAAAGGTATAGATATAAATTCTGTATTAATTTGTGTATTAATCAAGAAGTATTTAAGTGCGGACTGATAGTAACAAGAGCTTTCAATAAAGCGAAGGATTTACAGGTAAGACTCTTGTCAACTCATTATTGTTGTGTTGTCTCTTTCTTTATAGAATTATATGCTAGTCCTATCTGTTGGATAACAATGAAAGGTTACCAAATATTGATTAGTTATAAGCAGCTTTATACAATATAATAGATACCAGATCACTTCCAGAGTCTTTGGTGTTATGAGTGCTGCTATCAGATATAACATGGTAACATAATGTAGAAACACACTCAATAATAGTCAGTGGTGATGTGATTTCTTATTCTATGGGCAGTTTGCTTTGTGTCTGTGTTCACTACTAGTGAAATAATCTAGACATTTTGTTATATTTGTGTAATGATTACTAAAGGTACACATAGTTTATGCTGTTAGTAAAATTGAAATAAGACTGTATAACATAATATCGTGTTTGTTTTATCTTTTGTGTCACGTACACACACATACAGGTTAACGACTTCATAAAGTGTAAGTTTCATATTTGTTAATAAGACTGTAAATAATACTTTGGTAATTTTATGTTGTGTGATAGTGCTGAATATACAACTGTCGAATGTACCACTCTCAAATGATATACTGTCAATATTATTGTAATGTAATGTTAGCCTATATTACATAATTATTCTCTATTTTTTTATATAGCATCATTGGAGTGTTGTCGTAAGTTCAGAGGTAACAATAATGTATGCTATATTTTATAATTTTTATTATATACTATTTCATATTTTTTTCTTCTTTTCTCATTTTTCTCTACAGATCTTTAGGTAGGTTGGTGCTTCAAGACACTTATTTATCTCTCCTTCTGATGCTGTAAGTTAGTAATGTATATTATATTAACTTAAGAGTTTATAACACATTAATATTTTTTTAATTTTTCTTTCTTTCTATAGCATCATTGGAGTCCAGGATCTAGTTGGTTGTCGTAAGTTCAGAGGTAACAATAATGTATGCTATATTTTATAATTTTTATTATATACTATTTCCTATATTTTCTTTTTTTCTCATCCTTTTTTCAACAGATCTTTAGGTTGGAGGTCGCTGCCTCAAGACACATTCAACTATCTCTACATTGAGGGTGTAAGTTCATTAGTACTTAATACAAGGTCATAAAATGTAGTTGTTGGTAGTATATCATTTGAGAGTGGTACATTCGACAGTTGTAAATTTGGTAGAGTGTAGTTGTAATTAAAGTAATATACAATTGTATCCTCTAGAGCAAGGGACAAAGGTGCAGTATATGACCCTGGAGAAGGCTGAGGAAGTCACAAGCAATAATTAGTTATCTTGTTTCCACCCCCATACATCCCAAGGCTATTTTGGGTTAAGCTAGACCATTAATTAAAATATGAGGTGTGGTCAAAATAAGCCAAACCCAATGTTAGTAGGTGTGTCTGTCTACTGAAGCCTGATAAGTAGGCGTTGTTTTTTTTGTTGTTTTTAAATTTTTTTAATTACAATATTGCATTCTTCATAAAACCATTGAAAAAATTAAATTACAAATTAACAGTGTTAATTTATTTATTCAAACTGAGAAAAGTTGATACGTTGTTTCAGGTTAAGAGTGTATGTTACAGAAATAAACATAGATATCAGGTCATCATTTTTAGAACCTATATGTAGTATGTAGTAGATGATTAGTTTGAAACAAAGAATCATTTCGCATATTTTGATGAAACTTTGGCTATTAGCTGCCACAATACTTCTTGAGCCCTTAAATAAGAAGCAGAGATTTACATACAAACAGCTATTTTTAGATATTGAAGAAAATCTGTTAATCTACTGTTACTTGACATGTATCAATATTGTGTCCTTTACTTTTCTAATAGAAACAGCTGACACATGTACAAAATGTGGCTCATTTGCAACAGGCTAAAAAAGATAGACAATAAAGAGTTGACTGTCATTTTGTAGGATTTGTTGATTAAATCTATTTTAAGGTTTTTCCATTCACAATATAATATAATGTACACTAAATATGTACTCCTGATAATCAACTTACTAAACACTTTTTGGAATAGTGAACTTGTACTGTAGTATAGGTTGACTTATAAAACTGTTGATAAATGTATAAAGAAGTGTCTTCTGATCCTAACAGATCAGAGAGTGATGTGTATCATATATAAACAAAAACTAACTCCTTATCGCAACTAATATATTCATTTTTCACAGACAGTCCTACAAACTTTGTACAATTGGGGTGTTCTTTGTTAGTCCTTAGACAGGTCCTTGTCTCCACAGACCAGAGTTTAAGTTCACCATCTGTTGAGCTATGAAAAGTATAGTTGATTCACCCACTCAGCTAGCTAGCCATGTTTACAGTAATAGTTTACGTTGAGACTAACTCATTATCATTAAAGTACTACATATAGATAATGGCCTTTTTATGACCTCTCAATGACAATACAGGCTTTGCAAACATTCTTATATCCGCCAACCTAATTATACAATCTGCAGCAATGATATACAACATTGTTGATTGCATTTAAAGCTACTATGACAATAGTATAAACTAAGCTATTTTCTAATGGACAGTTACGTAGCACATCTATTCTCTTACCAGTACTACCATAAGCCAGATGATATCTATTATTAGGTTGAAATCTCACACTAGAGATAATATCTTGTGTAGAGACTGAGCACTGTGGTTTAATGTTAAATGCCACAGTTTAGAGAACAGTCACTGCTCCCAGAAGCCAAGAGAAATGAGTCATATTTGTTATAGTAAACAGACCTCTTCTATGACGCTACTAAATAGTAGAATGAGACACTCAATATTGTAATATATCAGATCCTCGTTTCTTTGGATTAAGGAAGCACTGACTATAAGAGGTTAGTATTGTCATGTCTTTCATTGCTGTGAGTAATACTAACACTTAAGCCCCAGAAGAGAATGGACACAAATTATACTGACCTGATATGTGTGGATAGATTTGTTATGGTGAGTATTGCAGATTGATAATGTACCATCAAAATCACTAGCTGTTAATTATACAATATTAAACCAACAGCAGTCTCACCTTAATTCTTTTAGCATAACTCAAACAGCAAATTAAGAACTCACCATCTCTATCAAATTCAATAGTAGATACAATACTGCTATTTCCGATAGGTGTGTCACCATAATATAATGTAAAAAATTCTTGAAATGTTGAGTATTTAGTAACATCAGTCAGTATGTCACAAAATAAAGATGCGGAGGAGAGGAGGAAGCTATGTTTTGAGTTGATGGATCATGTTGACCCACTGTATAGTAATATGCAACAATAAACTATAACTCATACAGTAACTATGTTATGCTAAGAAAAATATAATTGTTCTTGTTACTGTTACATGAAGTATACTCACAGATATTAGGTGAGTTGGAGAGAGAGTAATAACATTGCAATAACTCATCAAAATTACTGTGAAGACAGTGCTTTCTTTTAGATAACTGAGACTATAAAATAAAGGTATTGATACTTACGTGCAAAAGGTTAAGACACAAAATTATTAGCCAAGTTATTATCATTAGCAAGTTTAATCAAAGGCATATTGTTCCCTCTTCTGAAAATGTGACATTATCAGATTCAGTTTCCAGAGTCTGGGCCTCAATGTCTTTGTCTATTAATTGTAACTCTTTATTAACTTCTTATAATTGCTGCAAACCACAACAAAAAACGCCAAATTGAAAAAGTAGCATATTAACTCAATTTATGTACGTGAAGTTTCCTTTTCTTAGCTTTGGTCAAAAATTCAGTATATATCTTCTTAGATATTATTGCCTGCTCCTAAACAAAAGTAGTTTGTCTTAAAGATATAGCATGTGTAGTTTGTCATAGCATGTACTTAATACAATACAGTGTAATTATTGAAACATAATTCTACATTACCTTCTTAACTGCCATATGTTGAGAAGCAACAATAGAGTTCTCCTTCCCTACAGAAATATTTATAAAACTTTGTAAATTATAACTAACATAAGAAATTTGGGACAACAAATTCATCTTGAGACGAAATTAAAAAGTTCATATCATCAATTATAAATAATTCGTTAAAATTAATAATTATTAATCGTATATATATATATATATATATATATATAATTATATATATATATATATATATCAATTATATAAAAACTCTTTAGCGTACATCTCATTTAATGCTTAGATAAAGTATATACTACTTCGTGTCATTAACTTGTATCATAATTCAGAAAGGTTGATACGTCTTGAGAACTAGTAAAGATATACTGACTTTTTGCAGACATTTAATGTACATTTATATAACTCATACCATTGTGACAGTCCATGTTAGAAGTAAAGATTACTTAGTACCACCAAAAAGAGAGAGGAGACTATAAACAGTGACAATGTCTACTGCTGAGTGCCATATAGTGATACCTTCACAATAACCACATACAATGAATACAACAATATATGAACTTACCAAAACATAGAGAAAATGCTCTAAAATGTAAACAGCAATATAAACAAACTATGAAATGTTAAGAACACCTGAATCCATACAGATTGTACAGATATCAATAGACAATAGATGAAGGACAATACATAGGCTAAATATAAGTATAAAATAAACATAGTATATTAAAAGTACTCACCAAGGAATAGTCCGATTAGAAAGTGAGCTGCTGGTTCAGGGATACCTAACAGAAGAGACACACTCCCTTCTACCGACATTATTTCATGAACGTTTGTGATTTTTAACTCTTTTTGTGTTGAACTATTAATTTTACTGAACTACTAATTTTATTATAGCTAGGGAATTATTCGGAGGAGAAATTAAGGGATGACTAAAACTGGAGGAATTAATGGAGGAGGAATTAAAGTATTACAAATTAAAGGAGGATTAATTAAAGCAGGAATTAAAGGAGAAGAAATTAAAGTATGAGAAATTAAAGGTGAGTTAATTAAAATAGAAATTAAAAGATGAATTTAAATATAAATTAATGGAAAGAATTAAAGTAAAAGAAACTAAAGGAGGAATTAGAGAAAAAAGAGAAATTAAGAAAGGATGAATTACAGCAGCAATTAAAGGAAAATTTTATATAAAGTTACATTCTGTTAAACTAAGTCCTCTAGTTACTGGTACTCCACCTTTATTATCCCAGATAGTGTAAATTGTTAGTATTGTATAACCAATGGAATAATTATATGATGTTACAGGGATGGTATTTGACCTCCACCTGACTTTCCCACCAAAATGTATGGTCAAATCCATGATGAATTACAAACTAGAGATATAGTTTTGTTTTCGGGGGCTACAAGTTCAGGAGCACTTATCAAAAATATTTGATGGAGCTATTTTTTCATATGTTGGTTTGTAAGTATAATAGGATATAATATAACAACATATGAAATATGGTAGGTATAACAACATCGATATTCCAGTTATGTCATGGTTTGAGAATCTAGTACTAATAAAGCAGGACTTGTTGATCTTGATACAGGAACTGTCTGAAGAGGTATAGAACTCTTCCCACTCAGGAATAAAATTTTCTCTGGCTGGTATAATCGTGTTGGTATTCAACAATAAACTGGACTAACTGATGAGCAATGGGAGACATTTTATATGAGACAATGTTAAAAGTTAGATATGAAAGTAATAGTATTGTCATTTGTATTAAGAAGTTTCAAGGAAGACCATATGAAAAGAACCAGTTAGATTTGATTATGTCTGCTGTTGATTTTAATGACAAATACTTGGATTTTCTCAGGAGTCATGAAGAAAATTTGAGTTCTATATTTTGTAGTGAACTTGTTGCTCATGTATATCAAGAACTTAATCTCATTGGTGAGAACAGTACTTGTAATACTTTATTATATTATTTTCTTCTAGATAAAACCAGGCTCTCCAGTGAGTATACTCCAGATAGTTTTGCTAGTCATTGTTCTTTGAAATTAAACTATGGACATTTGGAACCAGAGGTTTATATTGATGTGAGGTTGGATTTTGAGAAGGAAGTTTTCCGACAAAGCAGTATCTCGGCTACAGAAGCTAATAAAATTGTTCAATAATTCAGTGATATTTGTTGTTAGTACTTTATAGTTACAAAATAACTACACGCTTTTTACATTTATTATTAAATAACAATTGTCTGTACAGGATAGAGGCTGGCTTAAGGTAGTGATCATATTACCATTGGAATGTTGTGGTTTACAAGTGTTAGAGTAATGTGTAAATTATATCAGCCATTGCATAGACGTGCTGCTATAAAGTCAATTAAAGACTAATGCTGAGAATTACAATTATGATGAGACCAAACTGGAAAGTTGAGGTTTTCTGTAAATATGTTAAGTTTTAAGGTTTAGGGTTATCTATAACAAAACAGATTATCTAGTGTTAGCTACAAACTGTACTTACCTCTTTTCTAATCTCAACCTCATTTTGAAAAGAATATCATTCTCATTTATACAGTCAATACAATAGTCTTGTGTGGCCAATATCTTACACTAAGTAGGTTTGAAAATGTAAAACTATTATTAGTAAAATTAGCAGCATTGTTCAATATTGTAGTAACATAGTGTGTGTCCATTATTAAAGGATATTGTATGTGAGTTCTGTGATTCTAATCTTCAAATTATCCTCAGCAGTTTCACTCACTTTTCTTAAGAATATCGACTGTAGTCTGCATATATAGGTGTAGAGGAATTAAAGTGCACACTTTCTTGGATTTTGATGTATATTTTGTGGACCTGTCAATATTTTTGGGGATTAAGATCGATGCATGAAACATCTCAAATAATTACAGCTATCAGAAAGTTGTCACTGCATCTATCTGCTTTTTATAGTACCTTTCCCATCAGAAATAAAAGTATAGTCAATATTGGAATTCAGAAGAGGAGCGAACAAATAGTTGTGGCTACTTGGATTACTTTGACAAAACTCAATGAAGCTCATAATGCATATTCTAGAATGTATTCTCATATTGTAAGTAGTACCTAATATGATACATATATGTAACATCACACACACATATTATATTAACACAATTCATTGTCTGGTACAATATTGGACACTCCTTAGGAGCAGAGGTGGTCTGTTATGTAAATTTACAATGCAATGTAGTTTGATCTTGTGTATCATATAGCCAGATTGGCTTTGACCTCATGTAATAACAAGAATTGTGTATGCATTGTAGATATGATTCAGTATATAGATGATTTAATAGAGTATTCACTAGTTTTATAAATCTTATTGCATGAGCACATGATAGATGAATCTGTGTTTTTAATAATTCTGTAACAGTTTCTTTAATAGTCTAATATACATTTTGTAAGTTAGCTATATGTATATACAAATAAATATAGATACATGTCATGTATATAAATTACTATAATAAGAGTTTGTATAGAATGGCCTACCATGTTACTATGGTGACATAGTTTATGATGACATGATTAGGATACAAGTTACCTTCTCATTTCAGTCAGATCCACCTTGAATGTAAAGTAGATTTGATTATATTAGAGTACTCATTGTTTGTACTCGCAAATAGATGACATAAATGTACCCCTAACCTCTTATTCTACCTGTATATATTATGTACATGTAAAAGAATAGATCTTTTTAGTTTTTTGCAGACTAGCAAGCAAAGTCTGCAACAAATTCTGTATGCTCTATTTATTATAAAGTTACTTACTTGTTTGCAGCTGCTAAATTACTTACTGGAGATCATTTAAGTAGATTATAGTTTTCTTAAGTGACCACACATCATCTGATAAGTGTTTTTTCAAGTGGTTACTATAGACATTTGGCTCGTTTTTGGACCTCAAGTTTTCACTTCAATTCAGGTGATAATTTTAATTATATGATATTACATAAGTGTGAATATTGTAAAAGAACAAAAAATAAATTAAAAATGGTAGAATATAAACATCAATCTACTTTAAAGTAAAATAAACATGGCAAAAAGACCTAGGATTTTGACAGCAGAGGATGTAATCTATGAACTCGATGGAGACGACTATTTCCTTGAACTAGATGATCCTCAAGAGCCAATTATGCCTGGAAGTGACGATGATTTCAGCAATTTGGAAGATATTAATGAGGATGATGAAGAAGGTAATTATATTCATATCAACAATAAAGTGATATCTGTGGTTAGTATCTACCAGTATAGCAATTTTTTTTTCTTATTTTTTTAGAAAATCCATACCATAGTTCTATCTTACATCCATCTATCTCAGTTTGCAACCACACATCACAGCAACCAAACAATTGTTCATCACTATCCTCTACTATACAAACATCTCAATCATTAATACTTCCTCTAATTCAATCAACTATAGTTCAAACATCAACCTTTATTAATTAACGGAATTGCACATTGCGCGTAATATTGTATTTGAGACGTAAGAGAAAGTAACGTGTTTTGTATTTCACTAGTTGGCTAGCCTTCTAACGCGCTACAGCAGCCGGTGAAACTACTCAACGAGGGTTTAGAAGTGTTCCTGCTATCTTTGGAAACAGTTTTAAGGTAAATGAGTGAGTTTTGTAAGCGTGTTGTGACACCTTTAGCGTACAAGCATTAGTATGTAAATATACTTTCGTTGTTGTATACTTATGTATATAACGAGTATGTGTTAGTAGATGTTGATCATATTTGCTATATTATAGCTTGTATTAATGATGATAAAGTAAGATAACGTTCAAATGATGTTTATAAGGTTGTAAAGCAAATTTACTATTTGTCTTATGATAAAGTAGAAATCAATCTCTTTCTAGCTTCCAAATGTGGTATAAATACTTTTTGCATTCCTAACATCTCCAGTAGGTGTATGTAAACTGTCTTATTTTATTGTAACACAGGTAATATTTGCTCCATGTTCCTTCATCTGATAGTGTGGCATTACTTGATAATGAACTTGAGGGACTGAAAAAAGATAGCGAGACTTGCAACTGTTTTAATTGCCAATAACTTTGTCCTAACTTTGAGGAAAGACAGCAGTTCTTTCTGAAGGTATGTATTGTGATATAGCATTTGCTATAGCAAAATCTACTAGATATTTACAACACACTGATATAGATTTTCATTTCTTAGTCAGAGACAATAGATTATGATCAACACTTCTCATGTACATGCTTTGCTCTATTATGTTAAAAGGACATGTTTTTTAAAATTGTCCTTTTGTCATTGCAAGAAGCAGTATAGTTTTTTCCAACAATTACATGTACAACTTCCATCACAACATTACCCCTCTTAAATGTTGAATAATTAAAAGAAAGAAAATCCCCCAAACTTGATCAGTAAATTAACATGCGTAAATTGTAGTATACTGACGTAGTGTACCTACCTACTCTGTATACTACAACTCAGACCTGTAGTATACCGAATCAGTATACTATGAAAGTACGAATCACATGAATACATACAGGTTGCCACCATAATGTTAAACTACACATTGCAGCTCCAAGAATCAAAGAAGGATTGAGGTCTCTCATTCTACCTTACAAGGTTGATATGTTTTTAATTCACAGGTATTAATGGAGTAGAACATAATTATAGTTAGGTTTATATCCTAATTCCTGGATAATGAAGAGTATGTAAGAATGTTTTATATTAATTTAATCTTGTGTTTTCTCACTGTGTATCAGGATTGTAATGAGTTTGTAAAACTGGTTAGCCAAATGTCTGTGTCAGTAGGAACAGCCTGATGTCTAAACATATTTGTAAGAATCCATTTTATTTAATATTGTTCTATTCTTTGTCAATATGTATCTCAGACTACAGTAAGACTACAGATGAGAGGTTAGTCAAACATGATGTGTACTCTTTATTTGTCAGTAAGAGTAGGTTTGTGTTTTATAGCAGTACTTTATTACATAACTGTGTCTCCTATTACCTTAATACAAGGTATACATATAAATTCTGTATTAATTTGTGTATTAATCAAGAAGTATTCAAGTGCAGACTGATAGTAACAAGAGCTTTCAATAAAGCGAAGGATTTACAGGTAAGACTCTTGTCAACTCATTATTGTTGTGTTGTCTCTTTCTTTATAGAATTATATGCTAGTCCTATCTGTTGGATAACAATGAAAGGTTACCAAATATTGATTAGTTATAAGCAGCTTTATACAATATAATAGATATATACCAGATCACTTCCAGAGTCTTTGGCGTTATGAGTGCTGCTATCAGATATAACATGGTAACATAATGTAGAAACACACTCAATAATAATAGTCAGTGATGATGTGATTTCTTATTCTATGGGGAGTTTTGCTTTGTGTCTGTGTTAACTAGTGAAACAATCTGGACATTTTGTTATATTTGTGTAATGATTACTAAAGGTACAAATAGTTTATGCTGTTAAGAAAATTGAAATAACACTGTATAACATAACATTGTGTTTGTTTTATCTTTTGTGTCACGTACACACACATACAGGTTAAAGACTTCATAAAGTGTAAGTTTCATATTTGTTAATAAGACTGTAAAATACTTTGGTAATTTTGTTATGTGATATGATACTGCTAAATATACAACTGTCGAATGTACCACTCTCAAATGATATACTGTCAATATTATTGTAATGTAATGTTAGCCTATATTACATAATTATTCTCTATTCTTTTTTATATAGCATCATTGGAGTGTTGTCGTAAGTTCAGAGGTAACAATAATGTATGCTATATTTTATACTATTTCATATTTTTTCTTCTTTTTCATTTTTTCTACAGATCTTTATGTTAGAGGTTGCTACTTCAAGACACTTATTCATCTCTCCTTCTGAGGGTACAACATCTCTCCTTCTGAGGTTACAACATCTCTCCTTCTGAGGTTACAACATCTCTCCTTCTGAGGTTGCAACATCTCTCCTTCTGAGGGTACAACATTCTCCTTCTGAGGGTGCAACATCTCTCCTTCTGAGGGTACAACAGTTGTTGTTGTTGTAAGTTCAGAGGTAACAATAATGTATGCTATATTTTATAATTTTTTTAATATACTATTTCATATTGTTTTCTTTCTCATTTTTTTCTACAGATCTTTAGGTTAGAGGTTGCTGCTTCAAGACACTTATTCATCTCTCCTTCTGAGGGTGCAACATCTCTCCTTCTGAGGTTGCAACATCTCTCATTCTGAGGGTACAACATCTCTCCTTCTGAGGGTACATCTCTCCTTCTGAGGGTACAACATCTCTCCTTCTGAGGGTGTAACATCTGTCCTTCTTAGGATGCAACATCTCTCCTTCTGAGGGTACAACATCTCTCTTTCTGAGGGTACAACAGTTGTTGTCGTAAGTTCAGAGATAACAATAATGTATGCTATATTTTATAATTTTTTTATATACTATTTCATATTTTTTTCTTCTTTTTCATTTTTTCTACAGACCTTTAGGTTAGAGGTCGCGGCTTCAAGACACTTATTCATCTCTTCTTCTGAGGGTACAACATTTCTCCTTCTGAGGGTCCAACATCTCTCCTTCTTAGGGTACAACATCTCTCCTTCTGAGGGTACAACATCTCTCCTTCTGAGGGTACAACAGTTGTTGTCGTAAGTTCAAAGGTAACAATAATGTATGTTATATTTTATAATTTTTTAAATATACTATTCATATTTTTTTCTTCTTTCTCATTTTTTTCTACAGATTTTAGGTTAGAGGTCACTGCTTCAAGACATTTATTCATCTCTTCTTCTGAGGTTGCAGCATCTCTCCTTCTGAGGGTGCAACATCTCTCCTTCTGAGGGTGCAGCATCTCTCCTTCTGAGGGTACAACTGTTGTTGTCGTAAGTTCAGAGGTAACAACTATGTATGCTATATTTTATAATTTTTTTATATACTATTTCATATTTTTTTCTACAGATCTTAGGTTAGAGGTCACTGCTTCAAGACACTTATTCATCTCTCCTTCTGAGGGTACAACATCTCTCCTTCTGAAGGCGCAACATGTCTCCTTCTGAGGTTGCAGCATCTCTCCTTCTGAGGGTACAGCGTCTCTTCTTCTGAGGGTGCAAGTAAGTAATGTATATTATATTAACGTGTACACATTATTATTTCTTATTTTTGTTTCTTTTTATAGCATCATTGGAGTCCAGGATCTAATTTTGTCATAAGTTTATAGGTAACAATAATGTATGCTATATTTTATGATTTTTATTATATACTATTTCCTATAATTTTTTTCTCATCTTTTTATCTACAGATCCTTAGGTTGGAGGTTGCTACCTCAAGACGCATTCATCTATCTTTACATCAAAGGCTTTAGATTGGAAGTCGCTACCTCAAGAAGCATTCATCTATCTTTACATTGATAGTGTAAGTTCATTAGTACTTTATACAAGGTCATAAATTGTAGTTGTTGGTAGTATATCATTTGAGAGTGGTACATTCGACAGTTGTAAATTGGGTGTATTTGTAATTAAAGTAATATACAATTATATCCTCTAGAGCAAGGGACAAAGGTGCAGTATATGATCCTGGAGAAGACTGAGGAAGTCACGAGCAACTAATTATTTTAAAAAATTATTTATTTCCACCCCATACATCCCAAGGCTATTTTGGGTTAAGCTAGACCATTAATTAAAATATGAGGTGTGGTCAAAATAAGCCAAACCCAATGTTAGTAGGTGTGTCTGTCTACTGAAGCCTGATTAGTAGGTGTGGTGTTTGTAGTTAGGTTTATATTCTATAAAAATAAGGGATTAATTAAAATATTTCAGGTGTGGATGAGCCACACTTGTGGGTGTGGCAGATGGAGTTTGATGAGTGGGTGTTGTGCTAGCAGTTAGGCTTACATTTGTTGGTGTTTCTAACTAATGGGCAAGGTTATAGTGTATTTCCCATTGCTATTCTCATCCTAAAATACTGTACTAATCAATAAACACTAATGCATTTTGCACAAAAAAGGTTTAGTTAAATTCTAAACGCAGTTAAAATCTAAAGCCCTAAACCTTGATCAATAAACAGTATAGCTTTAACATATTTACAAAAAAACTCAACTTTTCAGTTTTGTCATATCATAATTGCAATTCTCAACACTAGTCTATAATTGACTTTTATTGCAGTATGTCTAAGCAATGGCTAATGAATTTTGTTTGTTTTTTTTTACTGAAATCACTTCAAATTTTTTGTGATGATAGCTATATAGATATTTGTTAAGTGACATGAGTATTACTGCTCTAAAATGTTGCATTATCCTTTTAAAAATGTGTATATAATGAATGCCCTTTGTTCTACTAGTAAATGTCTTCTTTTATTGTAACACAGGTAATATTTACTCCATGTTCCTTCATCTGATAGTGTGGCATTACTTGATAATGAAGTTGAGGGACTGAAAAAAAGCAATGAGACTTGCAACTGTTTTAATTGCCGATAACTTTGTCCTAAGTTTGAGGAAAGACATAGCATACTTTCTATAAAGGTATGTATTGTGATATAATATATGCATTTGCTATTGGAAAATCTACTAGATATTTACAACATACACACTGATATACATTTTCATTTCTTAGTCAGAGACAATAATAGTATTGTTGAAATTGATCATTGTGATTATTGTTGTTGCAACAGTGGCTATATTATAGAAAACCTCTTAACATTCCAGTTAGGTCCTATTATAATTGTAATATTTAGCATTAATCTTTAAGTGACTTATTATAGCAGGACCTCTATGCAATGGCTGATATAATTTATATATTACTCAGTATTGCAGTATACATAGTTAGTGGTGGAAGTCTGAGAATTGCTTCACTACTCCAGTGTGTTGAATGTGATGAGTGGTGCCCTAGCTATTTACCTAGATTACATGAGTATGTATAGGCTACACCTATGTAGAACCCCTACCCCATTCTATGTGTAAATGTAGTCTATCACTATCTAGTTCATTGATTCTAAGAGTACCCTATGACCTACCCCTACTCTATTAATATATATAGCCTACACCTACTCTGTTATTATGTAGAACCTAGCATCATTCTATATGCAAATATAGCCTACACCTATTCTATATGGTATGTAGACTCTATGTGTATGTATAGCCTACATCTACTCTATTATTACATATAGTCTAACCCTATCTAGTACATAAAACTACCCATATTCTATGTATAAATATAGCCAACCCCTATTTTGGGGACCCTTTGTGACGAAAACAATGGCCAAACCAAAGGCCAAACCAAAGGCCAAACTAAATGGGGGACATTTAGTAATGAAAACTAAAAAAATGGTCAAACCAAAGGGAGGACCCTTTGTAACGAAAGCGTTGACCAAACTGAGGGGGGACACTTAGTGATAAAAACGATAGCCAAACAAAAGAAGGGACCTTTTGTGACATAAAAAAATGGCCAAACCAAAGGGGGGACTCTTTGTGACAAAAAAGTTGACCAAACCGAAGAGGGACCCTTTGTAATGAAAACGACACTCGAACCAAAGGCCAAACCAAAGAGGGGAACTCTTAGTGATGAAAACAATGGCCAAACCAAAGGGGGACGCTTATATAGCTTGGAGTTAAAGCTTAGAGGTTAGAGCTCAAAGTTACAGCTTGGAGTCACAGCTTAAAGTTAGAGATTAGAGCTTATAGTTGGAGTTTATAGCTTACAGGTTAGAGTTATAGCTTATAGCTTATAGCTTATAGTTTGGAGATAGAGTTAGAGCTTATAGCTTGGAGTTAGATTTAGAGCTTATAGCTTGGAGTTAGAGTTTACAGCTTAAAGTTAGAGCTTAGATTTAGAGCTTACACTTAGAGTTAGAGCTTATAGTTGGAGTTAGAACTTACAGTGTAAATGTAGCCTATCGCTATCTAGTTCATTGACTCTAAGAGTACCCTGTGACATAGACCTACTCTATTAATATATATAGCCTATACCTACTCTGTTATTATGTAGAACCACCATTCATTCTAAATGCAAATATAGCCTACCCCTATTCTATATGATATGTAGACTCTATGAGTATGTATAGCCTACACCTACTTTATTATTACATATAGCCTAACCCCATCTAGTATATAAAACTACCCACATAGCCTACCCCTATTTAGTACATAGAATCTACCCCTATTACACCTACCCACAATCTATTTGTAAATACAGCCTACCCCTATTTTATAGAGCCTTTACCTTTACGTAGAACCTACTCAATTATTTCTTAGAACCTACACCTTCTCTATTACTATGTAGGACCTACCTCTTTAATTAATAACCCCCCTACTCTTAGTATTATGCAGAGCCCACCCCCATTTGTTATTTGGTGGAGCTTAGAACCTACCTCCATCTATTTTACATAGAACTTGTATCTACTTTCATCTATTATTACATAGAACCTGCCTGCATTTATTATTGCATACCTTTTCTATGTTTAGCCTACACTTAGTTGATTATTATTACTTAAAACCTCCCCTCCAACTGTTATTACTTAGAAGCTATCCCCATCTCTTTAATGTAGAACTACCCCTATCAATTATTACGTAGAACCTATCTTCATCTATTATTTTGTAGACCTAAACTCATACTTAGAACTACCCCAATATATTATATGTAGAACCTTCCCTATTATGTAGAACCTACCCCCACCTATTTTTACATACAAACTTACATCTAACATACACCCATCTATTTATGTAGAACCACCCTAACTTCATTATTACTTAGAACTAGTCCTATCTGTACCTACTCCTATCTTTTATTACATAAGACTTACCCCTACTCAATTATTACTTAGAACTACCACAATCTATCACCCTAGAACCTTCCTTTACTCTATTATAATGTAGAACTTACCCCCATCTATTATTACGTACAACCTACCACCATCTATGTATGTAGAACCTTCTGCTACTCCATTATTTCTTAAAACTAGCCCTATTGTAGTGTTTAATAGAACCAGCTGTTATACTAGCCTAAATTAAGATAGAATTATGTTAAGTCTGATAGCCAAAAGAGGCTGTGTTTAGTTGTAGTATTAGGTAATTTTAACTTAGTTTTAGTATTAATGTAGATTTACTTTCAATATGTTTATCAGGACCAGCTGCTGTTACCATAGTCATAGTGTTAGGTTGTGATAGCCAGATTGTTCTGTTGATCCTTTAAGGCAAACAAGGTTTGGCTTTGCTGCCCTAAACCATAAGCCATTTTGTTTCCTGGTTGTGATTAAATGTTAATGATATTCATAACTATACACTTGTGCCACACAATAGCATGAACATAGACTGCATATAAAGATAGAATCTTAATGATTTCATAACTAGTTAGCCCCACAATAGCATGAATATAAACCGAATATAAAAGGGAGCTACTTAATGATATTCATAACTAGTTTGCCCCACAATAGCATGAACATAGACAGAATATAAAATGAACCTAGTTAATGATATTCATGACTAGTTAGCCCCACAATAGCATGAACATAAACAAAGTATAAAAGGAAGATAGTTAATGATATTCATAACTAGTTAGCCCCACAAGGGCATGAACATAGACAGAATATAAAAGGGAGCTAGTTAATGAGATTCATAGTTACCAAGCCCCACAAGGGCATGAACATAAACAGAATATATAAGGGAGCTATTTAATGATATTCATAACTGGTTAGCCCCACAATAACATGAACATAGACAGGATATAAAAGGTAGTCAGTTAATGAGATTCATGAGCTAATAATTGTGCCCCACAAGTGAATGAAGTGTGGTCACGCATAAAAGCAATGGAAATTGTGTGGAATGTAGTGGGTGGGTTAATGAGGGTAGGGTTTAGAGTTAAAGCTTACAGCTTAGAGCTTATAACTGGAGTTATCGTTTTAGCTTATAGTTATAGCTTATGGAGTTACAGCTTATAGTTAGTGCTTACAGCTTATAGTTATAGCTAATGGAGTTAGACCTTATAGTTACAGCTTACAGCTTATAAATTATAGTTATAGCTTAAAGAGTTACAGCTTATAGCTATTTATAGCTTTTGTAGCTATTTATAACTTTTGTCTTATAGCTTATAGTTAGAGCTTATAGTTAGAGCTTATAGAGTTAGACCTTATAGTTACAGCTTACAGCTTATAAATTATAGTTATAGCTTATAGAGTTAGAGCTTATAGCTATTTATAGCTTTTGTAGCTATTTATAACTTTTGTCTTATAGCTTATAGTTATAGCTTATAGTTATAGCTTATAGAGTTAGACCTTATAGTTACAGCTTACAGCTTATAAATTATAGTTATAGCTTATAGAGTTAGAGCTTATAGCTATTTATAGCTTTTGTAGCTATTTATAACTTTTGTCTTATAGCTTATAGTTAGAGCTTACAGCTTATAGAGTTAGAGGTTACAGCTTAGAGTTGGTGGTTATAGCTTATAGATAGAGTTAGAGCTTATAGCTTATAGTTAGACATTATAGCTTATAGTTAGAGCTTATAAAGTTAAGTTAGAACTTATAGAGTTAGAGCTTAGAGTTAGAGCTTATAGATTTAGAGTTAGAGCTTATAGTTAGAGGTAGAGCTTAAACTGTAGAGTTAGAGCTTATAGCTTATATTTAGAGCTTATAGCTTATAGTTATAGTTTATAAAGTTAAAGTTAGAGCTTAAGTACCAAATAGTTTTTAGGATTTTAGCATTTTCCTTTTGCACCAAATGGATTAGGCTTTAAGTCTTTGCATTTTGCGCTGCATTACAGTTTAAGTCTTTGAATTTTGTAACAAAGATTGCATTATCCTTTTAAAAATATTTATATAATGCCCTCTGTTCTTCTAGTAAATGTACATGTAAATTAATAAATTTGTTTTGGTTTTTTTATACAAACTTTAAAGAATGAAATTGCTTTAAATTTTTTTTGATGATAGCTATATATTAGTATTACTGCTCTAATATCTAGCATTATCTTTTTATAATGTTTATATTATGCCCTTTGTTCTACTAGTGAATGTATATGTAAACTAATTAATTTTTTTTGTTTTTTTACAGAATTTTAAAGAATTAAATTGCTTCAAATTTGTCATCAGACTACAAGGGCATAATTAAATATTTTAAAAATATTAATAATAATTATCAACTTTTAATTATGTATAGAGTCAATCATAATTAATTACAAAGAAATGGTGAAGTTTAGTTTTGTTTACAAAGAACTATCCTGGAATTTTTGAGCTCCTGTTAAAACTGCAATATGAAATTTTCCAAACAAATCCATAATGTGGATAAAAAGATCTATCTCTATGTACAAGAGAGCTAGACTATTAAGTCTTTGTTGTGTCATTGTCCAGAGTAAGTACTTTTTAAGCCAACGAATACTAGAAAAACTACCCAGAAGTCATTTCCTTTCCTGAATTAGCTTACCAGGGCTATGCCCTAGTATGCCCAGGTCTAAATACGCCTATGTTTGAGTCAAAGTCAGGCCCTGGTATTGCCAGCATAGCTGGCAATTGCTATACTTGAAGCTTCATCCAGTATCTGCTGAATCACACTATTTTTGTTAGAATTCCTTCAAGCAAACAGCAAAGATACATCTTATGAATGTATACTATAGGTATACTATATGGTCATTCTGAAAAAAATGTTTTCAGGTCATTTAAGTGCATATGGACATCATAATAGCAAAGAGCATTAACAAACAGGCAATGATCAAGACATTGTCCCTTCAGAAGATCAGTGTACAATTGAGAAATTAATATTAGAAGTACCTGAAGATGTTACACCTACTGAAATAAAATGAAGGCTCACCTTTTGAGAAGAATGTTTTCCAACAAAACAGTATCTCCACTACAGAAACTAATAAAGTTATACAATGATTCAGTGACATTTGTTAGAGTATTTTATTGATACAGTTACAAAATAACTAAGCATTACTTTTTACATTTACTATTAAATCACAATTGACCCTAATTAACCCTAATTAACCCTAATAAACTCTATTTAATGCCTATGTTTGAGTCAAAGTCAGGCCCTGGTATTACCAACATAGCTGGCAATTGCTATACTTATAGCTTCATCCAGTATCTGCTGAATCACACTATTTTTGTTAGAATTCCTTCAAGCAAACAGCAAAGATACATCTTATGAATGTATACTATAGGTATACTATATGGTCAATCTGAAAAAAATGTTTTCAGGTCATTTAAGTGCATATGGACATCATAATGGCAAAGAGCATTAACAAACAGGCAATGATCAAGACATTGTCCCTTCAGAAGATCAGTGTACAATTGAGAAATTAATATTAGAAGTACC
The DNA here is from genome assembly GCA_963693285.1 of Xestospongia muta. Lineage (NCBI taxonomy): Eukaryota > Metazoa > Porifera > Demospongiae > Haplosclerida > Petrosiidae > Xestospongia > Xestospongia muta. The sequence goes on from OY848922.1 coordinate 8,569,998, forward strand.
TGAAGATGTTACACCTACTGAAATAAAATGAAGGCTCACCTTTTGAGAAGAATGTTTTCCAACAAAACAGTATCTCCACTACAGAAACTAATAAAGTTATACAATGATTCAGTGACATTTGTTAGAGTATTTTATTGATACAGTTACAAAATAACTAAGCATTACTTTTTACATTTACTATTAAATCACAATTGACCCTAATTAACCCTAATTAACCCTAATAAACTCTATTTAATGCCTATGTTTGAGTCAAAGTCAGGCCCTGGTATTACCAACATAGCTGGCAATTGCTATACTTATAGCTTCATCCAGTATCTGCTGAATCACACTATTTTTGTTAGAATTCCTTCAAGCAACCAGCAAATATACATCTTATGAATGTATACTATAGGTATACTATATGGTCAGTCTAAAGAAAATGATTTTAGGTCATTTAAGTGCATATGCACATTATAATGGCAAAGACCATTAACAAACAGCCAATGATCAAGATAATGTTCCATCACAAGATCAGTGTACAATTAAGAAATTAATATTAGAAGTACCTGAAGATGTTACACCTACTGAAATAAAATGAAGGCTCACCTTTTGAGAAGAATGTTTTCTAACAAAACAGTATCTCCACTACAGAAGATAATAAAGTTATATAATGATTTAGTGACATTTGTTAGAGTATTATATTGCTACAGATACAAAATAACTAAGTATTACTTTTTACTTTTATTATAAAATCACAATTGTCTGTAAAGAATAGAGGCTGGCTTAAGGATTATTTTACCCTGAGAATGTTGGGTTAAGGTTAAGTAAGGGGAGTCTAGTGAAGATCCAAGGAGGAGTATTGTGAATGGCCAAGGAAAGTCTTGTGAATGGCCAAAGGGAGACTCTTGTAAGCAGACAAGAGGGACTTATGCAATAGGCCAATGAGGGACCCTTGTTAACAGCGAAGGGGTGTATTGCAGATTAGTATAAAAGTGTTTGAATATGTAGTTTGTCTCTAGATTAGTTTTAAAACAAAGTTAGATTTTAATCTGTTAGCTTTCAACAGTGGTCAGTTAGAGTAGTGGTTAGCTTGGAGTAGCTTGAATTTGGAGTTCAATCCCTAGATTGGTGAAAAAAAAATTAAGGTTTAATTTGTTTCCTGTCATCTGTGCTTAGTTGGAATAGTGGTTAACATGGAGGACCTTGAATTTGGAGTTCAATCCCGACATTAATGAAAAAAAATTGGTTAATAAATGAAAAAATATTCAAATAATTAGTAGAAAGGAAATTTGGTAAAGTTAATTGAGTGATTAGAAAAAGTTAATAAAGGGAGGAAAAGGTGAATAAAGGGATAAAAAGAGATGTGAATAAAGGGAAAGGGATAAAAAGAGAGGTAAATGAAGAGAAAAAGAAAAAAAAAGAAAAAGGCAGGGTTAATTAGGGTTAATTAGGGTTAATTAGGGTTAATTAGGGTTAATTAGGGTTAATTAGGGTTAATTAGGGTTAATTAGGGTTAATTAGGGTTAATTAGGGTTAATTAGGGTTAATTAGGGTTAATTAGGGTTAATTAGGGTTAATTAGGGTTAATTAGGGTTAATTAGGGTTAATTAGGGTTAATTAGGGTTAATTAGGGTTAATTAGGGTTAATTAGGGTTAATTAGGGTTAATTAGGGTTAATTAGGGTTAATTAGGGTTAATTAGGGTTAATTAGGGTTAATTAGGGTTAATTAGGGTTAATTAGGGTTAATTAGGGTTAATTAGGGTTAATTAGGGTTAATTAGGGTTAATTAGGGTTAATTAGGGTTAATTAGGGTTAATTAGGGTTAATTAGGGTTAATTAGGGTTAATTAGGGTTAATTAGGGTTAATTAGGGTTAATTAGGGTTAATTAGGGTTAATTAGGGTTAATTAGGGTTAATTAGGGTTAATTAGGGTTAATTAGGGTTAATTAGGGTTAATTAGGGTTAATTAGGGTTAATTAGGGTTAATTAGGGTTAATTAGGGTTAATTAGGGTTAATTAGGGTTAATTAGGGTTAATTAGGGTTAATTAGGGTTAATTAGGGTTAATTAGGGTTAATTAGGGTTAATTAGGGTTAATTAGGGTTAATTAGGGTTAATTAGGGTTAATTAGGGTTAATTAGGGTTAATTAGGGTTAATTAGGGTTAATTAGGGTTAATTAGGGTTAATTAGGGTTAATTAGGGTTAATTAGGGTTAATTAGGGTTAATTAGGGTTAATTAGGGTTAATTAGGGTTAATTAGGGTTAATTAGGGTTAATTAGGGTTAATTAGGGTTAATTAGGGTTAATTAGGGTTAATTAGGGTTAATTAGGGTTAATTAGGGTTAATTAGGGTTAATTAGGGTTAATTAGGGTTAATTAGGGTTAATTAGGGTTAATTAGGGTTAATTAGGGTTAATTAGGGTTAATTAGGGTTAATTAGGGTTAATTAGGGTTAATTAGGGTTAATTAGGGTTAATTAGGGTTAATTAGGGTTAATTAGGGTTAATTAGGGTTAATTAGGGTTAATTAGGGTTAATTAGGGTTAATTAGGGTTAATTAGGGTTTAGGGTTTAGGGTTTAGGGTTTAGGGTTTAGGGTTTAGGGTTTAGGGTTTAGGGTTTAGGGTTTAGGGTTTAGGGTTTAGGGTTTAGGGTTTAGGGTTTAGGGTTTAGGGTTTAGGGTTTAGGGTTTAGGGTTTAGGGTTTAGGGTTTAGGGTTTAGGGTTTAGGGTTTAGGGTTTAGGGTTTAGGGTTTAGGGTTTAGGGTTTAGGGTTTAGGGTTTAGGGTTTAGGGTTTAGGGTTTAGGGTTTAGGGTTTAGGGTTTAGGGTTTAGGGTTTAGGGTTTAGGGTTTAGGGTTTAGGGTTTAGGGTTTAGGGTTTAGGGTTTAGGGTTTAGGGTTTAGGGTTTAGGGTTTAGGGTTTAGGGTTTAGGGTTTAGGGTTTAGGGTTTAGGGTTTAGGGTTTAGGGTTTAGGGTTTAGGGTTTAGGGTTTAGGGTTTAGGGTTTAGGGTTTAGGGTTTAGGGTTTAGGGTTTAGGGTTTAGGGTTTAGGGTTTAGGGTTTAGGGTTTAGGGTTTAGGGTTTAGGGTTTAGGGTTTAGGGTTTAGGGTTTAGGGTTTAGGGTTTAGGGTTTAGGGTTTAGGGTTTAGGGTTTAGGGTTTAGGGTTTAGGGTTTAGGGTTTAGGGTTTAGGGTTTAGGGTTTAGGGTTTAGGGTTTAGGGTTTAGGGTTTAGGGTTTAGGGTTTAGGGTTTAGGGTTTAGGGTTTAGGGTTTAGGGTTTAGGGTTTAGGGTTTAGGGTTTAGGGTTTAGGGTTTAGGGTTTAGGGTTTAGGGTTTAGGGTTTAGGGTTTAGGGTTTAGGGTTTAGGGTTTAGGGTTTAGGGTTTAGGGTTTAGGGTTTAGGGTTTAGGGTTTAGGGTTTAGGGTTTAGGGTTTAGGGTTTAGGGTTTAGGGTTTAGGGTTTAGGGTTTAGGGTTTAGGGTTTAGGGTTTAGGGTTTAGGGTTTAGGGTTTAGGGTTTAGGGTTTAGGGTTTAGGGTTTAGGGTTTAGGGTTTAGGGTTTAGGGTTTAGGGTTTAGGGTTTAGGGTTTAGGGTTTAGGGTTTAGGGTTTAGGGTTTAGGGTTTAGGGTTTAGGGTTTAGGGTTTAGGGTTTAGGGTTTAGGGTTTAGGGTTTAGGGTTTAGGGTTTAGGGTTTAGGGTTTAGGGTTTAGGGTTTAGGGTTTAGGGTTTAGGGTTTAGGGTTTAGGGTTTAGGGTTTAGGGTTTAGGGTTTAGGGTTTAGGGTTTAGGGTTTAGGG